>CM065388.1:13972500-14312500 GCA_033060915.1 Euryodendron excelsum | reverse complement strand
CACATAATCCCATGGATGTATCAGCGTGATATCTCAATGCCACGCATCCACTGAGCGATTCAATCCTGAGTTTCAAATAAAATGAATGGCTAATCCAATTGGGGCTGAAGTGATATTGGTTGATTTTTTCTATCAGATTTGGATTCTTCCGATGGAAAATGGGGAGGTTGTAACGGAGCAAATCGCCACTAAAAAAAAAACCCCAGTCTATATATATATGAAAAAAAAATGATGGTCACGATTTACATATCCACCCACTAAAAGTGTGGTTCACCGAGCTCGTCCTGTTAATTAAAACGTGGTTGGTAATCATGCCTATTGAAAGCTAAAGGTGTTATTGCCTAACTAAATGCTTATTTTAAGTTAATATGATGTGGCCAAAATTGTGACGATTAACAATATGCGATATCATTTTATTTTTTTTTATATTTTTTGTATGTCTTCCTATCCATTATTTATTTTATTGAGGGAAAGTTAAGGCCAAATTTTTTTTGAATTTTTTGTAGATATCAAGATAAAATTTTTTTTTGAATCTTGACATCAGTATCACTATTTCATTATTAAAAAAAAATAATCAAAAAAAAACCTGCAAAGGCCTCAACAAAAATTTTGTCCCAAAGTAAGGGCCAAGTGACCTCTACTGTTTACTAATTGGTTTTAAATTTATTTTCTATTAGAACGCTTTATTTTCCTTTTATGGTTACGAAATGACACAGTTGCCCAATTCGTAACAAAGTGGTATATGAACAACTCAATTTCTTATCCCGATTTTTACATCAAACACTCAGGTAGAGTAGACAGAGTGGTCCGCCTCTCAACAAGGACATTGCAAATTCAAATAAAAAATATGTCACGATCTCACATTAAATACGACAACAAAGGTCTTGGGGGGGATCATAGAGGAGGTAATAGTTCTCTACATAAGTAATCCATGTATATTCATTAACTGCTGAGATGGTGATGCCCATTTAAAATAAGAATATACCAATTTTCTTAAGACACTTTTATTGAAAACGCTATACCCTGCTAGCTTAGTCTTTTAAATTGAATAGTAAGCATTCCGCATGTGATAAGTGGCTACTCACTCAAAACTTACTAAGGACTAAACAATCATTACAGTTTTATATTTTATCTGTTTTTCTATTCTAGGGTTCAGAGGGTTCAGATTTTAGGGCCCCAAGCGAAACTCAGGCACATATATCCTTGTCAGATAATTCCATGTAGTATGAGATACGTTAATTGAATAAAATAAAAATAATCAGTTTATGTCAATCTAAAAAGCAATCGTTTTTTTTTTTTCTTTTTATTGGTCAACAGCGCTTTTGGTTTTGTTTTCAATTTTTTTTCATTTCCTCAAAATCAGAAAAAAAAAAAAAACAACACTGATTTAGCAAACATGTTTGACAAATAATTAAAGTTCTTTTTTTTTTTTTTTTTTTTTGGAGAAAAACGCCATAAAAGAAAACAATATTAAAATGTCTTATGAAATCTTGAAATTGTGACAATGATATGAAAGCGATTATGTTTTCGAACATTTCACTGTATTGATTTCTATAAATATAAAAAATAATAAAAAAAAGGTTGAGAATGAAAACTAATGTACAAGTAACGTTTTTTTGCTGCCGCTAACATGTTAAAGTAGATCATCTCAATCCAAAACTATAAATCCTCGGTTAACCAACAGTATGATAGAGAGAAACTATAAATCCACTGCTCTTTCATTTTATAAAACTGTGTTAATCACACAAATCCAATAGTATTTAGTTTTTACACAATATAATGTTAGATAAAAGAGTTCCAATGTCCATAGTAGCACAAATTTATGAAAAAATCCCTCGGGTTTTCATCTGCAGAAAAATCCAGCATCATAAACCTGAAAATGAAACCTAGACAAAGCCTAATATATACCAATAATTAATTTTTAACATAAAGAAATATATATATATATATATATTTAATGACTATTTTTTCACTTCAGAACAAGAAGAATATATTTGTTTGGTTGCGGTCTCGAGACCTGTTTCATGAAAATTGCCTAGACCTTGGTAAATTGTTTTTGAATTTTATTATTATCTTTTTTCTTCTAAAAACGCCTCAATTTTATTTTAGGAAACAAAAATATATTTGTCTCTGAGTTTTGAAAAAAACTGTTTTCACATGGAAATGGAAACGACATAAAAAAAAATGATATTTTCAAAGTTCACATTGTTTTTGTTTATGAAAAAATGATAACAAAAACGAAAATTTTGAAACCGTTACCAAAGCTGTGCAGATAATTCAAAGAAAGCAAATGTTGGAGTGGGAATTAACTTGTCTTCCTGTTCACATCCTCAAACAATTAAAAGCAGAACCAAAATAAAAGGAACCAGATCCTGATGTGAATTTGATAACTTTTCTGGATGACTAGAACACCAGGACAGTACAAAGTTCATGACAATTATACCAAAAAATTCAAAATTTAGGATGATTAGAACGGTTAAGTTGATCAAAACCTGCACTGCCAGAAATAATAAATTAGAAACCTGCATTAACAAAAAACAAGTTGCACGATGACGATGGCAACAATCAAGACCAGTAGAGTAGAAATTAATTTCGAAAAAAAACAGGAGACCATCTGTGAGGAAAGGATTTACCACTTCCTCTTGCTTGCTTCATCTCACTTTTATAAGCAACCACAGTAAACAGGTTGAAATAGCATAACATGACAGGTTTCGAATGGTCTACCTGTAAGCTCAATAGCACATCAGGTTAGGATCATATCTGGTAAAAAAAACTCTGTTCTATGAACTTGAACATATGGCAGGTTCCCCTAATCACTGAGTGAAAATGCATGAACTTAACCTTACTATCCTAAAGTCATGAATAGTTCTACACTTCATGCAGGGAAGCCCTGAAAAGAATCCAAATAAACCCTAACAATATTTTTCTCCTACTTCTTGTAGAATATTCCTTCGAAAAAAATTATTGAACTGTAAATTGCATGAAGACTGTGTCAAAGTCATTCTAGTATGTTTCATATTTTTATACGCATTAATTCTTAATTACTACATTGTGTCAACTTAGCTATATTGCAAGGCCAAACCATATGATGTTAACCCTTGATTAGATACATTAACATTTTTTTCACCTACCTGACCAATTCCAAATGTCTCTCCAATTTTAATATGTCCGTTCTATTGGCTTCTTCAATCAGTTCCCTATGTCAACAGTCACACAGCCATTCTTTATGCTTAATGAGTTCTCCAATGATCCTTCCCAATGTTTCATTTTTTGATAATATTCCACCTTCTTAATGGAGGGGTAAGATATACAAGATGCATGCATGATGCACTGCAGAACAACTTCAACCTGGTGCTTCTATGCCCACTGTTGTTGTTGACAAATATGTTATCCAAAGTTCCTAGGTCATCAAAGATAAGGGTGGATTGCTTTAGGTAGTAGGCAAAACCCAGATAAGACAAACACCACTATTCTATGTCCTGTTAACTACAAATATATGACAAGAATTGATATCTCCCACATACTTCATGTTTTAAGGCCATAGTTATGTGCAGGACCATGCTCCTTACTCAGCCTATAGTCCTTTATTATAACTACTAAGCAGCCAGTTATATCAAGCTAACCATAATTTTTTCATAAAGAAACAAAATATATCAAGATACAGTATCATCTTGCATTGCAATAGCGAGCATACAGGGTTTTTTTTTTTCTTTTTTCTTCCTATAAAGAAACTAAATACATCAAGATTCAGAATCATCTTGTATTACAACAGCTCACATAAGTCATATCTGTCATTCACTCTCCAGCCCAAGATCTAACTTGCTATGATATTCACCAAGGCATTTGGCAGAGACTATTTTAGCCCTTCTTGTTTCCCATCACATTTTCTGCATACTCCTCCGGACAGTTAATTCCCCAAGCTACACAGTTTGCAGCAGCTTCTGATTTTAAGACCTATATCATAGGAGCCTTGCCTAGAGTTGGTTTGTTTTGAATGACTGTGTTATATATTTCAGTTTTTCTGTTGATTCCCTTTCATCCCTAAGATTAAGGGATTCCAACCAGTAGCTTTTACAACATGCCCACAAAGATTTCATACCATTTTCTCATATATCAAAATGGCCTGAGTTTATATTTGATCCACCGGCAGTGAATACACAGACAGCTTTAAATGATTACCATATCCTGTTAGTAAGAGATAGAATAGTAGCAATAATAACATATGTAAGTGCTATGGCAAAATCTCAAGGCACCAATGCAAACACAGACGATGGATCAAATATAAACTCAAAATGAAATATTCACAGCTTGAATTAAAGTTGATTTCTGCATTTATGCAGAAGTCAGTTTGGGGCCCTTTAGCTTGTGAACCAAACAAAAGGAGGTCCAAATAAGGCCAAAACTCTACATCTAGGAGCCTACTCTGAAGTGAGAGGATATACCCCCCATCCCACCCCGCTAGCCCAAACAAATGGGGGAAAAGAAAGGGAGAAAATGAGGAGAAAACCCTATAAAATAAATGTTACAATATTATCATTTTAATTAAGATTTCAAGCATAAGGGGAACAAATCACATATGCACCAGTTTTCGAGCACAACCTTGTTAGGACCCAATCAATGCCTAGTCTTACAACATTGCACAAGTGACAAACCTTCATATACATCAAGGGAAGAAGCGGTCATGCAACAGCTCTCATACAAGTAGCATTTCAGCAGCCAGCTCGCAAATATCTTATGTTAAAGAAATTATATCATATCTACAAGTAACTAGTTCAAGGCAATCATGATATATCTCCTAACATGGTACACGGACATAAAAACATTGACAAGGAGCACCAAATGAGTCTGGTAGTTTTATTGGAAGAAATTAGTCTACCCCAATTTGATCATAAAATTTCAGACCTTTTTTTTTGGTTGGATTAATATATGAAGTCAATAAAAAAAAAAAAAAAAAAGGAATCAATTCCCATTTAAGGAATGAGAAGTGATTCTATTGGAGAAGAACATGAAAAATAATAGCAACAACATTGCTAAAGTCAATTTTCATTGCTTTCACAACATTTCAGTTCAACCTATCCAATTTGTTGGAATTAGTTGTGGAAACAACAAAAAAGCTCTACCAATAATATTGCCCTCTACTTATGTTTGTGATATAGTTATGAAAAGTAAGTCTGCAAAGTTTGCATTTGCATTGAATAAAACCTTCACACCTTTGCACCAAGAAAGTTAGTCACTTCGCACCGCACTAGAGAAAGTTCCCTGAGATGAATTGTGTTGTATATGCCAATTTAGATATGACATATATGCGTGCATTTTCCCAAAGTGATATGCAATAACAGACTTTCTTGGTGTGGATGTGAAAGTTTTCAAGCCTATATGACTATGAGCATGATGTTATCACTATGTTCACTAAAAAGTCTAAAGTCCAAATGAATGGAGACTAAAATGAATGGAGCCAAGTCTTTTGTTGGTGGAATTTGGAAAATAGTAGTTTTGGTTGGATGATAAATAGCCTTGCTTTATCTTGTCATCATGTTAGGAGAGACTTTGAATACTTTATTTTGGCATTGCCTTCGAATAATTGTTTGGGTGACTCCCGACAAAAGAAGTGGAACATTGGCAAATCAATGAAAGGAACCCCATAAGTGTCATATTCATTACTTTGTGCCATAATTGGAGGTAATTTCCTCACTATCATCATCATCTTGAAGTTGAGACAAGTGTTTCTAACAATTGATGTTTGAACTCAAAATCAGATATTGTTGGTTGATTTCAATATTTCTTAACCTAACTTAACATGGTTATTTGTATGAGAGAAAGATAAGGTGCTAGTGAGTGGAAAAAAAAATAATGTAAACCATGATATCAAGTTCTTTTTTTATTTTTATTTTTTATTCTTTTAGAAAGTAGAGATGTTGATCAACATACAAGATCCAAAACTTATGCACAATTCAATCTAAGTTATACCCATCATAATCTTGCAGGAAGAGCAAGATTATGATATCTAAACCAAAACCTAGATCCAAAACTTATGCACAATCCAATCTAAGTCATACCCATCATCCTCATCCTCTTCCAAACTTTTTGAAATCTCCCACCTAAAACACTCCTGATGGAGATCAAGAACAGATAAATAATTTGAGTTTATGTTTTATTTTATTTGAGAATTTTATCTTTGATAAGAGTATACTTTAGATTTTGTTTCATTATTGGATAAGGCGATATAGGTAGCATATATATCGTTAACTGTGGAATGTTTTGATTAGTTTTTGATGATTATTGAATTGATTGAATAGTGGATTCTCTCTCCACAATGTGGGTTCTCTCCCAGTTCTCTTTTTCATCTTTTCTACGCATTTTGGTTCATTCCTCCTTTTCTCTTCTACCTATTCTCATTCTACGATTCTGGTTAGTTGTCCTATATCACTTCCCCACTCAAACTATTGCTTACCAATCGGTGGAAATACCATTAAGAAAAAGAAAGAGCTGCCAATTGATGTAACATTTTCACGGCCTTAAGAAAAAGGGAAAAATTTTGTTGTAGTGAAAAAGTTCTTTTAAGAGAACAGAAAATTTTTAAGTAATTAAGACTGCAAGATGAAAAGAAGCTATCGTAATTGAAGAATCTTCTAAAACTTCTGAAACCTGTAATGAACAGTACTTTTATCCTGAAAATCGTTCAACATCTACCACTAAATTTACCCAAGAGACCTGATCCCTTTTCATTTCTAAACTAAAAATAATAAAAAAAAATCTCCCATTTCATTTACAGAATGTTGCTGCAATTTTTGTTGTGGACACCAAACAAAAGATTAGAGGTGGCAAATCACCTACGTAGTTCATTGTTAGGATAAAGATTGAACAGCTACAATAATATCAAACTTCTATCCAACATGCAATGATCTTAAAGAACAGTTCCAAGAGTTGCCCACCGCCTACTAACTAAAGTTTATTTGTTTTACAACCTGACAATTTTCCATTCTAAATATTGTTTGCCAACATCAGGTTTTAACCTTTGCAACAACTTGACCAAAGGGGAACCACAAAACGCAAACCATAACCATATTACAAGTTTGTTAATATAGCTCAAAATTTTCAATACATGCCTCAAATTATGTGCTTTCAATGCTTTTTCACAATTCACAACACAAAATGGTTGTCATATCACCAATATGCCATCAATAAACAGGAGTATACAATTCCACATCGAAAAGCATAAGCAGTAGAAAGTTATTCGAGGGATGTATCTTCAATACATATGAAATTACTCTGTTGTGCTCAGAAAATATTCACACACGAACTGAGAGAAAGAAACAACATCACTAAATGAAGAAAACTACTTACAAAGGAGAAAAACTTCTCCACTCAACTCAACTCAAAAAAATAAAAATAAAACCCTCTAAAATACACCTCACCACACTCAACTTTTTATCTTTTGGAGTATATCTATCCTACACAATGGTAGTGGCTATAAAATAGCTACTACTTTAGAGACAAAAACTCTTGGATCTTCATGGATTCTTTATTTGATGGAAACACCATCAATGAGGTCTTGAAATATAGGAAAGATTCATTGATGGAGAAATTGCTTGCAAATGGATCCAATGAGGATCTAATGGCATGAATCTAATGAAGAATTCAGTGACATGGGTTCAACAATTCTCCCCCTCCATGTCCGTTGGAGAGGACTATACCATGCTAGTCTTCACTTGGAGTCTATTCCAACCATGCCTCTGCATAGCTTGAGTTTTTCACGTTTGACCACCTTTGTTAACATATTAGCTAGATTCTCCTTTGTGTGGATCTTCACCACCTTCAACAGCTGCTGCTCCATAACCTTATGTATCCAATAATAGCGAATATCAATGTGCTTAGTGTGGAAGTAGTACATTGAATTCTTACTTAAGTCCAAAGCACTTTGATTATCACAATGTACTATATACTCATCCTGCTTGATTCCTAGTTATTGAAGAAACTACTTCATCCATAACATTTCCTTTCTTACTTCCGTTACGGCGATATATTCAGTTTCCGTTGTAGATAAAGCTACACACTTTTGCAGTTTGAACTGCCATGATACAACTCCCCTTGTGAAGGTATAAAGAAATCCTGATGTAGATTTACTACCATCAAAATCATCAGCTATATCTGAATCTGTATAGCCTTTCAAGACTGGTTCAGCTCTCTCAAAATACAAGCATAGCTTTGATGTACCCTTCAAGTACCTGAAAATTCACTTGACAGCTTTCCAATGTTTTTTCTCAAGATTGGATAGAAATCTACTCACAACGCTCACAGCGTGAGCAATGTCTGGCCTTGTATACACCATTGCATACACAAGACTCCCAACTAATGGAGAATATGAGACTGCTTCCATCTCCTCTATCTCTATTTTCGAGAAGGGACACCAATTCTTACTCAGCTTGAAGTGATTAGCCAGCGGTACACTGACTAACTTGGCATTTCCCATGTTCAACCTTTTAATCACCCATTCAACATATTTCTCTTGTGACAGTCACAACTTCTTGGCTTTCATGTAACGAACTATCTGCTTGCTCAATATCTGCTGAGCTGGACCTAAAACCTTCATCTCAAAGGACTTGGATAACTCCTTCAATTTGATGATCATGGTTGCGTCCTGGCCAACTATCAGCGTATCATCCACATAGGGTAAGCGTACAACAAAGTTGTCATCAAGAAATCTCTGAACATATACACATTGGTCTGTTGCAATCCTCTTGTATCCATGGTCCACTATAAATAAATCAAACTTCTTGTACTATTGTTTCGGGACTTGCTTAATGCCGTAGAGACTCTTCTTCAACTTGCAGACTACATGTTCTTTCCCAGAAACTTCAAACCCTTCTGGCTGGTCCATGTAGATCTTTTCCTTTAGATCTTCGTGCAGAAAAGTTATCTTGACATCAATCTGTTCAAGCTCCAAATTCCGATTGACTACCAATCCGAGTATGACTCGAATTGAGGTCATCTTCACCACAGTAAGAATATCTCGTCAAAGTCAATTTCTTTCTTCTGTTGAATCTTTTGACAACCAATCGAAACTTATGCCTCACTAGCTTTCCATTGTCATCCTTTTTTAGCTTAAACAACCATTTATTCAAGGCTTTTCTGCCTTTAGGATGCCTTACTATATCATAGGTCTGATTCTTTTGTAAGAAACTTATCTGTTCTG
This sequence comes from Euryodendron excelsum, assembly GCA_033060915.1. NCBI lineage: Eukaryota > Viridiplantae > Streptophyta > Magnoliopsida > Ericales > Pentaphylacaceae > Euryodendron > Euryodendron excelsum. The sequence continues at coordinate 14,303,307 of CM065388.1, read as the reverse complement.
GCATGACTTTCATCCATTTGTCTTTGTTTGGATAAGTCTGTACTTCTTTAAAGTCCTTTAGCTGCCCCGCATATGTGAACATGATGTAGTCTGATTCCAAATGTCTAGTCAATGGAATCAGGACACAACCTCCAGTCTAATTCCGAGCTCTTCATCGTTATAGCTAATGAAGATGTATGAAGTAGACTTCAAGTCCAGCTTCTACCTCTGTTCCTTACACACATGTAGAAATGCCTTGCACCCAAACACTCTCAAGTGAGAGTGAAAAACATCCTTATTGCCAGACCACACTATCTCTGAAACTTCGAACTTCAACATCATTGATGGTAATTTGTTGATCAGGTAGTAAGCAGTACGAACAGCTTTACCCCAGAATGACTTTGGCAGATTAGTCATACTGAGCAAACACCGAGTTCTTTTCACAATATTCTGATTCATCCTCTCGACTACTCCATTGTGTTGGATACTGCGTTTTGAGCAGTATGCCTTGAACTCCTTAGATGTATACTCGCCTCCATTGTCTGTTTGAAGGCACTTCAACTTCTTGTCAGTCTCTCTTTTTACCATGATGTGAAAGATCTTCAAGTACTCGAGTACCAAATCCTTGATCTTCAGAAAATACACCTACACGTTCTGTAGAGGTGTCATCTATGAAGATCACAAAATATCTGCTGCCGCCCAATGACTCCTTTTCTATAGGACCGTACACATCAGAGTATACTAGGTTCAATAACTTTGATCTTTTTTGTGTGGAAGAACTAAACAAGACTCGATGTTGCTTGCCAAACAGGCAATGCTCTCAGGGGTTCAGTACAATCTCCTTGTTTGCTAGAATGAGAGCCTTTTTCACCAATGTGAGCAACCTTTTCTCTCTCATGTGACTGAGTCTTTTGTGCCACAGATTTGATGACGCCTCGTCTTTAACTACATTGAGGCTGTCTAAACAAACCTTCAAATGAGTTCTATATAGCGTGCCACAGATGTGTTTTCGAGTAACAACCATGACACCTTTTGTTAACTTTCAAGTGCCATTGCCGAAGTGATAGTCAAAGCCCTATTGATCAAGGGCTGTTTTGAAAATTAGGTTTACCCGGAGGTCAGGCACGTGTCTGACGTCCTTTAACACTATAGTACAACCAACATTAATCTTGATCCAAACATCACCAATGCCCATGATCCTAAAAAAACTGGTATTTCTCATTCTCACAGTACCAAAGTCTCCAGCTTTATACGTCGTGAAAAACTAGCTGTAAAAAATGGCGTGGTAGGAACCTGCTATATCTACCACCAATTTAGAATCATGGCTAGCAACGTGAAGGCACGTCTCTTCTTCCACGGAGACTGTTGTGATATCTCCCTTAATGGTGACTAGAGTGTCACCATCTTCCTTTATTTGCCAATGACTGCCTTGACCTTGCTTCCTTTTCAATTTTCGATAGTCCTTCATATGACCTTCAATGTCACAATGATAGCAGGTAAACTTGTCATGTCCGTCACTAGATCTGCCAAGATTTTGTAACATTTTTCTGCTTCGACCACTTCCTCTACCTCTACCTCTACCTCTACCTCTAACTCTACTTCAGCTATCTTCCTGAGGCCTTTCCTTACTTCCTCTACTCCATGCCAACTTCCTTCCGTCTAGTTTCTTCATTGAATCGGATATCCTTGATCATTGCCATAGTGAGTTTGCTGTTTGGAGCTGAGTTGCTGAGGGACACTACCAGAATCTCCCAACTGTCTACTATAAAACTGAGAAATAAGAAGACTTACTCTTCATCTTCCCACGGCAGTTCTATTGTTGCGAGCTGGTTCACTAGATTCTGAAACTCATTAGTGTGTTCGGTAATTGAAGTTTCGCTTTTTAACTTCAAGTTGATAAGTCGCCGCATTAAGAAAGCTTTGTTTCGAGTGGTTTTGGCTTGATACATATTCTCCAGTTTCACCTAGAGGGTATATGCATCTCTCCGGGGCAGCATGGTGGAATACACTGTAGTCGATCCATTGTCTGATTAAACCGATAGTCTTCTTATTCTTCGTCTTCCACTCTGCTTTTGCTATTGTCGTCAATTTCCCCCTTACTTCATCTAAAGAATTAAATGAATCCTGACAATTCAAGTAATCCTTCATTCGAGGCCTCAAAATGACGTAATTCGAAGGGATGAGTATGATCATGCCTCTTGAGGTTGACGTTATTTGCTCCTCCACAAATTCAAAAAATTTGGGACCAAACTATAATTTCTAGAAAGTGTTGGGGTCAAATTGTAATTTCTAGAAAGTTCAAGGGTCAAACTGTAATTTTTAAAATCTTGGTGACGTGGCAACTATTGCTGATTGGACACTGACGTGACAGGTGACTAGACAATGACATGGCAGCTGACTAGGCACTGATGTGACTGCTAATGCAGCGATGATGTCAGCCCTTTTTCTTCGGTGCTAAGAGTTCGCCAGTGTTGACTTGCTTAAGAAAACTTTGACCGGCTTGTTTTAGTTCCGCTTTCGATGCGATTTGCAATATTAGACTCGTATCGTCAAGACGAACACACTGGTGTGATCGAAACACGATTTTAAGCACTTTAATTTCTGAGCAGTGAGCAAAAAATTGCTTTGTTTTTGCCCTAGCAACTCTAACGAGGTTCTGATACCATTTGTTGTGCTCATAAAATATTCATACACAAACTGAGAGAGAGAAACTTCACTAAATGAAGAAAATTACTTATAGAGAAGGAGGAAGAGGAGGAGAAAAACTTCTTCACTCAACTCAACTTACCGAAAAAAAACTCTCTAAAACGCACCTCATCACACTCTCAACTTTCTACGTTTTGGAGTATATCTATCCTACACAATGGTAGTGGCTAGCTCGGAAACAAAAACCTTTGGAACCTCATGAGATCGCTTCTTTGATGGAGACACCATCAATGGTGTCTTGGAGTGTAAAGAAGACTCGTTGATAGAGAAATTACTTGCAAATGGATCCAATGAAGATTCAATGACATAGATCCAATAAAGAATCCAATGTTATGGGTTCAACACACCCTGAAATCCTTTAGTACACATATAACTATAGTCAGGATATTACAAACTAAAAGAAAGCTATAACTAGCATGCTTGCTTTTGCTACCCATGAGAGCTCTTCATCATCAGAATTACATTTAACAAGAAATATGCACCACTTACATTCATGACTCAAATGAACCTACTATTACAATTCCTTGCACAAATGTAACTTCATTCAATGTCCACAAACTTCTCAAGGTGGAAGTAGAAGAAGACTAGTTTACCGTTACAGATAAAAATAAAATCTTTACATGATTTTGCATTTTAATAGAGCTTTTTTTAAATGTGATAACTGTTGAACCCCTGTCATTAGATTCTTCATTGGATCCATGCCATTGGATTCTCATTGGATCCATTAACAAGTAATTTCTCCATTAATGAGTCTTCCTTACACTCTTAGACACCATTGCTGATGTCTCCATCAAAGAATTAATGCCATGAGAATACCATTGTGTAGAATACATATACTCCAAAATTTAGAAAATTGAGAGCATGTGGAGATGTGTTTTAGAGAGTTTTTTTTTTTTTTGGTAAGTTGAGTTGAGTTGAGTGAAAAAACTTTCCTCCTCCTCTGTAAGTGGTTTTCTTCAATTAGTGAAGTTTCTCTCTCTCAATTTGTGTGTGAATATTTTCTGGGCACAACAATAACTAGGATCCATACAAAGTCATGCAAACGTAGTGCTGCATATGCTTTATGACCAAAAATACCAAATAAGAGGAGAAATCATGGAAAGCAAAAATGAGCATATTAGATTAGCCACATAGATCACAAGAAGAGAAGCAAGGATAGCTAAAAAAAAAAAAAGAAAAGAAGCTAGAGACATAAAGAAAAAGTCTGAAAATTGGGAAAGGAATACGGTTTATTGAAGCATTATTATGTGCTATATGAACATTTTAGAATAGAAATAAATTATTCCCCTTTTATATATATACTATATATAAAAGTGGTAAGACATTTGACTCTAACCCAGGAAATAGTAATGAAAATAAATTAAAGGAAGAACAAGAGGATCAGATAACTGGAAAGGACTAGATAACTGAAAAATAACTAGATAACTGGAATGGACCAAAGTAATTAAGAAGTAGAAGAAGAAGAAACAGTTGTGGTAGTAAGCCTCACCGATTTATAGGCATGCCCAGAGAGTCAACCAGACGTTGTTTTGCAGCTTATAACAGATAATAGATAATGAAAGCAATTAAAACCAGCCAATAAGGCAGTATAAGCATAGAATAAAAGAAAATAATGGACAAGCAAATAATTATCAATATTAAAGTTTGCAGTATTGAATCTTGAAATTGAAAATTGAAAATTACATAAACAAATTACATAAACATTTGAATATTACCAGGTAGTATTTGGAAATCTTTGATACTTGAACTTCAGAGTTTGATTACAGAGAAATTCTAGAGAGAGAGAGAGAGAGAGAGAGAGAGGGGTTGGACTCGAACTTGGCCTGTCTCAAAACATAGAGAGACAGGGTTTAAATAGAGAAAAGTTGGTTATTGTAGATCTGCCGACAGTCGATTTGTTTTTTTTTTATTTTTTTTGCAGAATAGTAAAAAGTCAATTGTGAATAGTAAAAAAGTCAATTTTACTGTAGCACTTTTGTCTTTTTGTGAAATTACTGTAGCACTTTCGTCTTTTGTAAAAATACTATAGCACTTTCGTCTTTTGTGAAAATACTGTAGTACTTTCGTCTTTTGTGAAAATTGTCTTTGTGGTCGAAAGTTGATGGAGTTGTCACCGAAAATTGATAGCTCTATCACTGGCGTGTTTGCTTGCTTTTGGACCTTGTTTGTACTGGAATGAAGACATCGTAACAGTCATCTTCGTTATCCTGCGCAAGATCTGTGGAAGAGATTTGAGAATCTTGATCTGGATTTGCTGGAGAAGCCTCATCATCACTATCTGAGAGAAATGATAGGGTTTCTAGTAGTTGTTGACGAAGTTCTTTCTTTGATTTGGTCGCTGCTAATTGAGGAATGATTTGACTTTGGTTGAGAAGAAACTGAGGGTTAGTAGTAGTAGAAATTGCAGGATGTTGTTGAAAAAATTGATGAACTGCTTGTGGGGTGCAAAATTGAGGATTTCATTTATCCCACCATTTAACTTGAAAGCTACGGGCAAGGTAAGAAAAGGAATTGTGCGAAATAATAGTATAATTCCAAGCACAAATCCATGGAATAGAGAATTGGGTCATGAAAGGTAAAACACAAGGAAATTTGAAAAGAAATCTATCAGGTTTGAATTTGTCTTGGTAAATAAAGAAGGCTTCATTGATGGAGGGAGGAAAGATTTGAATAATTGCACCAAAATAAGTCCACCAAGAAAAGAACCAATTGGAAAAATTTAAAGGGAAATCTTTTTGAAACGTAAACATCCAGGAATGACTAAATTTGTGGTTTTGGAAGAAGAAAGTATTGAACCAAACTTGTTGGTAATCGTAATAATTGAAGGTAGAAGGATTAAAGATTTCAGAAAATCATCGAGATTAGAAAGGATGAGATCCCCATTGTTCGGGAGTAAGGATTTTGTTAATATAGACAGTAGAGTATGCAATTTGGTTTTGATCAGGAGTGAGATGGTGTTTGAGGGTAATTGAATCAGTTTCTATGAGAATATATTCATAGAATTGTTGGGTATGAATGGGAGAGATTTGAAGAAAATGTGTGTTTGGAGGGAACACTCTAGGAGGAATTTCAAATGGATTCTCAGACCATGTTTGTTTTCTAAAAGAACAATAGATTGTTCGCATTTTGTTTTAAGAAAGTATTTTGATTTGAAAGTGGGGTTAGTGGCCACCACTGGAGAAGGAGTGGGATGAGAAACCGCCACTTGCTGAGAAGAAGTTGCCGCTTGCAGTTGAGATCCTTTGGTAGTTTGAGCATAGGTTTGGGAAAGTTGTTGGGATTGTTCAATAAGGGTTTGGTTATACCAATCACTTGATGTAAGAGTTTTGAGGGGAATTGGTTTCATTGCATAAGCAATTTTGGTTTGGGACTGAGTTTTAGCCGGGACTTTGCCTGGATCATGGGATGGTTTAGGAGGCATGATTGGAATCTCCCTGTAAGAATTCTCGAGTAAGAAAATCTGGAATTGAATTATCAGTACCTTTAATATAAGAAATTTTAAAATAAAAAAAGAAAGAATAGCTTGCCACCTAGCAAAATTTTGTTTAGAAGCTATATTTTGTACATCTTTAAAAATAATATTTTTTGCTGCTTGACAATCAATACGAAGTAAAAATTCTTGATTTAATAAATCACTTTGAAATTTGAAAATGCATAGAACAATAGCTAAAATTTCCTTTTTGATGGTACTATAATTCTTTTGGGTAGGGTTCCAAGTACCGGAGGTAAACCTAACCAGTTTTTCTTTGTTATTGAGAACTTGTTTGAGGATACCTCCATAACCTATGTCAGAGGCATCTGTTTTAACTATTTTGAGAGCATTAGGGTTGGCTAAGTTTAGACAGGGGAGGGTCTGAACATATTGTTTAAGAGTTTGGATAATTTTTGTGTGCTCACTAGACCAGACAGGAGGGTCCTTCTTGAGACGTTGTCTTAAAGGGGCAGCTATTTGACTTAAATTGGGGTAAAATTCAGAGACATAATTAAGACTACCTAAGAAACGTTGTAATTGATTTTTATCTTTGATTATATCAGGAAATTTATTAGCAAATTGAATAGATCGTTCAATAGGGGTAATTGTACCTTGATAAATATAATGACCTAAGAACTTGACACGAGTTTGGAATAAACTAATTTTCTTTGCAGAAAGGACTAAACCAGTATGTTTAACAATTTTGAAAAATTGTTCAAGATGTGTCCAGTGTTGAATAATAGAATTAGAAAAAATTAAAACATCATCAATATAAACAATTGAGAATTGAGAATGGGGATTGAAAATATCATTCATAATTTTTTAAAATTCAGAGGGAGCATTTTTTAAACCAAATGGCATTACATTCCATTCATAATGTCCAAAAAGTAAAGTAAATGTAGTTTTATATCGATCTTGTTCAGCTAATTGGATTTGCCAAAAGTCAGATTTCATATCAAATTTTGAAAAGATTTTTGCATGACAGAGACGTTGAAGAAGATCTTTTTTATTGGGAATAGGATACCGAATTCATTGGAGGGCGTCATTGAGAGGTTTATAATTGATTACCAGACGGAGAGCACCTCGTTCAATCTCAGCATTTTTACAAACATAAAAAGCAGCACAACTCCATGGAGATCTACTAGGACGAATTAATTTTTTATCAAGTAAATCCTGAATTTCTTTTTTGCAATATTCAAAAAGTTCATGGTTCATTTGGATTGGACGAGCTTTGGTAGGAATTTTGGAGTCTGAAAATTCAGAAGCATAAGGTAAAGTAACAACATGTTTGTGCCTAGACCAGAAAGCATTGGGTACATCAGAACAAACTTCCTGTTGTAATTTTTTTAAAAATTTACCTATGGCTAATTGTAAAGTACCATTTTGTAAGCTACGTTCAATTTGAGTATTAATTTTTTCCTCTTTTAAAAATAATAAGTGTTTTTCTTTTCGAAGGATAAAATTGAGAGTATTATGGGAAATAGCAAAATTTTTTAAAGTATTGAAATCTTTTGTACGAGGAGGACAAACAAAGGGGAAAATAATTTGATTATTATTAAGAGTAGTAGTGATACCTTTAGTAGTAACTTGAAAGGGTTGGAGAAGACTAAGGAAATGAGTTCCTAATACGACTTCTCTGGAAAGGTTTTTGACAAGAACAAAAGGAATTTTGATGCACACATTATTATTGCAAATATGAGCATTAGAAAGTTTATATTGTATTTGGAGTGGAGTTCCACTAGCAGTAGAGAGACTTTCACGTGTTTTTTCAAAATATTTAGTTGGAATTAAACCTTCTTGAATGCAATTAAGATCGGCACCAGAGTCAAAAAGGGCAATAGTGTCAAATTGAAATTCTTGGTTGACAACAATAGTAATTTTGACATTCCATTTTTGATAAGAGATTTGGGAAAGTAAGAAAATATCTGTAGGATTTGGGACAATAGGTTGGCTAGAAGAAGAGGAAGAGTGTTGAAGTAATAATACTTGATTCTTAAGATTATCAAGATCAATTTTGAAAATATTATGTTCAAGTTTTAAATCACGTAATTCTTTTTTGACAGAGTTGATTTCAGTTTGTAAATCTTGAATAGTTATAGGGGAAGACTTAGAAGTTTGATCAAATCTTTTGAGAATATCATTAAAATTATAAGGGTTATTTAGTAATGAAATATCTTGGGTAGTTTTGTCAGCAGAAGTTAAACTCTGTTTAAGTTGAAGTAAATAATCTTTTTTAACTTGAGAATCAGAAATTTTATCAATAACATCAACAAGTAATTCTTGTTCTTTTGTAATAACATTAATAGTATGTTTGGTTGGACATTGACAATTTGTTTTTATAATTTGGTCAGATTCAGGAGGAGAAGAAGAAGTATGAGATTCTTCTCCAGAAGAAGATTGGGATACAATTTCATCTATTTGTAATTCATCATTAGAGAGTGGAGGATTATCAGAAGCATCAGAATTTAAGAATAAATGCATAAGTTGTTGTTTAAGTGTTTCATCAATATCTAACGAATTAATTTTTTGATTCATGCGATATTGATTTTTATAATGGCCAATTTTACCACATTTATAACATGTGGGAACTTTTCTTGTGTGTTTAGAAACATGTTTAGGTTTAGAAGGAGAAATTTTGATAGGAGGTTGTATGGGATTTTTGGTAAAAAATATTGGAACTTAGTTTTGGTTTTCGAAAGAATCTACGTGCAGAAATAGTGCAAGGTTTGCGTCGTGAAGGGGGTATAATTTGTGTGGTGTTTTCAAAACCAAATTGTTGGCAAAAGGTGCCTAATTCACGTTTGGAAGTGGCTAAAACCTTTCGTAATTGTTGGTTAAGTTTGAAGTTGGTACAGAGTTCAAGACCTTGGGTTAGGATGGCATTAATTAAATCACCATAAGTGAGTTGTTCATAAGGGACAACTCCATTGTTATTTTCTTTGAGTTTGTCTTTGACCTTTTGAGAAAATAGTTTGGGAAGACCATCTAAAATTTTTTCTTTCTAATGTGTTTGACGGCAATCATCACGTAGCATAACTTTGGTTAAGAAAACATCTTTATACCAACGAAAATCTTGAAGTTTTGGACATCAAAGATTATTGAGGATTTCAGAGGTAACAGCTTGGACTTTGGAAGGACGCCCTAAGAAGTGCCTAGAAATGGAAAAGATAAGGGTACTAACTGCATCTTCAATTGTTCGATTATCTTCAGTTTTGATGGGTGTACCATTTGAATAAGTTTTGATTGCAGTAAAGATTTGAGTACGTTCAGTAGAGGTGAGGAAATGATCCCACCATCCTTTAAGATGACCAGTAAAACCAACAACTAATGCTTGAGCAACAGCAAAATCAGAAGATTTTTGTTTAGTTTTGTAGGCTAAAACAACCATTGTCATTTCTTGGAGTTTTTTAAGAACATGATATTCAGTCATACCATTAAAATTCCATTCATAAATGGTGCCACCATGATAAGCAGCTTGAGTGAATTGATTCCTTTCTTCATATTGCATATAATGAAGAGTAGGACGAGGATAATAATTTTTTGTGTTATTAGATTCATAGCGGTTTTGATATTTCCATTTTTGTTTTTTATTAGTAACGTTAAGTTCTAAAGGTTGGGAATCATTCATGATTTGTTCAATAGCCTCAACTTCAGAAAGAGTTGGTTGAGATAAAGTATTAATAGTTTTAGAAGTAGATGGAGGTGTGTCAAGTGCAGTAACAACACGAATAACATAATCTAGTTGTGCAAGTTTGTGATCAATTTGAGAAGAAAAGTCTTGGTCACTTAATTCATTTTGAAGATGTGAAGGGACGTCATGTGGTGTAAATAGAGGGGTTTCGGTAGTGGTGAGTGTAATGACTTGATCTTTGTTGATACAGTTTTCTACACAAGTTAATTGGTCACCAATAGTTTTAAGTGTTTGATTTGTAAAATTATTTTCTTGTAAAATATTAAAAATATCTTTGGCATTAGGAGGTGAAGTATCAGGCTTAAGTTTGAAAGGGAAGCAGTAATAATACTAGATCTGTGTTGAATATGAATTTCTTCTAGAGGGGGATGAATAAAAGGTTTAATAATATCGTTTGAAGTAACCCATTGGTTTTCAGTATTGGTAATAACATTAAGTTGGTCAAAATAATTTGAATAATATTCAAACCAGTCAAAGAAACTTAAATGGATTTTGTGATTTTGAACAAACTGATAATATTCTTCACGTATAGGAAGGCGAGCAATTTTATCAAAAGTTTCTAAAAACCAATTCTTCTTCTGTGTATTTTGGGGAGAATTGAAATTACGAATCAAAATAGATTTGTCAAAAATGAATTCTTGTTCTATCATATTTATTTGAGGATCAAGAGGAGGATCTGGACGCATTTGAGATAATGTGGAAAATTGAAAAAAATATCATGTGAATAAATAGGTTGTGCAACATTAGAAGTTGTGACAGATTGTAAGATAGGAGATCTAAAAGGTATTGAAGAAGAAGGAACAGAAAAAAAAGAACTTCTAGGAGAAAAAGACTGAAATTGGGTACTTATAGATGAACCAACATCTGAAAATCGTGGTCTAGTTGACCCTGTTGTGGTATTTGTGAATTTAATACGGACACTACCATTAGTAGTTTCTTGGATATATTCCAAATCTTTGTTTTCAATTGTTGTAGAGGGAACCTCATTATCTAACATCCATTATTGACATCTTCCCAGCGTATGGTTTTGGGAGTACTAATGTTTGAATCACTATTGGTGTAAAGAAGGAGGGTTTCTCCTTTAGGATTAATAATCCTACATCGTGGATCTACAAGTGTTGTCATGGCTTTGAGATGAATGCGATAAATTATTGAAAATGAAATATTGCCTGGTGTTAAATCATAACCAGAAGTTTTTATTTTTAGTGTAAGGACTTTGAGAATACCAGTATCTTGAAGACAAACAGCGTACCCTGGATAACAATCAAAATGGACAGATCCACCGTAAAGGCTTGTTTCTATGAGTCCTAAAGTACTATTGATGAATGTTTGGTGTCTTTTATCTTGTAAAGTCAAAAGAATTGCAGTATTTTGACCTTCGAGAGTTAAAGGAACAACAACTACTTGTATTAATCCTAAATGTAAATAATTGTATTTTTTCTGTTTGTATTTATTGATAGTGGATTGGCTAAGTAATTGAATTTGTTCAGTTTTTTCAGTAAAAAGAATTGTTTGTTCAACTGTTTTGATAGTATAATTGGAACGAAAATCAAAAGGTTTGATTTGGTAAACTTGATTAACAGAGACACGAGGAGGTGTCCAACTTGGTGAAGGAAAATTTTGTTCTTCTTGATTAAGAATAGTTGAGTCATTACTACTATGAGATTGACGAGATATAGAAAACTTAGTTCTAGATAAACGATTCATTAGGAAACTAATTATCTAACATTTAAATATTTAATTCAAAATTATATATCAGATTAAATCCTATAGGATGAACAAGACTTACGCTAGCCGGTCAACGACTTACGCCTACTGTCTTAATTCTAGGACTTACAATGGCTACGCGACAAGTTGATTTACAGGTTTGTCATCAGACAATGCAAAGGACAATAAGCAAACATATAACCAGAAAATAAATACTTGAATGTAGAACAAACAGTTAAACTAATAAACTATTTATAAGCACTATGGCTTTCCACTTTTATATATAGTATACACATCAAGTTGAATAAACAAAGACAATAACAACATACCATCGTTTGACAAGACAAGCTTAACAAAATTTCTTTTAATATTTTGATTCAATGAGTGTTGCAAAGGTTCTTTCCATTTGCTTCAAAGACGGAAGTTAACAAGGTGACATTGCAACTTTTTGCAAATACAAGGACTTAATTGTTACAATTAGAAAGAGAGATCTTGAAGTAGATTTGGAGTAAAGTACAAGGGTGTTAAAAGTATATTTTAGCCTTTCCTATCCCTATGTATGGCAACGGGGCGGGTTTGAGTCCGGGACCCCAATTCCGTCCCTGCCCCGCCATGGTGACCCCTCCCCTACCCCCACCCCGCTTAACCCCTCCCCCGTAAGAAACAATCAACACTAAATTATAAGAGATTGCAAGGAAATAATGAACAAAAATGTTGTAATTACCTTGGATCAAGTGAAATATATTTAGTCTCACTATAACAGAAGCAGTGGATTCAAGGGCTAAAATAAGATGCTCAAAATCAATCAAGAAAACTAGAATTAGTCACCATCAGAACAGAGCCCAAGCAAGGAACATATCTTAAGAAAAACCGAAACAACAAAGAAGACGTGTGAATTTCAAATGATCAACTTTTATTATGTACAAAAGGCACAATAGTGCAAGAGATACAACACTACAAGAGATACAATAGTTTGGGAGGGTTACCGCAAGGTAGCTAAGGAGGCCACCAAATTGTTATTCAGCATTTCAAAACAGTCAGCAGATATGATTTAGATACAATCGAGCAAAGTCATATAGCAACACGAAAAGATCCCAATCCACACAAATCATAACAATCATTTAACCATGAAACACAACTGTATTACTTACAACAGAGAGCAAAAAAATATATGTATAAGAAATATGTTACCTTAGCACGCACTGTGAGTTGAGATCTAATAAGGATAAGATAGGGAAGGGGAGGATCAAAGGAAAACATTGGTATGGGAGGTCTAGGCAAGATTTATGTATCATCTGAAACATTATCTAGCCAAACCCCCCATACCCACAATTTCCTCTAGATCAATCTCCCTTTCCCTCTTACTCCCATCTCTCTCGCTCTTTCTCTCTCTAGAAAGACTGGGTAAGCTGCCGTTATATAAGCAATAGCCTCGCCAGGCAGAGATGGTGGTTCTGGGAAACAACTCGTCATGAAGGATGGTGGGTTCTGGTAAACAAACTACTCTGGAAAAACGCGTTGCCGTAAGAATGTGAATAGTGCTGCCCCTCGACAAACGCAAACCAAGGCACAGAAGATAAGGTTGGATTGGGAAATGCTGATTCCACCGTCTGACTTTATTGTCAGGTAATTAAATAAATAAAGAGATGAGCATCTTTTGACCAAAGAAGCTGGTTGGGTTTGGACGAAGTTTCTCGCCCCAAACCATAATATTCATACCACTCATTGTCATGAATTAGTCCTTTAAATTTGACAAATAATATTATTTTAATTAAATTCATAATTTATTTAATATTAAAAAATTAATAAAATAAAATTTTAAATTTAAATAAAATAACAACATTATTTGTTAAATTTTACTTATTACGTAATAAAATAATAACTCTCAAATATTTTAAATATTAATGCCTTAGAGAGCAACCGAACTGGAAGTTTCATTCCTGTTAAATCACTGTGTGCCAGATTTGAGTTATGGCATAAGCACTTACCAAAGTTTGCAATGGGTGCCTTTTTTTTTTTTTTTTTTTTTATCTCTAATGGTTATGCAGTTAGTATTAGCTAACATACACTCCAACTAATTCTTTTGTCAAAAGAAAGTCATTCATGACAAGATTTGAGAATTCATAATAAATAAATCTCTCACAACATTACCTTAAAGATGAGTAATTTTTGACCTCATGTAAAATGACACCTTTCAACCTCATTATGTAATAAACATATTTTCTAAAAGTAAAAGTTGATTAATTAATTAGTGGTAATTTGAATATTTACCTTTATGTATATTCAAATTTTCATGCACAACAAAAAAAAAAGGAAGTTCATAGATATTGAAAGAAAAGTAAGAAAATAAAAAAATCACAACCAAAGTAATTCACTTACAACATAATATGATGACTGCCAATCTGTGATTTTGTAACTTAATAATAAAAGAGCTAGAGTGTAATCCACGTCAAAGCAATTCTTTACAATTCTAATAGAGGGCAAGAAAACATGAAATACTCATATCAATTGACTACTTGAAATTAGTATTTTGGTGTAGGATTATTGCTAAATTTACTTCATAACCCAAACCACAATTTGCTGCTACAAAGCTCATATATCACTGTTTCCTAGCCTAGTGAGATAATGTTGCCCGTTCCATACTATCGTAATGGATACAGAATTTTGACACTACAGACCAACTGAGGCAGGCTATTGGGTGAAGTCTATATAGGCATGAGAATAAAAACCACACTTCTTTCATTGCATTACATTTGAGGTGGATATATACATAGGCATGTGTGAATGTAATGCAATGAAAGTAAAGTGGTTTCTATTCTCATTTCTTAACAATGGTATTAGAACAGGTTGATCAGCCAATGAGTCGGTCATTTTAGGCGAGCAGCCAAATATTTCGCCCGCCCAGCTTCCATTCCTTCAACCTCCATTACAACGTTGAAATTGTGCTTTTTCAATTCCAGAAGTTGTCTCTGGATCCTTAAGCTATTGCTGTAATGAGGCTTTGTACCACACTGTATGAGTGACGAAGAAGAACAATCTGGAAGTTGTGTAGCCACCATATCAGGTTCTTCAAGTGTGGGCCGGAATGTGTCACAATTGGAACGGTGGCGTTCTTCACATGACAAAAGCGAACCACCTTAGAAAAGGTAACATGGCTTAAACATGATATTCTGTGTGATTTACATGTATATGAAATGTTAAGCCTTCAAAATGCAAATATGAAGCGACTTAAGCATGAAAACCTACTTACAACAATCAACCAAATGTCATCACTATTTCCGAAATCATCCAAATGCCTGAAGCCCAAAAGTGTGATCGAAACTACGGCATGGCAGGAAAAGAATGTCTCATATCCAAATTTGGTATAATATTCAACAAGCTGTACCGCAAGGCATCATACAGGAAACGCTATCAATGAACACCATGTGTGATTTTGACACATTTTATTGATCTATAGTTGAGGTAATTGTGTGACTTAAACTTACGAAAAATAGAGCCAATTACTTTATCAGTTTAGATTTGTCATTCAAATTGCCCCCAACAAATTCAATTGAAGAAAGGGTTGTTGCTCTTCCTGCTATTCATGTTCTGTCATGTGAAAAAGAATTTTAAAGAGAGACATGCTGGGCTAAACCCTTTTATCTTAAAAACAACCAAACTAACGTAATACTAACACTTCTCATACAAGAGAAGAATTTATAACAATTTAGAATATCAAATGAAAGGAAAATCAAAATCCATATTGTTGAAGCAGTGAATTTCATAAGAATTCAAAGATGAAAAGCACCACTAAAAATTACATCATGGACGGCGCCATTCAACTCAAGCATTTTCCACATTTTAGCTTCACAAACCGGTTGTCTACCTTTCCATTTAAGAAGCCAAATGACAATGACTAAACCAATTTCACTTCAAAAGTGCCACCAACATCAATTCATGCCACAGGAAATTCACAGCCTGCAATGGTCTCACACTGAAATTATGAGACCTTAGCATAAAAATACTGGAAATAGAACAATGTTCTTTTCTCTGTCATGCTCCCTAGAAAAAACGCATGATTCATGTGTTTGACATGAATGCAGATATTGAACAAATGAATTTCCCTCCCTCCATGCATGTGCTATGTGCTACTTATTTTGCTACAAAAGAAAAAACCATTTAAACCAACTCCTAGTAAAACATTTCAAAAAAAGGACTCTTTGGCACACCTCAACTAGTGTTCATCGACTTTAAAATGGTGAATGATGTAAGCATTTTTCGATAAGCTAAGTTTACAGATGAATACAGATATGATGATAGATCTCTATCTATCATCATATATAGGTGGATTGAGTTTGCAGGTCCAAATGAGGATTCCATGCTCCTTAATGGATGTACATTCAGCAAAATAGGAGGTGTATATCATTGCTTGGAAAACATTTGTTAAAGAAGACAAAATTATGCAAAAATTGCAACAACTAAGAAGGAAAAAATAATAATTAAAAGGCAAAAATTATGCCGCCTTTTGCTATCCATGGGCTCTCCCTTTATCCCATTCATTCAAGTCATTTAAAAAAATAAACAATATACTTACTTGTAGGGGCTCACATGTCGAGTGCACATATAAAATTTTACATCCAAGTGCAACCCTGTTAAGACTAACAAACTTTTGAAGGTAAACACAAACAAGTTTACCATAATAGGCATATATAAAAGCTCGAACAAGCTTGTGCACCTCTTAACACATTGCGTTTCGAATTAAAAATTTTGCACTTGCAGCCAACATGCATGGGCCTACAGTGGAGAATATGTACAAGTGTGCTTTGCTTCTAAACTACAAAATAAAGAAAGTCTCCATAGATAGCAAGAGAAGACACCCCATATCAGATATATGAAAAAAAAAATAGGCATGCTTACACAAAAAAAATCAGTTACATCCACTTATTTTCCTTATCCATATATCTAAACACAATATATTAAAAAAACTTTGTCACAGGTAAACAAGTGGCAGGCCTCTTCGATTTATTTATTTATTTTTGTTTTCTCATTTTTTACTCAACAAACACTATTCTAAGTTATGTTTAAGCCCTCTTACAAAAAGTAATAGAGTATAACAAAAGGAAGAATATTATTGAATAAAATATGTAAATTTAGAAAGCCTTCGATGACAAGATGTAACAAGTCTCTATTTCAAGTTATATTATATAAATTTCACAATGACCAAAACTCATTTTTCTTAATTATTGCATAATCTTCTAACATTTTTATACTCTCCCATACGGTTCTAAATTTGATGATGACCTTGAACTCATTATTCATATTTGTATTAAGGTTTGTTGAGTTTGAATATTAGCTTCCGATATTCCAATGGTGATTATAGATCATGGTTACAAATGCCAATGTAATTGCAATCACAAGTATACTTTTTTTTAATAAGCATAATAGACATAATATAACAACATGCAAATACCAAAGTTGTGAATATTTATTTTATGTAAATGAATTTTTAAAGTATGTAATGACCACAAGGCAATAGAAATGTCAAATAAATTTTTTCATGTTCTAATGAAATGAAATTATTACAAAAATTAGATATTGCAAGAAACGAAAACATAGTCCAGCCAACAACACTAACTTCCCTAATTAAATTGGGAGTCCAATTCGTGTGCCATTGGATCCCACACGTTACTCGTGCCTAGACCGTGAATATAAACCTTATCAAGTAAATAATGTGGAAACAATTTATCAAAAATAAGTTCACTAGCATGCATCTATTCAATTCTTGGTCCTCCTACATTTTGCTTCAAAATTTGATCTCAATACTAGCTTTTTCCATGTTAAAATTAGTTGATTTATGGGTGGAAATGTTCTTTTAAAAGATTAGAGAAGCAAGTTAAAAAAACAATTAAAGTTAAAATTGGCTTACAAGTGGAATTTCAAATCCACAGGCTGGTTATCAAGGCCTACATTGGGCCATAGCAACCATTCTATTAATGCAGCACAATACCTAAACAATTTGAATTGGTCTCCCACTTAACTTGCATAATGTGATTAATGGAAAATAGTTTAGTGATTAGGTAGTATTGAGTACTCGGTAATAATTCCTATCAAATGGTGACACGTAATGTGTGAATACATCAATCTGAGTTTGTAGAGTGGTAGAGAGATTTTTGAAAAAAAAATACTACCTGACAAAATCTGATACAATATTTTCTTAAAAGTCTTTCCACTACTTCACAAACTCAGGCTACTGATGTATTTACACACCATATGTCACCATTTGATAAGAATTACTACCAAGTACTCAGTACAACCTGATCACTAGACTTTTTTCCGTGATTAAGACCTTCCAAAACCATTGTACACGTAGATTCTTGAAGCTGAGTTTTAAATCTATGAACATTATAGAAATTTTGTAACAGACTATGCCAGTACAATTCTCATTATGTTCCTCCGTCCCACAAATAGAGTGATTAAATACTCCTCTTTCAAAGCTATGCAGAATTTTCATTCATCTATTTATGGTTCAAATCCGAGTTACATTTCCAATAATTTTCCGACAAGTACCTTTCAGTACATTATCTAAAAAAGAGAGTAATTTCTGGGCAAACTAAACTATCTTTCCTTCATAAACGGTAACTTAGAAAAGAACATCAGTTCTAAGTTGTTTATCTCTAAAAATTTAGCACACATGCAAATGGAGACAATAACTATTGAAATTTATTAGGGAACTTGTAGACATCCGGTGACATACACTTGGAAGCAAAACCACCTAACCAGGCCACAATATGCCAACAAATATTAGAACATAAGAATTGTATTCATATTTGAGATTTTAGATCAAAAGATAGACCTCAACAAACAAAACAAAAACAAAAACAAAATACAAAAGCAGAAGATTAGTTGATATGATACATGCCTCCACTGCAATTTTATGAACTCAACAACCAAGAACTCAAGAATTTTAAGGCTATAATACCAGTTGTTAATTAAAAGATCCATTTTATTTCAGTCTAGAAAGTAATATAACAACATAAAAACGCACTACCAAACAATCCTACTGTCGATTCAACTACAAAAAAAAACAAAAAAAAAAAAAAAACTATGAGACACGAAAAATAGATTAATAAAGAAAAAGGAGGTTAGAGAGAGGAAGCTGTTACCATAGGAAGCAGCACAGGTTGGGTGATCTAACCAGGACAGGAAAGGGATAGGGAAAAACAGCAAGAAATCATAGGTATGGGTGGCCTAGGAAAGGACCACTTTACCCACCAAAGCAAAGTCCTTCCCGATCAACCCATACCCACAATTTCTTGGCAGTCTATCTCCCTCTCCCTCTTAATCCTTTGTCTCACCCTTTCATCTCTAGTGGGAACAGATGGATCAGAAACTGGAGAAAGAAAACTTTGCTGAGAAGATGAAGGTAAGGGAACGGTAGGAACTCTCTCTCTCTCTCTCTGTCTCCATCCATTGCAGTGTAGAGATGGTAGCTTTGTGTTCTTGGAAGTTGGAACCCAGAAAAGGGAGATCTGAAAGTGGTCCACTTGGGGCTCTATTGCTTCGAATAAAGGTGAAGGTTCTTGGAGTAAAGTGTGACCAATGTGTCTGGAGTCATAATTTACCTTGGATTTGAGATTCCAGCAACCCAAACTTCAACTTCATTCAATGAATGTGGTCCATTTTTTTTCTTGA
This sequence comes from Euryodendron excelsum, assembly GCA_033060915.1. Taxonomy (NCBI): domain Eukaryota; kingdom Viridiplantae; phylum Streptophyta; class Magnoliopsida; order Ericales; family Pentaphylacaceae; genus Euryodendron; species Euryodendron excelsum. The sequence continues at coordinate 14,284,081 of CM065388.1, read as the reverse complement.
ATCCTACGGTTCTTACTTGTCATCATGAGAAGGATGGACAACTGGTGGGGGAGTATATTATTGTAACAATTAATAATTCTACATACAATCTCTCTCTCTCTCTCTCTTAACTTTCCTTCTTTGTTTTGGAGGAATTATTTGGTGCTCTTCGAACAATATATCATTCTTTACTCCACTCATAATACAGTAAGCCCCTCCTCGCTTGATGAGTGTCGCTTGACGAGTCTTGAGATGAGCTCAGTAAATTTGTTCAGAATCCACCTAATATAAGGATCTATTACTTTATGAATCTATTACTTTATAAGAGAAAAAAAGATGATGGATTGGTTCACGAGCACTTAATAATTATTTTGAGATTAATTGCTTGTTACACTAAGAAAGAAAATTCCACAATATTTTCTCCACTTGTTTTTTTCTTTTCTCTCCGAAATAAGTAGAGGAACAGAAATTACCAAATTAGTCCATTCCTTCCCTACTCTTACACCAAAGCCGAAAAAACAAGGTAATGTTCGCAACTTTATTCCCTCCATGCTTAAAGGCGAAAGTAACAGTTGAACACTTTTTTCTTTCTTTGAATTGCATGGCTCACAGGCTTATTTGCTTTGCCCATCCAATGTAATTCAACATGGATCCAATGTCAACTGGTTCAAAGCAGTGGTTGGATAATGGAAAACCCCATTTTTATATCTCCATCAAGGGAGAATAGTGATATTGCAGCAGCAATCATATAAGAAACCCATTGAGTTGTAGCTAAATATATACATGATAAAGTCATTGCTATGGAAAGAAAATCTGGCAATGTCTTTGATGTCATAAGCACCTGTTACAAAAACAAGCAAGAAATGGCTCCAACCAGCCTCCAACACTTCCACACAAGGGCCCCTTGGACAATAGTTAAAAAGGTGTGAACGTAGTTCAACATTACGATCTACTGCGGTTCCAATATACGATAGAACTTGGCATGCATGTAAAGATGAGGCACAGGAAGCCAGAGAAGTGGTCAAAATTGTTAACTTCAAATCATCATGCTTGACTAATTTTGGGGCAATTGATTGTGAACTTCCCAAGCTTTATTAATTTTGCTCCATAGATATGAAAAATCCATTAAAAGCAATAATCAAGTGCTATTCAGAAACGGGAAAATATTATATGGGAAACAGAACATGAAACAACGGGCAACAACATTGACAAAGTCATTTGCTACTTCCACAACCATCCTACTTGCAGTTTCACAAGAACTTTTTTGCTTTGCCCCGAGAGCAATGAAAGAACTATAACGCTAACATTGCACTACATATATGACTATGAATTTGGAAGAGAGAGAGAGAGAGAGAGAACCATAATATGCATTTGCATCAAGGGAAGCCAATTATTTTACACAGTTGCAAGAAGCCAAGCATATCAATCCACACTAGCCAAAAAATTAACTTGACCTGACCATAACCCTATTCAATGATCACATACTTGCTTACCTGAGTTTTTCTAATGTGGCATGAAATTAGAAGGCCTAGGAGGCATGAAAATGAAGCAACCCAAGTCCCAAAACCTACTCCAAATTACCAGCAAGAATTTAAAGCTTAAGGCCTAGAGAAAACTAATTTTTTCATGGCAGGAAACGAACAATTGTTTTGTATAAACTAAGGTTAATTAATTTTCAACATCAATACAGTAACTGGCACCACCTCTGAAGTAGTTCTTACCATTCAAGATGCTTCTCTAATTGCTTACGTTTTGCATACCAATACTACCACAAAAGTATTTTATTTTAAATCTGGATTGCCCACAGCTTAAAACTACGAAGAGAAACTTGCAACAAATGCCAGTAAAAATTTTCCATATGCACCATATTTTGTCTAAAAGGTTCGGTAGTATGAACTGTGAAGGAAATACATTGGGATGATCCAGGATTAAAGGTCAAACAAAAAGAAATAATGTGTATTACGCAAGCAAGGAATATTATAAAACTTTGAGATCCGCCACACAAATTTACATCACAAGCAGTACATTCATCTGAGAACTTACTAAAATTTAGCACTAGAGTAACGAAGATCAACTGCTTCCTTTCCCATCTATTAAACCAAATGACCATGACTTAACCCACTTCATTTGGACATGGCCTATACATCAATTTATGCCACATGCAATTCAGACCCTGCCTATGTCTGACATTCAAATTAAGATTCTATTGCAAAAATACTGGAAACAGGAAATGTTAATTTCTCTGATCATGCTCCCATACAGAAGTACATAAATGCACTTGCCAAACTCAAGTGCTTTATGTCAAAATAGGGGCATAGACAGCGGACAGTTGTCCACGATGGAGTACACTACTTTCAAATCTCTCTGTAACATGTTATCATCCTAATAATAGTTCACTACCACTAGTTGCTTAAGCATGATTGCATCGGATTACACACACCCCCCACCCCCCAAAAAACAAAACGTACACTTTAGGTTGAATACTGCTAAAACTCAAATTGTTCTAAATTTATTTCATTTCCAGTAGGGGTGTTTAAAATATAGTAGCTTCAATCCACCTTTGATCACCAAATGCCACTTACGCATAAAAGATATGTAATTCAACATTTTTATTTTTCTTTTCTGCCAAACTCCCTTAATACCACACCCCTTGTTTTGAAGCCATAGTCTTTCTCAATTGAGGTTGCTAAGGTCTCACCCCATACCATTGGACAACAAGCGATTAATTTGCAATTTTACCCTTCAAAGCATGAGCAAGCTGTGGAAGGCATATATCTCTACCAAACTATATCATTGCTTACATGCACTTATTTTTTGTTATCCAATTATATGAACACTACACTTAAAACGAAAAGATGTAACAATTATTAACAAGTGATTAGCCTCTTTAGGTTTCACTTGTTTGGTTTTTAATTACTCAACCAGTACTCTTGTCTCTTATCATGTTCAACCCCTCTTGAGAGAAAAATAGATCATAACAACAGAGAAAGTATTGTTGGATAGAAATGTAAATCTAGAAACTATTCCTCAACAAGATGTGTCATGCCTCTTTACCCCAAAATATAGTACCCAGATCAACATGACCTTGACTCAATTCCATAACTCAGTTTAATCAACAGAACCCAGTTTTTCTTTCCCCCGAGTTTTCGAACGCGATTTGTTTTTTTCAACCCATGATTTCTTTAACTAGATGACATGATTTCAAATCAAAGGATCATGCAAATATTAGAAAATAATGATAGAACATAAAACATAATAAAAGAAAAGGGTATGGAGAAAGAAGAAAATGTTACCCATAGGAAGCAGCAAATGTTGAGATGTAAAAAGAACAAGAAAGGGAAGGGGAGGAACAGCAAGAAATCAACGGAATGGGTGGAGTGGGGAAGAATCTCTGAAAATCCTTACCCACAAAAGAAATTCCTCCCCACTCACCCTATACCCCCAATTTCTTGCACACCTTTCTCCCTTTCCCTCTTACTCCTCTCTTTCTCTCCCTAAATGGAAACGGATACAGATGAACCCAAAACGGGGACCAAAAGAAAATAAAGACTCGCTCTGGGTGCAGACAATTTATTAACGCAAGATGAATCGCTATGCAGAGATAGATAGTGCCCTATGACACTGGTGCTGTGGCGCACGATGTGCCACTTAGCCCAAAAAAAGGTAAGGACACAGCTGCACTTGTTAGCGTGTAGGTCTTTCGGCATTTTTTCATTTTTGTTTTTATGTATTTTTTTAATCTCTTTTTTACGAAAGCATTGAAAATATTATCGTTTTTATTTTTGTATAAAATAATTTTAAAAAGTTAAAAATATTTTTTTTAATTCTTGAAACTAGTGTACTTTTAAGCGATTAAAAATTGTAACTAAATATATCTCAAAAACACTTTAGAAATTATAAAAGCTCTTCCAATGTAAATGTACCATAACACTAAAACGGGTTCTCAATTTATACAATGAGCCCATTTAAGCAAGGTTTTAGTGAGTGGAATACAAATTAAATCTAAGTAGCTAATTCATTTTACAACTCCTGCTAAGTTATATGCGGGTATTAGCATCAGTCAGCAAATGATCGATACTCGCGATTGATGTTAGCATCTCTAAGTTATATATAAGCAGAAAGCCGTATAAATATATATATATATATATATGGTACATCAAAAGATAAGACAAGAAGAAATGAAAGAAAAGACAAAACAAAGTATGAGGGCTAATCCCTCGAAAATGTGATTATGTCTCCCACTAGTAGAGCACTCAGAGCATCAAGTCTTCCAGTAAGACAAGTCCCTCACTTTGGTCAGCACTCATTTTTACTAATTTATCTGCACAATTGTTCCCTCCCTCAATGTATGGCGGATTGCACTCTTGCACATTCTTAGCAGAAATCTATAAATCTAAAGTCTTCGATCAAAGCTCTTTGGGGTAACTTTAAAATCTCCTTCTTGTTTGAGCTTTAGAGTCTCTATAGAGTCTGTTTCTATTTCCATCTCGCTCAAACCTTTCTCAAATATAATTGTTAATACCCTATATATACCCCATAGCTTAGCTTCTGTGCTATTACAGTCAGTCAATTTTTCCAAAATATTCATGAAGCGAGCATCCGCTTTCATCTCTCAATAGTCCTCCAAATCCTACTAATCCAGGATTTTCTTTTGAGCTACCATCTATATTCAATTTGATTTTTCTTGCAATGGGAGAAAACTCTCTGATAAATTTAGGATTAGTCATTTCATTGGTCTCTAAGGGGAGGAAAGCCTTAACAATTTTCATTCCTGTACTGAATGGCTTGTTTGATACTGACATGAGTATTAGTTTTCTCATTTTCAAAAACTTCTTTATTTCTGTCCTTTCAAATTTGCCACATTAGTGTTATGAAAAAACTATCCCAAGGCATTGACTCATGTTTAGTAGTTTTATCTTTCAAGTTTTTGCCAATCCAGTTAAGAAATGGCTTCCCTCTCCCTTGTAAGTACCAATGGTTGCACTTAATAGTAACCCAAATATTCTTAACTTTAGAACATTCTCTAAACAGATGGTTCAGAAACTCAGTGTAAGAATTACACCTAGGGCATAGGTCGTTAATACACCTGTGGCATAGGTCATTAGTATTCATACCTGTGGGTGGTCTTATTTGGTTGGTTAACAACCTTCTATGTATGATTTTCCAAACAAAAGTTTTGAGTTTTTGGGGGAACTTAACTTTTCTAATCCATTTCCCGCTAGTCTGATCCTGATCTTGTCCAAAAAGTAAGTCATAGGCTACAGATACAGAAAACTTACCATTTGAAACTCCAATCCACTGAGGAGTATTTGGAAAGGAGACAAACCTGGAGAGACTAGTTTTCTGAATATTCTCCATATTAGAAGATGAGAGAAAACTGTGGATGGAGCCAAGATCCCAAGCTCCCTCTTCATTGATGATACTGCTAATTTTAGTATTATCATTAGTATGAATTCCTAGGGAAGTTTTAGCAAGAGTTTTAACGCCACGCCACCAGTCTTCCCATAAAGATATGGTGTTACCATTTCTTACCTTCTATTTGGTTCTTTTATTAATAAGCTCTCTACTTTGGATAATGCTTTTCCAAGTATTAGATTCTCTTCTCTTCGTAAGCCGTTGAAAGATAGAGTGGGGTGGTTTCAAGATATTTATTTTTCAGAACTTGGACCTAAGGAGTTCCTTCCCCATTTATGATTTTCCAATCCAGTTTAGTTATCATAGCCTTATTTTGGTATTTAGGCTTCCTAATTGCCAATCCTCCATTCTATTTTCTTTTACAAATAGCGTCCCAATTAACAAAATGAATATGTTTTTTTTGAGAGAGAGTTGACATTTAATATCGATCAGTTACAGCCTCGACACCTTAACAAGATGTGGGCATATCTTGGTGGAGAATAAAGGTGTTTAATTGAATTGGAAAAGTACCATACGCAATTATTTATTGGATAAAACCTCATGTACACTTGACTCATTATTTATGTGGCTGGCATGAACAAGGCAAGGTGGTATGCCACATAATTTTTTGAGATCCAATAACAACCTCCTACCTGAAATGCAGAATTCTGTTGACCGAGAAAAGAAAAAAAAAAACATCTTTTCCTTTTCCCAAAAAAATCCATATATATTAATGAGATCCAAGTTTTTGGTAAGAAAGAGAGCTTCATATCTTAAGAAATTAAACCTTGAAAGTGTAGATCAACACAGCATAGAAGAATACCAGAGTCAGTGTGAAAAGTTTAAAAATACATATCAAGAGGGTAGAAGAATAACACTGGTACAGTGCATTATGGATTTAAGTAAAAGAAACAATCACAAGGAAAAGAAACATCCATATAGAAGCTTGCAACAGCCTGAGGTGCACGCGAAGCGAAGCTGCAGAAGCAACGAAGTTGGGGCAACAATCTATCCTGTGTCACTGTAAAACCTGTTTGAGAGAGAGAGACTGATTGCAAGGTTACTTCAGTTTATAAGGGATATGAAGCAATGTAGTAACATATAGTAGAGTTCTCAAGGAGTTCTCTATCCAACTCTCACTTGTCAACTGTGAAGTAGCTAGGTAACATATGAACCCTACAGGTTTGCCTTATGTGCTGTTAAGGCTTGTGTCCTGCGTGCTCCTAGTTTTTAGCCTTTGGGTTTGTTTATTAGGTACCTTCGGCTATTGCAATTCTCAATACTCCAACCTGAACCGCGGCTTCGAACACTTGCCATTTCAGGTATTGCAAAATTTTCAACCTTAAGTCGTGGGCAAGTGTGAGGACACTACTCCTCAAGCAGATTACAATCTGCAGTTGCTTCCTATAATAAGATGAGACTGCTTTTGATGTTCAAGTATTGTAACCTTCAAAGGGTATGAGGGTATTCAAACAAAGGAATTAAATAATGAAATGGTATCAGAATTAGCTGGGAGTCGATATTTCGCACTACTACCCTTTACATTCAAGAAGACCCAATTACTACTGCCTTTTCTAAGGGACAAGAAACTAGATGTCCTAGTGAAGTTCATTTAATTTGATGGTATCATGCTCAACTAATCATGTATGGGCTAATTTATTAGGCTTCTAGTATAGTTTGACAAAAATGGGAGATTAAGCTCACTTAGGAGACAAGAAGTGATTCTTTTGTTCCATGACCTCCCTTGCTTGTAGTTAACATAAGGGACCAAACAACTCCAACAATTCCTTACATAAATATCAAAGAGTTAAGATGTAATTTGCCGGGGGAATAGCCCCCTTCCTACACATGCCAGCGGGAACCACAGCATCAAGAAAGCCACTTACATTGCACAATTGCATAGGGGAAACAATGCATTGCACCACATTAGGAAATCTAATGTAACTTTATTATTTCTGGAGAAGAATGTAGAACCAAAGGAAATAAGTATTGGGAATGAAGAAATCGCAGGCTTGCCTAATAGGCGCAGACTTACCTCCTTGGTAAGGCTGATCCATTTAAATCGACCTGAAAGTCCAACTACATTGCATTGCCATAGTTCATGATGTTCATTTGAAAGCCTAACACTAAATATCAACAGATTGATATTTCTACGTACAAGAGCATCCCATTAGACAACTAAAAGCCCAAATGACTAATTAAGGTTGCACCATATCAAGGAAAGAAAACATTATGCTATACACACATTTTTCATAATTTTTAATATGCATCTACTATCTACAACAAAGACGAGAAGGGTAAGGAAACCGCTGCCATCTCCTTAAACAGGTTTTATCATCCAAGGTGGCTCTGTTATGGACTCCAAGCTTCACAAACACCTAGGGCTTTTCATTATTACTTCATAGATCTCTATCAATATACTTCCAAAACACATCATTTCAATTACTAGTATATGATATGTCAACAATACAATGTCAAGGCTCACGTATTCAATCTCGTCAAACTACAGCTACCCCTGTAGGATTACATAGTCTACTCAAACAAAAATATGATTTCAAGTAAATAACACACATAAATGTAAGAAAACACATTAATAATTAACAAGACTAGTAAAACCCTTACCTCAAGTGAAATGTCTACAAACCCTAGGCCTTAAACTCGACCAAAAATGAAAAAAAAAAAATTGGGCGATGTGAAGTCTTAAAAGTTTAGAACAACTTTAATTCTTAAGGTCTTCACTAGAATTACAAATTTAGCCTTTAAACCAAGAGAGGAAGTGAAAAAGATTAAGAGGGAGAGAAAACTATTGCAGTACGAAGAAGAAGAATATGATTTTCCCACAAAGGGTTGGTATTCATTCTACCTAACTTGAAAAAATGATTGTTTTGTCCTCCAAATACATTACCATGCTAATTAATGCCTTGGGACCTTCAAAATTCATGAAATTCCTAAAAAGTAGAGCAACTTTAATTTTCTTAGACATTACAAGTTTGAGCTTTCAAATCAAGAGAGGAGATGAAAAAGATGCAGAGGGAAAGAGAGCAACTTGTATTCGTTGACAGAGGGGTAGAAACATGATTTTCTTCACTAAGGATAGGAATTTATACTACTGAAATTGAAAAATGAATGTTTTGCTCTCAAAGCATAGTTCAATGTCGATTAAGGCCCTGAGACACTAAAAATGGTCATTGCCAACTTAAGTAGAAGAAATACTGACCCTTAGTAAAGAAAAATCAGACTTCTTTTCTCTCTCAACACATGCATCAACGCTCTCCCTCTTCATTTTTTCACTTCTTCTCTTGATTTGAATGCTAAAATTGTTGTACTCTTTTAAGGTTTCACGTCTAGTCTTCCATCGACCTTGTTTTTCATTTGGTCGAGTTTAACACTCAGAATTTGTAAATGATTCATTTAAGGTACAGACATAGTTACTATTAGAAAACTTTGTTAGGGAGAAAAAAGTTCAATAGTTAAGTAGTACGAGATTCTTCGGTATTTATGCATATTAGATTTTATCATGTGTTATTTGTTGTATTACAAGTCTCTTAATTAGTTAAAAATTTATGTTGATATAATAAAATACTCCATGTTCTAATTTAATATGATTGAGTACTGAGCAGTTTGTACTACCTGACCATTGAACTTTTTTTTTTTCTATTGGGGAGTGTATGGAATTTGGAAGTCTCCTTAATTATTGATGTATTTTTTATATGATTTTAAGAGAATATGAAACTCTTTGTGTAGTCGTATTTTAACGGGACAAATACATGAGCCTTAAACTTGTAAATTGATGATATACCATGTACTCGTAATTGATATGATGCGTTGGAAACATAAATAGAGATACACGATATAAAAGTTAAGAAACATAGACACTTTTAAGAATGTGTCGTATCTGTGTCACACAATACTCGCCAGATACTTCACAACAAGTGTTGGACATGCCTCCTAATATGTACTATAAATTTTTTTCAAACCGTATAATACACCTTGCACATTTAGAAAATACACGTCCGTTTTTTAGACACTAATGTCCAAATGACATACATGAAACATAGTACAAGTTTTAAAAAAAAAAAACTTAAAAAAAACAATAACATGTTTTATGCTTAATTGAACATTTAAGTTCTGCAATACATAATTTTTAATTTTAAATAGTATTATCTTGTAATTTTTCATTATTTGTCTGTAAATATAACAATATTCAAAGTAAATTTCTAATTTTAAAAACTCAACTTTAGACAACCTTTTCTAATATTAGATACATCTCAAGACAAATTCGTCTTAGCAACCCCACTAAGATCTCTCTCTCCCTCAAAAGAGGAGCCTTTTGAAGCAAATCTTAGTCAAATCTCTAATTCATAACCTTTAAATTTATCTTTAGTATTTTTTGTAAATTTAAAGTTCATGCGTTTTACTTTTCTAACTTTATTATCACCGTTCATTCTTTAAATTACTATTCTTTTATTTTAAAAAAAGTAAAAAAATCACATATTATGCTCCCATTTTATTCAAAATGTAATTATTTATTACAATATTTTAATTTAAATTGTAATTAGTTACCACATATTTAATTAAAATTGAATTATTTAATTTTTTTAAACTAGGTGATCTACCCATGAAATTACAAATTAAATTACATTAAAAATTAAAAAAAAAAAACCCATTGAAACTAATGGAACTAATTTCAAAATAGATTGATTAATTCTTAAATTTGTAAAAAAAAAATTCAAAATAAAAAGGTAAGAGTAGTAAGATAAAAAAAAAAATGATTGATTCCACATATTAAAATAATTTTAATGTAAATAAATAATCAATAAAAAAGAATTTATTAATTTCATATATAAAAAATAATTTTCTAGATAAATAAAAGCAAGTCAAATAAAAATAATTTTTTTATTCCCCGTATAAAAAATCTCAAAATCAATAAATAATAAAGAGACATTAATGAATTAATTTAAAAATGAAATTAAATATTTAGTAAAATATTATTTAAATAGTTAATATTGCATTAATAATGCATTATTTAGACTTAAAATAATAGTTAGTATCCAGATCCCACATTAATAACATTTGACTCTACATAAATAGTGATATGAATGTGATCTTAAAAAATATTTGAAGACTTTCAAATTTGAAAGATCAAAATAAATGCCACTTTTATTTTTTAAAATTTTTGAAAAAATAAAAGCGGATTAAAGTTTTGAATTTTTAAACTCACATTCAATTTTGAAAATTTGAAAGTGGGTAGTTGCTTTCTCTAAGATTTGAACCCAACTTCAAATTTCTAAACACAAAATTTGAAAAAATGAAGGTAGGTTCAACTCCCACCCACCTTCAAATTATCTCCAAGAAGCAAGGTGGGTTCAAATTTGAAGGACTTCAAATATTTTTTAAGACAATTTTTATATTACTGTTCATATGGAGCCAAGCACTATTCATGTGAGAAATTTATACTAATTATTATTCAAGCTTAAATAATTCCGTATCAATGTAATATTAACTATTTAAATACTACTTAAATAAAATTTTAATTTAAAATTTAAATTAATTCATCAATTTTTTTACTTTACTTATTATTTATTTAATTTGAGATTTTTTATTTATGAAATAAATAAATTATTTTTATTTTACTTGTTTTGTTTATCTTAAAATTATTTTTTTTTATATATGAAAATAATAAATTCTTTTTTTAATAAATATTTATTTATATTAAAATCATTATAATATATAAAATTAATAAAAAAATTTTATCTTATTTCTACACCTTTTTATTATAATTTTAAAAATTAATCAATTCAACAAATTTTAATAACAATTAAAGTTTCAATATTCATTGAAAACAAAAAAAAAATATTAAATAATTTTAATTTTAATTAAACATATGATAAATCGTTACAATTTAAGTTAAAAATATGATAATAAATAATTATATTTTGAATAAAAAAACAAGTATTTTTTATTTTTAAAATAAAATAATAATAATTTGAAGGATAAATTATAAAAATAAAACTTAAAATGATTAAAAATAATAATATAAAAAAATAAAATTCATAAATTTAAAAATTTAAAAAAATGCTAAAATAAAAATAAAACTTGAAACCGGCCTCGTTTGGTAACGTTTAATGTTTTTATTTTTTATTTTTTTCAGAAAAAACAAAAAAAAAAAACGACGTTTGTTTAAATTTTTTTTTTTTTTTTTTTATAAAAATTCAAAAAAAAAAAAAACTAAAAACACTAAAATGAGTGTATTTTCTCTTATTAAAACATTGGTATAGTATTTTTGGCACAACGATAACTTATAAACGTCCATCACCAAATTACAAAAAACACACGGTAAAAAAAATAAAATAAAAATACACAACAAAAAACAAAAATTAACAGCGTTACCAAACGAATCTTTTTAAAATACTCAATAATGCCAAGATTGGATTTCTCTTAAACATCATCATTAGTTTGAAAGATCAACACATCTGATCTTCTGACTTAAGTCACACAGCGTACGAGCGCAAACTCTTACGAGTACGTGAAAGTGTCCCCTGTCAAATAAATTAAAGAATAAAAGTATTCTATATATTTAAAACAATATTATATACATAATTATTAATATAATCTATTTAAATAATTTTATTTTTTTATGCTTTAATTTCATATATATATAACTACATTTATTAAAAACAAGTTAAATATTATATATAAAAAAAAAGACAACAATACTCAAGTAAACAATTGTAGTCCAGTAGTTAAAATTTTTCCACCATTTCACAGGTGGTCACAGTTTCAAAACCAACCCAGCTGAATGCATTTTAATGTTGAAGCGTGATCATAGATGGGCTTATATTCTGGTGTTATTCTCTTCACTATAACCTCTTGGTTCAAAAGATAATTTGTCATGTGGCCATTTATTAGTGGTTCAAAAGGTAATTCGTCTGTAAGCTCCACATGTGACCACTTAGCGGTCGAAAAGGTAATCCGTTTGTATTTCGCAAATTTGATCCGAATTTGTCCCGATTCGCCAATCGTCGCGCTGGTGCGCTTACCTGCACGGGCAAACGAACTGTGTGATCTAGCTTCTGACAGTAGAATCAATGGCGGATGGAGGGAGGGCATTGGCTCCTCTAAAGTTTTGAAATTACCCCTTTATCCTATAAATTTTTAGACATTTAAAAAAAGTTTAACCATCCTTTGAGCAACCACTAAAGATCACTATCAATTAAAATCTCTAACAATAACAAATCACTAAGACAGATCTATACACACATAAAGAGCAAGGATGCAAGAAGATGTTACCTCAGCAATAAGCATAAAAATAGAGACCTATGCAGGACAAGGAAGGGAAGGGGAGGAACCGCATGAAATTATCGGTATGGGGGGTCTTGGGAAAGATTAAATTTCTTCACCCACCTCCAGAAATACTCTCTTTCCTCCCCAAGATCACCACACCCACAACTTCCTGTAGATCTATCTCCCTTTCCCTCGTGCTCCTCTCTCTCTCTCTCTCTCTCTCTCTCTCTATATATATATATACGTATTTGTCTCTCTGTAGATTATAGCAATAAACGAGGAAAAAAAATTGAAAGCTGGGGGAAAAGGGAAGAAGCACATGAAACCATAGGAATGGGAGGCGTCGGGAAGAAACAAAGTTCTCATCACTCTGTAATTTTTTCTTCCCAAAGCCTCCCACCTTACAGCTTCCTCGAGCTCAGCCCCCCTTTTCCAACCCTCCTTATCTGTTTCTCTCTCAATCACTTCTCCACACGCAATCGAATGGGACTACAAGAGACCATATATATATATATATATAAAAGCCTAAGAACAGAGGAGATGGGGGGGTATTTTGTAAACTCACCACTGAAAGTTAGGTGATCTTTGAAAACGCGTTGCATCGAAAGTGATGACTTTTAATAGCGTGGTGGTACTGCTGCGGAAGATAAGGTTGGGGTTGGGGATAGCTGTTGGAGTCTTGACTGGGGGCCGTTTGTTTGTACCAAAAAAAAAAAAGAGATAAATAATATTATAATGTGATAAGAATTACTCATATTATCTTCAGTTAGGAGGTGTGACGAGAAGGGAGATAATTAATATTATATTATATTATTATATATTATTATTATTATAAAATTAATATTAATGTAATCTTTATTATAAATTAGAATTTATTTATATAATATTATATTAATTTATTATCATAATAATAATATAAAATAAAATTTTTATCTTATCTGAAGGAAGAGATATATATCATTTATTCATGGTATTATATATCTCTTATTTTTAGAGATTACATCTCTAATTTTTTTTGTTGCAAAATATGAATTTTATAAAACTCACAAAATTCTATCTCCTATCTCCACACTTTATTTCTCAAATAAACATGCGAGTCTTCACAATTATAAAGTGTTTTGATCAAAGAGTACATATTAGTATATTATAACTTCTTTGTTTATGTATTTTTTTCTAGGTCTCGAGGTAGGTCACAACTTTACACTAGTTTCAATTTAGTGCTGCACATTCAAATTGTTCATTGTAGCTGACACCAAATTCAGCCCAATGTAGCACCAATGTGACTAACTATGTAGGCAAGAGAAGACACAAATTCAACCTAAATCCTAAAATGGTAAAGCCCTTCGAATGCTACAGAGCCTTGGGCTATTTGGCAAGGTTTAATTAAACTAAGCAGGGGATGAGGCATGCGTTCTGTTATTCTAGAACCAGATCCTCAATAGGGCACATATGGATGCATGCCGCAGTTTATTCAATTTGATGTTGAGAGTTTGAACCTTTGTGCAGCAAAACTGGTTATGTGAGCTTGATCGTGTATGGTGAGAGGCAAATCCATTTGCCAAATAAAAAAATTTAGAAATTCTAGCTTCACCACCACTAACATATAGTTAGGATTTAGCCTTTTGGGCTTCGGTCTACCCATGTACCCAAAACAATTAAAAAGCAAAACACCCTAGCCCAAATGTTTCTTGCAGTTGGAGTTTCTTTACAAACAAGATGACCAGTTTTGGGAACTAAAATTAGATGCATTAGGAGCAGTGGACTATTATTAGAATGCCAAAATGTTGAATATAAAATATAACTATGAATAAGATCACAATATTGTATGTGGTTTATACCCAGTGTGTGCGGTTTGGCTTGCCATAGGTATGTGTGTGAGCATTGGCAATAGGATTTGCCTTCTGTAAAAAAAAAATGACCACAATATTAATTTTCACAGCCGAGCAAGAAAGGAGGGGAAAAAAAAAAAAAATCCTCAAAGGCTACCAACACTTATTTTAGATCAAATACCCTTGTACCCAATTGGACTTTATCATTCAACAACGGTCTAGGTTAAAAGTAGGTTTACCTCACTAAAACCTATCGTCCGGACATGCGCAGCATGTCATCATATATTGTACAGAGTTAAAATGACAGGAGTAGTAAATATTCTCTGTCCCAAGCACTATGCTCTTGCTAAAAATCGAACCCCTAACCTTGCTTAAGTTGGGTTAGGATCATAACCATCGAGTCAAAGTCCTTGATCATAATTTAAAATTTAAAGGTCACTTAGCTAGTGATTCTTTAACACCATGGACTAAAATTGCAAACTGGGAAATAAGACGGTACATTGAATGTACTTTTTACTTTAAATTGATATTGTAATGACATTATGTAGCATACAGAAGGACTATAGTTCTAGAATTCAATCAAGGCAGTGTGAAGCAAGCGAGACAAATTTTTTTTCTTCTTTTGTTTAAAAGATTTTGTCATGTCATTACAATATGTTCTCTCATTTTTCCTTCAATAAGTTCAAAACGAAATGATCAACAATTCACTGTTACATTTAAATTATCTTTACGGATAAAACATCTTTGGGGGGCCACATCTGTACTATTATAAAGCAAACCCTTGGATTTGGTGAAGCTGGTGAAGCTTCAAATTCAAAAAAGTGTCACTTTTATGTACAGACCAAAATATCCTCAAAAATTACATAAATTACTAACATTGTGCATATCTTTATTTAACTTAAAGGGTAAAAAAGTAAAATACTAATTTAAGTTTTGTAACTACCCACTAATTATCACTTATTTGTTCTCTCCCACTTACTCAAATTAACTACTCTAAATTAACTACCCACATAGTAGGGGCACGCATTCTAGTATTATATATGAGAAAGGAAACTAAGAGACACCATCGTATACAAAGGAATTTTGTCCAAATAGGGGCGCTATGATCCCTAATGTGTCTACCTTTAGTTCCGTGACTGCCGTCCCTCTGAAGAGTTACCGATCTGAGCAGCACATTAAGTTATATCAAGTCAATGCATCTAACCCTTTCAAACAAAGTCGCAAGGTTGATGGAGAAATATGCTGAAAGGGAACGAATATCTTACTTGGCAATGCAAACATTGAACTGAGATCACCAAACAGCTAGAACATCCCACACAAGTATGATGTAACAGGTTTTATATTTAAAGAGCTGGAAGGAGAAAAAATTATTGAAATTATGAAACAAACAAATCTCCAATATTTATTATTGCATTTACTATGTCATATGTGATTATTGTTATCAAGATAATAATATACAATCAAAAAATTTACACAAAATTTTTTTTCAGAATGATATGATTAAATGAGAGCATTTTACTTAAAACAAAACGTATATTATGATGGCTCTTAATTACAAAAATATTATTGCCACGTCATTCTGGTAAAAAAATTTTTTGTACAAGTTATTTGGAAGAATAGCATATTCCTTATTACAATTATTGTGAGGCCTATAAACACACCCACTCATCCCCAATTACAAGTCTCTCAACATAATTCCAGTGGTGATAGATTACCGGACCCGATTACCAGAGGCGGCTTTGAGCGGGCGGAGAAGCCTTTCCTGGTCGGTGAGGGTGTGGCGGAAGTGGCAGCGGTGGCCGTAAGGGCAGGGATCACCAGCAAGGATCATGCGGCAGACCTCGGTCTTGTAGCGTGGGTGGCGGATAACTGGGCGCAGCTCTTCAATACCATGAGCAAACTGGCAGTGGTCTCCGTAAGGGCACGAGCCTGTCATCTGCCATTTGTTGCAGAGCTCTGTCTTGATCATCCCCTGGTTGTACACCTCCAACTCAACTGGTTGCTCCACTTGCTTCCCTCCAGGCACGTATACTTTTTGCTGCATCATCCCCATCGTCATATATACAAATTCCTTAACAAAATTGGAATGTTTTGATTTTCCATGGTCCTTATCCTTGCTTGATTTCAATAAAATGTGATTATTTCTTCTACAATGAGGGGCTATGGATCACTCTAAACACGGTAGATAGGATGATATGTTGTTAATTCGAAACTGTTTCTATTGGACTTAAAAACAAAAATGTTTCCATTGGAAAATTTATCTCTTGAATACTTAGCCAAATCTCCATATATACATGTCACCAAATTAAGCAATAATTTGATATGCTCAAGGTGAAATATGTAAAGTAATATGCTATGTTTGGTACAAAGAAATGGAATGAAATGATAATTCTTACTTTCATCCTCATTGTCTTATTTGGTACTATTATTTAAACTTAAAAGGATCATTCTCACATTTTGTTAGAATGACTATTTCCTATTTCAAGAGTGGGAATGGTCATTCCATTCTTACATGAAACAGTATAAAACAAAACTTAGTAAGATTTTTATTGTCAAATTTTTTAAAAAAAATATAAAACATATTTAGTAATTATTTTTTTAATTTTAAAAAAATTTTAAAAAGTTGAAAATTCATTAAAGTATTTAATAATTAAACCACCGCCACCACCACCACCATTATAAATACTTAATAATATATATAATAATTAAATAATATATTACTAATATTTTGTGTAGACATAATATTAAATTTTCATGTCATACACAAATTTTATTTCATTTTATTCTAATATTGTTCATTGATCTTACCAAACAAGAGAATGAGAATGATTATTTTATTTTATTTCATTCTTATTCTCGTTTCATTCCTATTCTCATTCTATTCATTTCCATTTCATTTATACCAACCATAACCTCAGTGTCAAGCCTTCGAGCACCATAGAATTCCAAGAAGAACAATAAAGGCTACTACTACCCCTAGACGCTCCTCAACTGAATAAAAACTTGCATGGCATTTTGGTAAATTAATAGAACTCTGGGGTTATACGCACCTTTCCGTTGACGGGATTAACGGTTTTGATCCGGTTCTGCGCCCGAACCTGACCATCTTTGACCCCACCGGCTTGAACCGCCTTCAAGTACCCACTCGACCGGACCGAAATACTCTTTGGCAGTGAAACCCGATCCACGTCCATCCGCTCGACCCGATCGCTCTCGATCACACTCGTCGGACTCTTGTCAGAGACCTCATCCCACGCCTGTCTCTCATTCGTCGCGGTCTCTCCGATACACATCCGACGAAAACCATCCATGACAGACGACGATGAAGACGATGGGAACGATGTCGTATAGTCCGATGGAGGCACAAAACCGTTCTGGACCGCCGCAGCTTGAACTAGAAGTCTCAAGCGCTTGTTGAGGTTGATGTTGGCCATCCGGAGGTTGATGTTCTCTTGGCGGAGAGCTTCGGCTTCTCTGGCCACTTCGCCGAGGTGAGAGAGGCACCGATTGTGGCGATCCACGAGGTCGTGGTGCTCGATGCGGAAGGGAGAGTACTGAGGCGAATGCGAGGCCAGTTCGAAGGTTTGTACATAGTCGGCGGTGATTGGACTGGCGGACATGTTGTTGTTTGTGTCGTCGTCCGTTGAGTAATCGGAGGGAATGAGTACTGAGAGCAGAGAGGTCTTCTGCGGGAAGATGGAGGAGTAGAGCGAGGCGTTATCGAATCCGTCTGATTGGTCGAAATTTGCAGAGGAAATGTACTGGAGGACTCGGCCGCCATGGGAAGTTGAGATATCTTGCTGCATCTTCTACCTATACAGAGTTGTTTCAGAACAGAATTTCAAAAGAAGAACAATTTCAACATTTGTTTCCTGATTTATGTAACAATAAATAAGCACACACATATACACGCAGAGATATATAGCTAGATTTATACATATAGCATTACATAGCTGCAGGTTTTGTTTCAGTGATTTGAATTTTCTGACGCATTCAAGAAAAGCTAAAAACGTATAATCAAGATCGAAGACCTAGACCATCAATTGCGGAAAACGCACACAAAAATGAGAACGAATCGAAAACACCATACCAAAAAGCTCAAGCACGGAACAGAACGAGCGAGAGTATAATGGATTCCTTCGCTAGTTAATAATTGATCATCAAGCTAGGACAATCACACTACGCGCTACTTACATTCATCTTCAAATTGATCGAGTACAGACACACAATCGTCGTTTATATATACATACACATAAACGTATATATTGATATTTATACATGCTATATGTACATCACCAAAGGAATCAAAATAGAGAAACAAAGTGGATTAACAGTGGAGGAGATGAGAGGAATTAAGATTCACCCGAACCAGTTACGAAGTGAAGAGGCTTTCTTCTTCGGAATTCTCTGGTTCTCTAGAGAGAGAGGGAGTTGTAGAGAGAGAAAGAGGTCTGAGAAATGGCGGTTGGGGGGAGTTGTATATAGTGCTTATTGTAAGGTGGGAAGCGAATCTCAAACCGTTGAATCAAACAATATACGTAACAGAATGTACCCGCCCAAACTGATGTCAATTTACTTAACTTGCCCTCGCTTAGCTGTAACATTATACCATTGAACGAGGGTTTTTCAGTAATTGTACAGAAGTAAGTTGGGTAAACAGTTTGTACGAAGTATCCGAGCTCACATTCTGATTAGTTGACAGGCCAATAGAACTCCACCATGTCCACTCCGGAAGAATTAGGGTACTTCAAAACACTTTTATATGCCCCCAATTTTATAATATTTGATTTTTTTTTTTATCAATTTCCTATTGTATTTTGTTTGGGGGCAGTCTATTGACAAGGCAATCTTTACTTTTGCCAAAAATTACAAATATACAAAATTATCCTTCAAATCGAAAAACATCATTTATTTTGAGACGGGTACTTTTGTCCTTTTCTTTTCCTCCATAAGCATTACAATCTTTGTTTGCTTTTTGGATTAATCTTTTTTATGTTAGACGAGTTCAACTGTAGAACATGATTGTCAATATATTCCAAATGACATCAATGGGTTTGATACAATTAAAAACTTCATAATATATTATGAGAAATGTCTCATAAATAATTTTTTTGTACAAAATAATAACTTTTTATAGCTCTATATAAAACTTTGTTTGTGTACCATTTTTCATGTTTTTTTAATTCTGTAGAAGATTGTAACACTACCTAAAGTTCTAGATCATATCGATCTAGCACGAAAATATACCATAATCAGGCCAATTTTGTTATTCAATAAAGTGTAAATATTCCTTTATATTTGGATATATACTCTCTCTCAAGTAATGCTATACAAATTTTTTACAGAATTTTCATACAAAATAATGTAACTATTTGTATTTCTTTTGTTTCAAAGCACAAAACCCACTATTTTGACTTATAATTGAAAAAAAATGTCCCTACCTCATCATTTTGGTGGAATTTTTTATATAAAAGTTTGTAAAAATAGAATTCTCTCTCTCTCTCTCTTCTCTCTCTCTCTCTCTCTCTCTCTCTCTCTCTCTCTCTCTCTCTCTCTCTCTCTCTCTCTCTCTCTCTCTCTCCACTTTTATAAACTTAAGAATTAATCTTAAAAAATAAGGTGATGGACAAAGTGACATGCAGCTTGCGGTTAGGGAGGGCTATTTGATTGTGTTTGTTGCTTGGTTTGGAAGTTTTATTTGAGAGGGGTTTCAATTTTCTTGGATTAAGACATATGCTATATAGGAAGGGGGAGCCATGATGTTTTTGGGAGGGTATGTTTGCTTCTTTGTTACAACTATAACTAACTCCAATTGTCTATATAGCTCTACCATCAAAATCTAATTATCCTATTCATATGTTTGGTGAATAACCCCCATGATCCCCCAACATTTGCCCAATACAAAACACCTTTTCTTGTGTGATGGTTGTTAAGATAGCCACACACATTCCTTCTCTCTGACCTAATTTGAAACATTCCTATGTTTCTTTTTCATTACAGTTGGCCATGAGCATATACAGATGTTGACTGCCTCTTTGCTTTTCCTTTTCTTTGAATTATTTTTTCTCTTCTTAAGCCCGCTATTCAAGAAAAATTATCACTCCTGTGACCAATATGACTTTTAATGTAATTTGAGTATTTATATATACACTCTCGTGAGCCCTACCATGAATGCCGAATTCGTAGTAAAAGTTACACTATGTAACGGTCATCTGCATAATTTATCTCTATTCAGGAAGACTAGTTGCAGGGATTTTGGAGGTAATCAAAATTGATGAACTAGTTTGGCCTCACATAGCATTTCAAATGCTCTAAGTTAGTTGTAATATATCGACTCGTCACCACGATACCCACTATACAAAGAGAGGAGATTGGTTTTGTAAGCTTGTTATTTAGAAAATAAAAATGTCCTAAAATTTTAAAGAAAATTGCAAAATTCTTAGCAGAATAATAACAAGTAAAGCCCCATATACATAGAAAATGTATATAGCATAAAATTACTAATTAGAAGAGATTCCTCTTGAACACGTCATCATACCTAAAATTGTGCACTTGTGATTTTTTTTTTCTTATGACCTGAGTTTCAAATTTGAAAACCTTACCATCCAGCTATGATAATACCTATATTTTCTCTTACAATGGTGTGTCTCTCTAAAAACTAAATATATGGTATCAAATAAATAAACCGTCACATCACAAAAAATAATAACATAGTGTGTCGGTCACTCTTAATAATTTTGATCTCCTGATAACGTAAAATTTATTTGCACAAGGGGAGCACAAAAATACAACACGTTGATATGAAAAAGTAATAAAAGAGTTTAGACATAACCTTGAAAGCAATACTCACAGCATCATGTTGTGTTTTGGTCGTTTGTGTAAACCAAAATTTTTAATTAGATCTAAATTAAATTCTAATAAAATTATTCGTACAACGCCAAGAAAGGATACGTACCTTTATTTCTGGTTTTGTGTTTGACATTAGTCTCAGGGTGGGATCAATATTAACCAACTTTTATAAGTTAATGGAAATAGGGTGCCCTCAATGCCAAAAAAAAATTGTAGCTTTTGCAAGGGTAAATTTGTGAAATAGACAAAGTTGCCAATTGGAGGGCTCGTCTTAACCAGATTATTTTATTATGAATTTAAAACACAAAAATAATTTCTCTGTAAATAGAGATGAAATTATATACATCAACCCTCCATGATCCTGCAAAAGTGGGAGTTTACATTGTGTTGCCTTTTATTAGACAAAAGTGTCATTAGAGTGCCACAAGAAAAATATTAACTACGTCAGTATCTTTGACTTTTTACAAAAAAAAATTCCCCAGTAATAAGGCCATACTGTAATAACTCTACTCATCCCAGGGATATGATGTCATCTTTTTGCATAATAAATCAATTTGCCATCTTCCATGCGTAGCATTTATTTATTTATTTTTTCTGATGCATGGAAGGGTCAAAACTATGAAATAAAGTAGATGAGTTAAATCCATACTTGAGGCATGGGTGGAATGCCACTTACCATTAAGATATATATATATATATATATATATAAAAGTTGTGTTTGTTATTATATTTTGATTCTCTTCCATGTGACACTCAGATAATATTCTTTATATTCTTATGTATTTAAAATGTCATGTCACAACAACAATAAAAATACTTATCCCATTAAGTTTCTATTTGTTACACATGTCCTATCTTAGAAAGACTTATAAGTAATCAAAAACCTTATACCTATGAGTTCCTTATTTGCGTTATATGTGTAGACATGTATGAGTTTCTTATTTTAAAAAGAAATCTATTAAGCTTCTGATTAAGTTGTTTATTATATTTAATTTTTATTTGAAGTAATAATTAATATCAAGACGTACCATATAATTTTTCATTATATGTTTAAGATCTTTTTTAATTTTTATTTAAAATAATGGTTGATATCATGAATAGGAGTTTTTAAATTTTATTGAACTACTTCATAATTGATTAGATATATTTGAATTAACATTCAACTACTTAAAGAACCATTAAAATTCAATCACTAAACCCGATAGAGCTCTAAAGTTACACATACCACATAATATGATTAGTTTATTTATTGACATTATTTTTTGATAGATATGGCTCAACTGTGACGCATAATTTAGAGGATTTGAAAAAATCTTATTTCCCATACGGATTGACACCTAATGTACCATAAGATGTTAAAAGGGCTTACAGCAGATAGTGGTATATAAATTAGCATAGAAGAAACTGAGACATGCCAATTTCTTATTCAAATCCAAGTTGGGTTGTAAAAGCACAACATACTCAATTTGAATGGAAGACAGAGAGAAAGAAAAGCAGGAGACTGCCTGGAGCATTTAAAATATCTAGTTGGTCTGTCACCCAAATTAGGTCAAAGCAACAAAATGAACTGTTGCAAAAACACTCCAAATACCCCTTCCACATAGACCCCAGCTCTTTCTTCCTTTCCCTCTTAAATGCATTGCTCTTATCAATTCAATTTTGTGAGTGCCAATTTATAATATCTCTACATGTTATCACATATTGCTCACCATCTGCAAATATAACAATCCAATAGCATTTGGCATTAAGCAGAAATGCTTATTATGTCCATAGAGCTTTAAGTAAAACACGCAGTTCCAAAACGTAAATAATTACAGGAGGATTGACTAATTGAGTGAAAATTGTTTTCTTTCCACATTTTGTCTATGCACGATTAGGCTTCTTCAAAACTAGAGCAAAAACTTCCTTTGAAGCTATACACCTTGAGGTTGAAGCTTGACCAATCAACAATCAAAGAAGACATTTAGCAAAGGGGTTGAAAAGAATTCAACAAAATAACTATGCAGCTCCCAAAACAACATGTAAAAAAGTTTGTCCCCCACAGGCAATGCAAAAACCTGAAATCAAGCAGAGGAAGTTTCAATTGGCAAGATGGTACTGACAAATTAATGGAGAAATATGTGTTTGCAGCATCAAAGACAAGGTAAACACACATTAAATTGATGATGAAGTAACAAAACAAGCTCATTGTGGCACCCTAACATAATCGACTACTTTTATTTGTTCATTTCTTTTTCTAATCAAATGTAAAGAAGCAAGAATATTCTTTTGTTTTTTTTTTGGGTAAATAATAGTCCCCAAGTTGTTTAGCTATACATCTTGCTAGAATTTTAGCTATATTGAACTGATTATAACAGTTGAATTACCAGGACCTCTCCATATAAATTGCAGAAGAATCACTTTAGCAGAAAGCCGGAGAGAGGACAATCTAACAACAGTAAAACGAAAGAGAGAGAAAAACTTTAATGCACAATTCAAGGTGGAGCAGTAATGTCCTCTGAAATGTAGAAGAAAGAATGCTCCTCTCCCAGTACCCATCTCTATATCGGGAAAGAGCGAGTCCATATGTACCTCACTTTAAGCCGCAAAGCTAAGTCCAAGGTCCATTCAATAAATTAAATGGTATTACCAAGGACATCTGGCCCATCTTTCATCCATGTTATGACATACGTAGAGTCCCCTTCCACAATCAATTTGTTTAAACCCCTTTCTGCTGCATACAGGGCTTATATTAATGCCAAGATTCGGCTGTAAAATCCAAGCTATAATTCCATCCCTGCCTCGTCTCAGCCAAATGAAAAAGCTATTTATGTTATGTTAAATTCTAAAAAAGGGTATTTTTGTAATTTTGTAATTTGCTAGATATGGGCTGTAGGTAGCAATGTCAACAGGGCTGGGCAAGCCCAAAGGCAACGCATTCGGCCTGTTGAATTTAGGGCCAGCTTTCATTGGGAATGAGTTGAGCCAGGCTTGGACAAATTTTCAAGCCCAAGTGAAATTCTGGCTATAGCTCAGCCCTATGTAAAGCCTGGCTTGTCTTATATAAAGCTAGTTATGTCTTTCAATGCTTTATACGTACCTCACACGTGTGTGCATGTGTGTGTGTGTGTGTGTGTGCGTTTGTTTATTAATATTAATATTTTCTTTTCTTTCAACTTCTAAATCAAAACCAAGTCAAATGTTGGGAGAAATTCAGAGGGATCATCCCAAAAGAAGCTTCACACCATTAATTTTCACACAAACGGGGAAAAAGTTATTTGCTTTGTTGTTCTTCCCCTCACACAATGCTTGAAATAGGTATCACTCTCCATCAGGTATGACTCAATGGGTTGTGCAGCTTTGACTTCAACACCCCCAAAACTCCACTATTGTTGAGAGGAGAAAGAAATTGAGGCTTATGAGATGTGAGGGGAAGTAGTGTGACCTAGAGAGAGAAATGGGAGGGCTTCTTAAGAGAAATAAAAAACAATAGATATCTGATATAGAAAGAATTCTAAGCTTATTTCTCTGCAAACCCTACAACCAACTGCTTTTAAAATCTACCAAGTTCAATCAATTTCCCTCTACACACCCTAGAACTTCTCATTAACCTTTTAGAACCCTAACTCTAGAACACCTCCTTGCTATAAACCAATCACAACAGACAATTGTAAGCAGTTTATTCTAAATTTCCTAAGGCTGCCGTACATCAGTATGAAAGGTCATGCTGTAAAAGAGGACCATGATGATCCTCAGTCTACCCAGACTTTGTCCATATTTCATAGTAGTGGTCGTGCATCTTATTAGGCTTACACACGGTTAAATAGATACGCTAATCAATCATCATACAATCCTTCATGATTGAGCAAGAGTACTACATAAACTTTTGAAGGATTGAGCATGACTGCATAGACTTTTCTTCTTGATCGTACAAATTTCTGTAAGATGGCCAACATAAAGAGCTTCGTTATCTGACATTGAGATATCCCCGCCCACCCACCCACCCCACCTTAGCACGGCCGTGCTCTAAAAAAATTTAACAACCCAAAGCCAGCAATTTATTGTATTCCTCTCAAGGAAAAATTTCATGTATACAAACTAAATCTAATCATCCTCCTTCAGGTAAACATTGCAAATGCATCTTTTTGTGAAGGAATATTCTCTTGCTCAATCGTAGCTAATCGTTTACTAATGCGTGGTACTTCTCGTTCAATATGATTCTAAAGCCAACCAACTGTGAATCTAATGACAACATCATCCCGAAGACTCTTTCCTTATCACAATTGAGTACAAATACCCAAAACAGTAGATTTCACTACATGTTTCTGATCCATTTGTTTAAATCACTACAACAGCCTGATAAGACTCTTTTTTTTTTTTCAAATTGCATTTAGAGTTCATTTTGTTCAAAACAATTTTTGTCAAAACCCTTCATTAGCAAAGATCCTCTCAATACTAATTGTGCATTCAGTCCCTCTCTATTATATTCACTGATACTAAACATAGTTTGAAGTATCACTATCGGCTATGAGTGTTGGTGGGCTCCAATGGAACCAGTTATCACTTAAGATCTAGTGCAATGCAACAAATAACTCTAAAAAAATCCAAGAAAAAGATTTTTAAGCCCAGAATTAACTAATGGCACAAACTACAAAGGAAAACCGCGGGGAAGAATACAGTGATCTCTTACATTGATCAGCTTGACTTGATGTGCACTTCAATAATGTCATCGTCCTCCATCCCAAGGCCATCAGGAGTTGCTGTTGGACTAATTTTATCACCATCAAAACAAAAGACTAATAGTTGTAAATCAAGCTTGCTTTTATCTGCGTACATCTTGAAGAGCCGCTCAAACTTTTCATCCTAGAGAACAGTAATACATGAATTATAAAATTAAACAAATGAAGGGAATAACTATGAAACACAGTAAGTTAGGCACAAAAGAAAAAAGAGATGCAGGCTTGCCAGAAAGGAAAAAATGATGCATATATAGTGTTGGTGAGTTAGTCAAAGAAAAAATTATATAAAAGGCTTGATTATCAAAGAAAACAGCAAATATGTTAATTCTAATATCCAATTATTAATTCAGAAATAAGCTTTCAATGAAAAAATGAATGTCCAATTCATTACTGCAGTTCTGACCATTGAATTCAAAGTGTGACCTTGCAAAATTTTCCCTATATGTCAAAAAAGAGCAGGAAGAAAACATACTTTTTCCACCTATATTTGGTCAAGCACAATCATTTGATGAGATCAGAATAACATAACACAGAAAATAATGAAGTTTTTCCACAAATTTCTCCTTTTCTTTATATTCCATCCTAGACTTATTTGTTGTTCCTCATAAGCTGTTTTAGGTTTAGTTTTCGGTGGCTACTTAAAATTTGCAATGAGTTTGGAAGCTTGTATTTGGATGTCCATCATCTTACTTCCTTAGTGGTACAAGGAAAAAACTTTTTTTGTGCAAAAATATAAAGGAGGAGCACGAGTTATATCGAGGTGAGATTTCTGCATAATTAACTCTGCATTACATCCTGCATTAATGCCCCTGTTGATTATGCAGATCAAAAACATACAGATTCGCTAGAAATATATGCATCTATCATGAACAGCTTTGTTAGACTCACTAGTTTCTTCCAATTACAGATGGGCTTCTTTTAATTGATTGAATACTACCATATTAGCTATTTTGATTTTACCATTTACGCCATATTATATAGCCTTCTAGTTTCCTTACCTTACAACTCAACTATGCAAGATTCTTGCCTTGGATTGATTTAAGCCCCAGACTTCAACTAGACCATATTGTGTCTGGCATTATCATAGGGGCATCAATATGTAAGTACATAAGGAAATTAAAATGAAAAATTTGCATTTCTTTTTTTATTTTTTTTGGTACATTGGAAGGTCAAAGCCCTGGGGAGGAGAGGGTGAGTTGAACCCATGACAACAATCATGTGCAGGCTAACCCCTCTCCTGGAAATTTTTTTATTTCCTGTATGCCACTATCGTTTACTACATCACTTGAAGACATTTTGCTGCATAAAACAATATAGAGATTCTGAACACATCAAGTGCGGAACAAATAATTGAATCTCTTTTGGTGTCTGATAGCTAACTCAGTAACACACTAGTTGAGAACCAAATGGAAAGCAGACATTATTCTGTGAAAAGATTATCGAACTTTCTGCACAAGAAAACGCATACCTTGTACACCCGAAATTGCTTGAGTCCTTCCTTCTCCTGGATGGAAATGACTATTTTAGCTCTCTCACAAGGAGGCTTTGATGGCTGGTCAGCAGCACTTTCTATAGCATACTGCAAAGAAGTATTAAAATCTCTCTTCACAGATTGCTCTACAGAACGCAAGACATCTTCAGCTGACTTGGCGAATGATGCCAGTTCCTGCTTCTTCAACCTCCATATGTGAAACACAGACATAAAGTAAAGTCAGAAGAAAAACCCATGAATATGTAACCTATTAGGCTATAACCTAGTAAAACCAATAATATATTGATAAATATGGATACAGCCGATGGTCAAAACCTTAAATGGATGCCATAGCCTAAAACTTAAAGACCTCAGTGAAAACTACATTACTCCCACTACTAGTTGCACAATACATTTGCGTGCTTATGTCACTAAACAAACAACCTAGATGCGTAAAAAGCCATTCCTTTTAATATGGTTGTGAATGAAGTTAAAATCCTTGCTGCTTGATAAAAAAAAATTAAGTTTGCCGAAATCTTTAAGCAGCATCTGCTGACACTATAAAATAAAATGACTAATAAGAAAAGCTACACATATTGTCCATGGATTAATTTTCAGCCAAAGAAGGAAATAAAAAGCTAAATCGCAGAAAGACTAAATAATTACTTATGGGCATTCAGCATGTTCCAAGTTCCAAGTTCCAACGCAAAAAGTCACCTGGGCAATGCCGAAGGAAATATGATATCCAGTCTAGGCCACAGATCCTGAATGTAGTCCTATGTAGTAAATATAAAAAGCAGCCACTGAATAGCACCCACAAGACAGACAACCTCCATGTATACCTCTTCTTGAATAACAAGACACCTTGTTCAAAAGATATTGCAGGAAAAAATTATACATTTAAGATTCTTGCACAGTTGCCAAGTATAAAACTTTTGTAAATGCGAAAATTGTGCTTCTTAATTTACCTTTGAATAACATTTATTTTCACTATATCAATGCCTGCCGGTTGGATATTAAATCCAGCCAAATCCACGCCCAACCGTACCCTTGGTCAGGCAAGGATAGGTCTTTTAAGCATTGTGTCACATTTGGGCTCGAAAACCTCAATGTCAACCGAATGGAGGTAAGCTTGTTCTGGGGTCTTGGCAACCAGGCCCAACCCAAACCCAGCCTTTTATATATTAGGTACAATTTTTTTTTTAGGGTCGGATATATACTCGAACTCAAGAGCAAAATCCTTTTTCGCAGGACAGCAAATGCATTCTACAATATTGAGCAGGGTTCTATGGTCGGTCCCTGACCCCTAGATGCCAAGGGAGTCCGTTGTGTTCCAGCTTAGACTGTATGTTTTATATAGAGTGCGGGACACTTTCCTACAAGTACTGAGCCCAAAACTAATGCAAGGCAGCAGCGGATGGCTTATTTAGGGCTGATCATGTTTGATTTCTACTCGCTGGAAAGTTGGTAAAACATGGCCTTGTTTAGAGTTTCTATGTGTCCCAAGGGGGAGGTTTTGGGGATTATATCAAACCTAGAAAGGTCCAAAGTTGGGGATGTTTTCAGTGCTGTGAACGGTACCTGAGAACAGAAATTAGGGGCTGGTTTGGTTTTCTTCAGGTTTTATACTAGATTGATCAATGAGGGAAGAGTTGGAGCATGATAAATAAAGTTTCTAATAGTAGAGTAAGGGGTAATTGTGTCTGATTATGAACTTTTGAAGTCTCAAAGTGCCAAAAATTGAAACAAGAAGAAGAAAATTCTTACCATCACACCTAGGGTTAGATTGCATCACACAATCCCAAAAGAGCTTTATAACCATAAAAAATTCACTAAAGCAATCTTCCCAATAAATTAGAAGCATTAAATGGCCTTTTATACACTTAAGAGAATCTAAATCCAATAAAACCCATCATAAAAACCAATTACATAGCTTGACCCGTATTATGACCCATGGGTGAACCTACAACCCATGTCCAAAAAGTTCTAAAATTACCAAATACTCATACTTAACAAATCATATAGAAAATCAACCAGATTAATACTTAAGCCTAAATAATCATGAACTAACACCTCACTAAGCATAAAACTTAGGATCATTTGGTTGCATTATACGTTTCCTATTTTTTGCTTCTAGAAAACAGAAAACTTGTTTTGTTATTTCCTCAAGGGAATTCAAAGTAGGAATAGGTTTTCATTTACCTTTAATCCGAGAGTTTTCACTTGTTAAAAAAAAAAAAAACTGAAAACAATTTTTTGAGTTTCACTTTGGAGCCTTGTTTTGAAAACATTTTTCAAAAAATTCAAAACAAAAACACAAAAACATGAAACTAGCAGGTCCTTGGTTTAACTGGCTAGCAAAGCACAAGAGCACACGTGTGTGTCACAACACACACATGGAGAGAGAATTTTGTTTTTTCTGTCGAAAGGAGTATTTAAGCTCTTGGGAAATGAATTTAAAGCCACAATTTTGCAGAGAAATTGTATTTTGACAAGTATGAGGTACATGGGGTACAACAAAAACAAACACCCATGAAGAAACAACTATACAGGGTACAAGAAAATGTGTGACACTCAATCCTTAAAGGTTGCTAAGTAACATTTACCAAAAAAATTGAACTACTTAAATATTGAATAACATTCAAATTCAGATATATAATTACACTGACTGTAAGAAATGGTTTCCCTTTACTCCTTTACTCATGTAAAATGTATTATCACAATGTAAATGGTCACCACAAGTAACAATCAAGGTGTTAAAGCATCGCAGAATAAAGTATACAAAAATAAAAGACCTTTTGGAAATTATGAAAAACATATATATATATATATAAGCAAGTCAGCTTGCTCATGATTGAAGCTATTATTATAATAGCAATGCAATTTCAAAGATATCAACAATCTTTTCTTAACACAAGAAAGCACTAGCTATCTTACATACTCGTACAAATAAGAATAAGGCCTCTTTGAAACCCATAGGCACTGCAATTTTTGTTCCCTTATTTGTTTTCTGTTACTAATTAACAACTTCAATTGTTTTTTAGAGTATAATATTAGTTAGTTTCCTTATGTGTTAGTTTCCGATTTATAATTCGTTGTTAAGCACTCGTCTTGGGCCTATATGTTGAGGCACTCTCTCTCAATGTACTACTACAATTCACAAGGCATTATAATACAAAGATTATGTTCTCTCTCTAAGGATTCTTATCTCTCTTCTTTTGCTCTTTATGCTTTACTCTAAAATGGTATCATAGCTTTTTTTTTTTTGATAAGAGGTATCATAGATTTTCTAACATGGTATCAAAGTTATTCTAACATCATAATATCATAGCCACAGATCTGTGGCCTCTTATTAGAACAATCATTCCCAAACCTTCTGCAAACAATCTCATTGAAAACAGCCTTACTTTATCACATGCTTGCATGATCCACCACACTCCTTCACGCACCTCGCACATCTGATCACTAATCTCACTAGACTTTCTGGCTCCTCTCACCTGAACCACTTGGATCATTTGACTCCTCTCGTCTTGAACACCCCTCAGATCTTCATGTTCTTCTCTCGCCTGCGCCCCTTTGGATCTTCTGCTCCTCTCTTGCTTGAGCCACTCAGATCTTATGGCTCACTGAGCATTTCCGCACGTGGATACTCAAGCGCTAACTCAACCCATTCAGTTAACCTTAAATTGGTCCAGAGGTCCTCTCGGCTGGTTTACTCTGTTTGTGGCATCGTTCATCTCCTCTCACCAAAGCGCATCCATTGAGGTGTTATCATGACGATTTCCAAACACAACTTGTTTCCAAACTCCAGTTGGTATCTATTTTACCTCCTAGGGTTTGAAGGGGATGTATAAGTATTATATTAGTCAGTTTCCTTCTAAGTTAGTTCTCTTTTCTATTCTTTGTTCAACACTCATCTCTCTTAATGTAATACTATAATTCATAGTGCATTATGATAAAGAGATTTTGTTCTCTCTCTAAGGGTCCTTCTCTTTATGCTTTAGTCTAAAATGGTATCATAGCTATTCTAACATGGTATCAAAGCTATTCTAACCGTTTATCAGATCTATTTCAACAGATTACATGCTAGTTCAATGCATGGTCTCACCAATTAAGCACTAACACAATTCAAATAGCTTCAAGCACACGTGCACACACAAGTTGCATAATTCATAGCTGCTTTAAATTATACAAGACTTGAAGTGGAAGATATAGATAAAACGAAACATAGAATGAATTCAACAATTCGAGCAGAAGAATTGAAACTGTATGGGTTAATCCATTTAGCAGTAACCATCAATGGGGCTATACCTCAACTCCTTTATAGTTGAATCCTCACCGAGTTTCCATGCATCAGTCAAAATCTTGGGAGGAGGAGGTAGCCAATCATCCTCTTCCTTCTCTTCACAATCAATAACCTGTATGCCTTCCACATGCTTATCTACCTTCTCAACCTAATGCCAATTAATACCAACCAGTCAATCAATTTCAAACAAATACTACGTTCTGTGGTACTATATCATTCAAATTCAACGGCAATAACAGGATCAAATTAAACAGATCTTCAAGAAGCAGAGAGCTTTACCGCAGTATCCAAAAGCTTCCTTCGTTTGGGAGAGAAAGCCGGGGATGAATCTGAATAATCATCTGCAAATTCCAAAAACATAAATGTTCGAGATACATATACATATATGTGCATATACCTAAATATTGGGTAAATATAGAGAAAGAGGGGGGTGGCGAGAACTGACCCTCGAGGGAAACAATGTCTAAGGGCTGAACACGGCTGTAATCGAAGAGCGGCTCGAGTTCTTCAGTTGATTCGGCCTGTAAAAACCGAATTTGAAAGTCATGTTCACAAACCCTAAAAAAATTACTGTTGAAGATTAAGCGGCTAGAACTTGAAATCACGCACCATTATCGAACTTTGATAGACTCTCTCTCTCTCTCCGTCTCGTTCTCCGTCTCTTCTTTCTCTCTCCCTGCGTGTGTTTGATGGATTCGATTGTCCCGCCGAGGTTTTGAAGAGATGGGCGATCCAAGCACAACTTGACCCGATTTGTTTCGGGCACCTAATGTCCACCGGAAGAAGCCGAAGAGGATTAGGAATTTCTATTGCCCATTCCAACCGAAAATTCAATATAATTTTTATTTTTGTGAACTTTTAACTTGCGCATACTTAGGTGGGTGTTGGTCTGATTGGATCTACACTGGAAATAATACATTTCGAGTCTAAAATTAAATTCTAAGTTTGTCTAAAATAAAAATTACATACTTAAACCAGCCCATTTAATTAAAAAAATTTTAATAAATATTTTTCTTCTTAAAAAATAATGTTAAATAATATAAAACTTTAATACATAGATATATTAAAATACATAAATACATTATTTTATATATATATTTAGAACTGAGCATGTTTTAAATAAAATTTTCAAGTCCATCCATTAACATTAAGTTATTGGGCCTAAAAAAATTCTTAAACCCTGTAAATAATGAGTGGCTTGAGTGAATCTAGTAGCTTATTAAGCCCATGGCAACTTTTATGTGTACTCATAATTTTTTTAATTTTAATTAAAAATAATTAAAGACAAAAAAATTATTTCAAAAAGTTAGGACACGTAAACAAAGACTAAGTTCTAGTTTGCAACATGGAATTAAAAGCGGATAGTTAACCCTTGGAATTAATAGCCTAGAGTACATATATTGGGAATACTTATTCCCCATTTTGGGGGATAATAAATCCGCCAATTTTATAAGTCTAAAAACACGGCAGATGTGGACCCCATGTAAGGAATACAATTTGACCATTTTTTATTCTCAAATGAGCCGGGCTCATATTTAGAACTCTAGACCCGTAAAATTCTTAAAGCCGCATTTGGTTGCCAAATTGGATAAGAGGAGAAAATTGTCCCAGGATATGATATTCGGGAACTATTTTACTCTCCACTGTTTGCTTCAAGAGAAAGGAGTGGAATTAGTAATGGACCATGCATTTATTGTAGTTCAGTTATGTAACTACTCTTATCTCATCATCCATTTAGTCTTAGGATGACTCATAAAAGTCTTATCCAACCCATTTAAAGCCCACAAACCCCTATTTTATAGACCTTATTATGGACTAGTATCCTTATCCCACCCTTCCTATCCCACAAACAACGGGCAAAGGTTTTTTTTTTTAAATCAGCAAAAGGGAAAAATTTTTATTAATAAAAATAAGAGAACAAGAGAAAATAGTTCTGATAAGGCATGAAAGAAGAAGCCAGCAAGCCTCTTCAGAAGCTCAAAACACTGAGTTAACAACTTAAACGTTTACATAGAGTGAAAAAAATACTCCAACTCTCCAATTGGGAGTCCGGCTCCAACTTTCACGTGATTGATTCTCACATGTCATTTGTGTCTAACTGTACTATGTGTCACGTTTGATCACTCAATGATGCTATTTTAGCCTTTAGGACCAACTATGTGTCACGTTTGATCACTCAATGATACTATTTTAGTCTTTAGCACCTTAAAAACTCGAAACATTAAGGCCTCGTTTGGTAACGTTTAATGTTTTTATTTTTTATTTTTTTTTCTAGAAAAAATAAAAAACGGCGTTTGTTTAAAAATTTTTTTTTTTAGTTTTTTACAAAATTTGAAGAAAGAAAACTAAAAACACTAAAATGAGTGTATTTTCTCTTATTAAAACATTGGTCTAGTATTTTTGACACAACGATAACCTATAAACGCCCATCACCAAACCACAAAAAACACACAGCAAAAAGCACAAAACAAAAACACACAGCAAAAAACAAAAATTGACAGCGTTATCAAACGAACCCTAGGTTTACCAACTAAAAGTGATCATAAAGTAAAAAAATGCTCTAACTTCCAAACCTGAGAGTTTCTTTGAAACAGAAGGCAAAAAAAAATGCTACAACATTGGTTTATAAAGCACTATTTCATGAATATTTTAGATCCCACAAAAGCCTTCAGACTATAAACATTTGAACCATAACTACATAATACTTATGTATTAAGATTGTTTTTGAACTAAGTTAAAGATATGACTTTACAAAATATGCATATCATTCTGTATGAAAATTTTGGTACAAAAATTTTGTTTCTGTAGCACTACTCTTTTAAATTTTCAATAATGAACCATTAGTTCCAATAAAAGTACTTGAATTTTAAGAGAAGAAAATTAAGGGTAAATAAGTCAATTAATATTAATTTTAAAATGATCCTGCAATGAATTTGTTCAACATGTTTCCAAGTGCATTCTATTCTTTTAGTAGCTAAATATTTAGAGTTTGACAATTCAAGGATAAATAAGTCAGTCCCTATTAATTAAAAATGACCTTGCATTGGAGTTCGTTCAATATTCCATGTAAATTCCTATTCTTATCAAAATTCAAAAATTTTTTACATGCATTAATTTCTTAAGTCGCAACTAGATGCACATTGTCAAGCAAACTTAATTATAGATAAGTTTTCTGTTTTCAACTAATGTTAGAATCAACAAAAAATCCATAAGTACTGTTTCAGGCTAGGAGTAGTTTTAGAATTAAATTGATTAAGAATAATGCTATACAACCAGAAAAATAATACATAATTTATTACCAGAATGATGTGGCTAAATTGTATGCCTATCACTTTAAAATAAAGAGCCCACTTAGATGCTTATTAATTATAAAATTACTATCGTCACATTATTTTGGTGTAAATTTTTGTACATAAATTCTGAAAGAATTACATTTCTCATTGTTTAATGGTTGAACTGGTTTTGAGACTTCTATGAATAGTTTTCATCCAAAAATGACAAGCTCCTAAATGAAGGAGTGA
The DNA here is from genome assembly GCA_033060915.1 of Euryodendron excelsum. Taxonomy (NCBI): domain Eukaryota; kingdom Viridiplantae; phylum Streptophyta; class Magnoliopsida; order Ericales; family Pentaphylacaceae; genus Euryodendron; species Euryodendron excelsum. Next base: position 14,248,730 of record CM065388.1, on the reverse strand, counting down.
ATAAAGAAATAAATGGCAGGAAAGTAACTGTTTCTAATTACTTTAAATGGTTGCCGTAATTATTATTGGTTTTACTCATTGATGTCCATGCATATTAATTTATTAAATCATATTTCAATTTTCATCCAATATTAAGTAGCTCATTTAATTCATTTGCTCCCATTTTGAATGCTATAAATGTTTAAAACTACTATTAATGAATGCATTCACATCGGTTACCCTATATTGAAAGTTTGCAGGGGTTTTGAAGGACTTTCTTCCTTTTTTTGGTCATTCTATTTCTTCTAATTCCTTTCATGTTCCTTTAACTACATTGAATTAATTTTCACCCTTTTTCTTTTCTTTTAATTACTTCTACATCCTTTAATCATAATTCCATCTGTAATCCTCATCAAACGGATATTATATTTCGACTTGTCACTCCTTATCCTAAATTATAATTCTTTCCATATTCCTTCACAATACTAGTGTCGTCCAAGATGTGTAGGTGTGTCTATATATACAAATTAGGGATGACCCGTGCCTATGACACTTCTAAACATTTATGTAATCAGTTTGACTGACAAATTTTATGTTCAAAATTTTTGGATTAAAACTGCATAAATATATTCGTAAGTTATTCGAAAACCTTTTTTTAAAAATAAATTTGTTCAAAATCCCAACAAAATTTTTTTTTCAACATCACGCAACCAATTAACCATGTAAGAATATTTTTATTTAACCATGTAAGCATATTTTTATTTAAAAAAATTATGGATCAAAACTGCGTAAGTCCATTTGTAAATTTTTTTATAAGTATTTTAAAAATAAACCTGTTCAAAATCCCAACAAAATATATTTTTGAACATCAGGCAACCAACAAATCAATCATGTAATCCAACAACCAACAAAAAAATCATGCACTCCCATCGTCCAACAACCAACACAAAAATAATTTTAAAACATCCACACGAAATATAGACTAAAGATCTATAATATTACATCTTAATAAAGCAACAATCAATTGACATATAGGAATGAAACAATTGGCGCACAATGCATCTGCCTTGAGAAGAGCAATAAAATTACTTATTTAGTGAGCCAAAAAGCAAATTTTCAGACATGTACATAAGGCCACTTCTATATTCCTTTGTGCTATAGCCAGTTGAAGCTTTTGTCCTTTCTTTTATATATTGTAATAGTCAAAACTTATTGCGAAGTTTCAGACAGAATTTTTCTAACCTATTGACATATAAGAATGAAACAATTCAGCTTCTAATCCACTCAGATAAATGGTCATGACGCATTACCAAAATTAAACTTAATAAGCCTGAAAGCTACATCAATGATCAAACACTAATACATCAATTAAAAGGGTTGAACCACAAGCAATATAATTCACACGAAGGGATTTACCAGTTAGTACAACTGATGAGATTTACCAATTATTGCACGATGGGATTTACCAGTTAATGCACATGCAAAAAAAAAAAAAAAAAACCTTAATTTGTTCAACCCAATCACATCAGCTACAATTAAGTTGAAAAAGAGAAAAAAATAGCTAAAATGCCCAAAAAATAAAGTCCTATTTTATTATATAGCTTGTATCATTTATATGTTTTTCTCTTTATTTTTCTTATGAGCAAGAAATTGTCTAATCTATATAATAAAATATAACTTTTTTTTAAAAATGTTTCCCTTACATTTATATCTGATGGCTCAAATTTAGTTTTGGATTCCATTCAATGGTTTAGATTTATTTTAAATTTAATTCAACGGCCAAATTAGCCATTCACCACTTCTTTCCACCCATAAATTTTGCTAAAAAACAACTTTTTCACAGCATAGAGACATTGGTATCATTACAAAGGCTAATCTAGCTACCAAAAGAGACGCCAGTGACGAGTCACCACTCCCACAATACATCTTCTCTACCTCTCTCTCCAAAGCCATCATCTCTCAGTTCTGACCATCATTTCTCACAACTTACCATGGTTGGCCACTTTCTAGCTCTCTCTCTCCTCTTCTATCTCACACCATAGCCATACACTGATAGACTCAAGGCCGAAGCCATCTATTTGTCTCTCTAAAAACCACCATGGCAGCCATCATCTCTAAAAAATTGAATTAGTTGCAGTGATGTTATCTTAGGGTGTAAGAATTGGGCTGGGGGAGTTGAAGAGATGGGTTTGGTGGTTGTGTCGCTTGTAAAGGAAGAGGAAGAAGAATGCAATAGAGAGTGGGTGGTCTATGTACAGTGTAAACCACTATTTATGTCTTTGGTATACATAAACAACTATTGTACAGTGTCGCCTGTAAAAGGTTTCCCCTTTTACAATCAACTATTGATTCATTGATTTTCATTCTTTTTCTTGGCTCTCTCAACCTCATCGTTTGTGAAAATAAAGTGCTTAATCTTTAATAACTATTCTTTATTGGACGGTGGTCTGTGGTTTTTTTCTTCTTTACGTTGCTGGCCAATAGCTGCTGGCCCATGGGGCTCACAAAAAAACCAAATCAGATGGGACTCAAAAAAAAAAAAAAAAAGGGGAGGGCAAAGTCAAAAGCCAAATAAACTATCCTATAGCACATTGGAAAGAAAGAAGTGGGTCTGGTTTGTTTTTAAAGATTCAAAAAAATAGGTGAATAGAATTTGGGAATTAAAAATTTAAATTTGAGTTTGCTGAAACGAAAAGCTTTGGACTGATGTGTTATTTCTTGAATAGGTCAAATTTTGAATGTTTGAATAGGTGAAATTTATAGAGGTTCACTGAGATGTTGGGTTTTAGTTTTGACAATGGTGAGGTATATGGTCTAAGAGAAAAGAAGAGAAAGGAGGAAAAAGAAGAAAAAAGAAGGAGTGCATCCGTAGGACTGACCAAAGAAAAAAAAAACATTGACCCAACTCCAACAAAAGTAAGAGAGAGAAAGTTCGTAGATGTACAAAAAAGTTTTAACGGCTTTACCAACCTCACAAAAGTAAGGAAGGGAGTGAGAGAGATATGTACTTGCATTAGACCATCATCTCTTATTTTGTTGGGAGTTACAAAACTATGACTGACATTTTTGAACTGAAGGGATAATAGGAGTCAAGAAATGATCTTAACCGTTTGGCTGAAAAATAAATAATATCCACGGTTGGATGAGACATGTACTTTTTATAAAAAATGATGTATTTTATTATATAAAAGGGTATATAGTTCAGAATCTCTAAAAAATGGTACATTTAACTTTCATTTTAAGAAATATTTTCTCTATGGTAATTTGTAGATTATGATTTTAAGGGGCTTGAAGTTAAAAAAAAAAAATAAGCTGATTGTTTTAATTTTTTTTAACAATTGGATATTTGGGAGTGGGTTTATGGGATATTTGGATTCAGGTAAATTTATTTTTTTGGGTGTTCTATTTGCGGACTTTATGTTGTTAATTATTTTGTTGATTAAATCTTCTTATTTTGTACAAATCTAATCACTTGTCTCTCTTACTTTTGTTTGTTTGTCATTGTTACACTAGAAATTACTAAGAAAGAAAACAAAAATTGCATTTAACTTCATATGTATTCAATTTGCTCAATTGGATAACGTATGTTAGTTGTGGAATACTTGGCATTAATTTGCTAAATTGTTTCTCTTTCTTTAACTTGGTTTATGGGGTTCATGCTAATCAAATTCTAAATTTAAATGGGATACGTTATTATGTTTAGATTTTGTGGGGAGTGCTATAGGCACGATTTTATCCCTAGCACATTGAAACATATTAAAAAGTAGTACGAAAGTCTTCACAAACTTTACATTAAACAACTACACCCATTGAAACACTATAATAATAATAATAATAATAATAATAATAATAATAATAATAATACTTAAAGAACTATACCACTTGACGTGCTTTTTCTTTTCCCTTGGAAGTAGAGCTTGCCTTTTCTTTTCTCTTAGATATCGCCATTACTTTTGACTTTGCCTTAAAAAAATATGTAAAAGAAAAAAATCTATATGATAGGGTGTTTAACATAGAGTAAATGAAGATACCAAAGATGAAGAAAAATAAATGATACAATTTAAAGAAAATAAAGAGTTGTGTAATGAAAGAAAAACTACCGAGGCATAGTAACCCACCCCTATGTTTGCCAACACAATAGCATCATCAACATATGATACAGTTCAAAGAAAAAATAGAAGCATCTTATGTTAAAACAAATTTTGCACAAATTTGTAGGCCTATAAATTTGAATGGTAGGCTTAACTCACGAATGCAAATAGTATTGAAATCTTGCTCATCATGGCTCACAACACCTATATTTTTTTCATGAAGAAACTACACCTACATGCAAAGGCATTTGAAAAGAAAAAAAATAAATACATAAAAGAAATGTAAATTAAATGAAAAATTGAGTAAACAAAGCTCATCTTACTGTTTCATTTAAGTTTACATCCAATTGTAATTAGAGCAATATATAATTAGTAATTAAAAAGTAGGCATTATAAGTAGTTGAATTGCTATAAGGTAGGAGTATATTTAAAAAAAAAATCCCACTTACATGACCGAAAATATTGATGTTATTCATGATTACGGATTGATGCTGGTTGGTTCTGGGTCAACCTAAAATAACTAACATTTAGCTCCATCATATCACAACATATCAGGGGGCCAAAAAAGCAATAATGAAAAACTAACAGAAAAAAAGAAAGGAAGAGCAAATGAACCGAGCTCAAGAGAATTGGGTGATTCATAACAAATGAACACCCTAATTGGGTAAAACCACCAGATTCATCAACTATATATCAAATGAAATTATGAAAATCACACCAGAAAAAAGGAAAAGGAAGAGGAAAACTGTTTCTCATTAATTTCCTCTCTCTCTCTCTCTCTCTCTCTCTCTCTCTCTTAATCATGAGCTCCCCTATTGTAGGGATAACCTAATAGATTTTGATTTTGATTTGAACCTACATGCATTCATTGAGTTATGACTCATGCCCACAACATTCTCCACAAAATCATAACCTACATGCATAGATCAAAATTAATTAATTGACTTAGAATCAAAATTCCATATCTGTATAACAAAAAAAACAACTAAATAAAATAAATTCATGTAGTATTTAAAATAACTTGTAACAACTTAATAACTCAATAAAACTTGAGAGATGTAACTGTAGAAGCATTCGTTCCAAGGTTAAAGAAGCATAGGGTTCACTGTTCAAAATTTGATTTTAATGACTCAACCAAAAGGCACTAAAGACAACTCCACCAAAATCCAATAACAACACCTTGAAAAATCTAAAAAAAATATATTATAGAGGTGAAAATTTTATTATAGAAATAAAATTGAATAAATAAATCTATTCGTGGGTCCAAGGGTTTGAGCACAATGACTTAGTTGGGATATTGGAGTAAAGAAACTCATGTTAGGGCTTTCCCACTTGAGGTAATAATCACGTGAGGGCTTTGTTTTCTTTTTTTGGAGAGAAACCTAGAAACCTAACCCAACACAACCCGTTAAAAATGGGAAGTGAGGGCTTTGCTTTCTGAGGTACATAAATAAATAAATAAATAAATATATTATATATAAAGGAAACTCCTAAAGAGCATGCAAATTTTGTTTTTTCAACTACCCAAAGAGCACAATGACTTGGTTGGGATATGTTTAAATAGTCCAATTTTGCTATTTAACTTGGGTAGATAGCAAAACTGGGGACGCCGTGGCCCGGCCACCCCCTTCTGTTAGTTTCTCTTGTAATTCAGTTTTTGAAATCTTCAGTTCAACTATAAATTTATACTATGGATTTATCTGTAACTATTTCATACGGATTAAATAAAAAATCATTTGGCAAACAATATTCCAATGATTTGATCATTTATCCCAACCAACAATTATTTAAATAGCAAAACCGGGCTTTCAAATTATTCAACTTGGGTAGATATATTTACTCGTGGGCTGCTCTTTCTTTAGCGATACAAAGCCCCATCTCAATATGTGGGCTACTCCAATTCCATCCAAGCCCCATCCCATTTCATACAAAACCCCATCTCAATATATAGTGAAGGATATATACATACATATAGGGCATTAGAAGAGTTGCTCCAGCAGTCATATTAGCGTCATTTTTTGTGGGTGTGGTGGTGAGGGTTTGGGGTGAAAGGTGGGGGGGGGGGGGGGCATTGGGTCGGGGGCGTGGGGGGGGGGGGTGCGACCGGTGGTGGCTGTGTGGTGGTTACTAAGTCAGTGGTCAAGAAGGGGCAAAATTTTGGGGAAAGTTTGAAAGAGTAGGTGTGTGCTTGGGCGGGATATAGGTTTGGAACAAAAGTTTGAATCAATCTCAACCATTGATTGGAATCTAAAACTAAATTTGAACCCTTAGATACAAATTGTGAGATAGACATTTTCAAAATAAGTCCTGTTTTATTATATAGATACTGTATGTATGTATGTATGTATGTATGTATGTATGTATGTATAGGCTACATGCATATTTTACTTTTATTAGTAAATTGTGTTTGTGCTAACTTTAGGTTGAGGAACAAAGAGGTAGTCTCAATTGGTAGAGACTTTGATTACTTTGCCCATGGTCCTAGTTCCAGCCATGTCCTCTCCATTTGTCTCGATACTCTAGGCTTGAACCTGGTATTTTTTTGTAATCCTCACAAAAAAAACTATAGGTCGAGAGTTTTTTACATAATCTTTTCTACTTATTGATTTCATTTTAGTATTTTGCCTATGCATAATTCTCTCATATGATTTGCATCATTAGAAAGATTATATATATCTGGTATCCTTTGATTTAACCACGAATGTACACATGTATAATTTGTTATTGTCAAACAAAAGCATATACATAATACTATAATTTTATAATACACTTTTCTGTCACCCATTTAGCTCATTTTTGGAGAAGACAAAAAAAGAGCCTCTTCACATGCATGACTAGCATATATCTGACCCTCTTCAAACCCTGTAGTTGTAGGAGTCTCGACTGCTTTATTTTATATAGAATAAGAGAAATGGGATCATTAGAAAGGAAAATCTCTCTGAGTTCATAAAACTCTCATATGAGGAGTGAGGTAATTTGGAGTGACTAAGAGGAAGTAAAAAAAATTTAGCCTAAGCCAAAAATAAGTAAAAGAAGGCTTAATTAAGCTCTATTGTAGAGCTTTCCTTCCTCTACTTTTCTTATAAATGATTAATGCAATCTTTTCAAGCTTCCTTTTCTTTTCTTTTATTTTCTCTTTTCTTCCTCTTCTAAGCAAACAACACGAAGTAACAACTTTTGAGGGGAAAGAAATGAAAAAAAGGGCCTTTTGCACTTTTTTAATTTTTGCTTTCTACCTTACATTCTTTCTCACACACATGCAGATGCATGCCTGCAAGCACCCACACAATGCACCAAAAGACCAATCAATTTTGCAATCTTCATTTAGTTTTTTTTTCCCTATTTCTTATGGCACATCTAAAACCATTATATGTTAAAAATTGGAGTGTAACTATAAGGAACATGAGTACAATTCTATTGCTCTATATAAATATTGTTCAAAGTAGTTGCAAAACTTGGGAAAAAACACTTATTTTGTGACATGAAAATGATTTAGAAAAGATTAGCCACTATGTAGCTTCTTGGGAAATTAATAGCCCTTACATTAGCACAAATTTGGTCTTTGTATTACAAGAGTTTTTACAAACACAACATATGAGTTAGTTTAATAACATCATCTCCTAGTTTGAGAGCTCCTAGTTTGAGAGTTTGCTCATTGATTGGCTTCTCTAATTATAGATCCACGCACAATATCTAGGGGCAATTGTGAGTTTGATAAGGGATGGGATGACATTTCCCTCCAAGTTGATCATTTCCAAACTTGTAAGGCATAAGTTATAAACAAGAAGAGGCTATTTCTAAGGGCATAGTTCGACCAAGACACCAGTAACACCCCTATCTGATTCTTCTAAAAAAGCCCTAGAAATGCTAAGATTCCCTTCGGATGAATTCCTTATGTTTAATTTGAACTAGCTTTGAGAAAGCGTCTAGTTGTTAAAGCTTGGTGGTATTTTGTAAAGCCTAGAGTCTTGCAACTCATAGAGTGAAATTTGAAAGCCCCTTTAAAGATAAATACTGTCAACGTTCGCCATGTAAGGATTTGAACCAAATATTCTATGAAAGGAATCCAAATATTTTAGTAAGTAAGGTGAGAATGCAATACAAAAGTTGTACCAGAGAATGCAATACAAAAAATTAGGTGAAGCGATGAAAATCCAGTTAAGGGAAAAATTTCTTAAAGAGACTCTGGTATGAGGTAGGAATGTTCATTGGCTTTTGATCCTTCATTTGGGTCCAAGTGGCCAAACATTCTGCATAATCAATGAGAATGTGTACATTTGATGTAGACCCTTGTTGGAGATGGACAGGTACTCTTAGATGCCTCGGCCAAGCAACCTGACCCCAACTTGAGCTGAAGATTACTAGCAATTGTAGAACTTAGTGCATTTTGGCTCTTTCCCACTCATTGAATATTAGTCCAAATTCTTGAACATCTAACATAGTTTATTTCCATAGGAGTCCAAGAGTTATGACTTACATTATATTTTGCACACATAAATCTTTTCTAAAGGGTTTGTTTTTTAGGACTGAATCTTCACCACCATTTTGCCAGTAAAGAGTAGTTCTTGACTTTAAGAGATGAGAGACCTAGTCCCCCATAGACAGCTTGTAGTTACTTTGCTCCATTTTACACATTTCATTTTCTTCTTGCCTTCATTATTCCCCCAAAGAAATTTTCTTTGAATTTTTTCCAATTCTAAACAAACTAAGAGTGACATCTTGAATAAGGATAGGTAGTACACTAGCAAGTTTCTGAGTGAAGCCTTTATCAAAGAAATTCTGCCACCCATTGATAGTTGTTTTCTATTCCAGAGAGTACAACTTCTTTTTGAATTTTTCCACAGCTCCATCCCATGTTTTCACTAATTTTGGGCTGGCTCCTAATGGTAATCCCAAATATTTGAAAGGAAGGTGTACCTGCTTATAATTGAATAGATTAGATGCTTTCCTCAGGAAGGAATCATGTACTCTAACCCCACTTATTAAGCTTTTGTTGAAGTTTATCTTTATCCTGATATCATTTCAAAACATCTCAAAATCTTTTTCAAATTTTCAAGCTCCTCCATATCAACATTGCAGAAGAACAAAGTGTCATCAACAAATTGTAGGTGTGACATGTTTATACCATTTGAAACAGGATTCCCTATAACAACTCCTTTTAGAATGCCTAACCTTTTTGCTCTTTGGAGGAGGATATTCTGGCCTTCTGCCACTATATTGAACAAGAAGGGTGAAATGGGATCTTATTTTAGGCCCCTAGTTACCTTGAATTTCTTGGATGCTAAACCATTTATGAGGATAGAGATTGAATTGGAAGATGAGCGTTCCTTTATCCATCCAGCTAATCCAGGTGGAGCCTAGCCCCATGCTAAGCATCATATCAAACAAATAGTTCCAATTAATTGAATCAAAGACTTTTTCAACGTCTTGCTTTAAGACAATTCCTAACCTATTGTTTCTCTTCCAATGATCTAATATTTCATTTGCTATAAGCACTCCATCTAGGATTTGTTTTCCTTTTGTGAATGCTGTTTGGGTATCACCCAAGACCTCCTGAATTACTAATCTTAATCTGTTGGCTAGAGTTTTGGAAATAATCTTATATATTGAGGAGATGAGGCAAATAGGTCTGTAATAAGATAAAGAATTAGCAAATTCAAATTTTGGTACCAGACAGAAGAAAGAAGCATTAATACCTCTAATGCTTTGTATTGCCTAAATTGGCACCTTGCCAATTCTATGCCCTATTTTTCTCCTCTCCTCCCCCCTACATTGTTTTTCTGCAGTGTGTTTTCGTTCAAGTCCTCTTTTCTGTCAAGTCCTGTTGCTTGATTAATCTTGAGTTCTTTCCTCCCCCATTGTTTCCCTTATTTCATTTTCAATGAAATTCTTGCTTTTCAAAAAAAAAAAAAAAAAAGCACAAAGGCAAAACCAAAAAGTCTAAGCATTCAACTTGAAACCCTAGAATCTATTAAATGCTGATAACACCGTGAGGAATTTTATACACAGTGCAAAAAGAGAAAACTCAAAAAGTTTTATGAAAAAGCTAAACGATAATGAGTTGTGTTAAAGTAGGAAGACTCCATCTTCTAGCAAAAGAAGGAAACTAAAAACCCTAATCAAAAGTTTCTATTAAAAACTAAGTCTGTGCTACGGTATTTTTAGCTTAGAATAGATTCATGGGCCCCTAAAGTGTTAGATACTATGGTTGGCTACAATTTTGAAGTACTTATGACTTTTATAGGTTTATTGGTAAGAAGCACTCTTAAGTGAATTAGTGGTTGAGGTATTTTGAGAAAGAAGAATGGGAAACTCTTTCTTTAAGTACAACAACATATATGGCAATGAAATTTTTACAATAACCTTTCTTTACACAACTCTTAGTTAAACAAACACTTCACTAGAAGCCACAACACCAGTATATGAGCCTAACTTAGAGTCACTTGAAGATCCACTCACACTGAAAATTGCAAAATTGGACTTTTGTAGAAGTTTCAATTTTGAATGACCAAGATATGAGTGTAAACAAAAATTATAGACATTGCTAAAATCAAAACTCTTCTTAGAAACTAAAAGTGAAAACTCATGCTCTTAACTGAAAAATGAATCCGATATGATAATGAATCTGAAAAGGGCCTATTCACTGTGTGATTCCTAAATCGCTTCTCATTAGCCTCCGAAATAGGGATGATCTATTAAAAATTTCAAATATTCATGATGCTTTAAAAAGGAAGGAAAGAGAAAAATTGTAAACAAAATGCAAGATTGCTTATGGTAATCATGTCACATGTTGCAAGGAAAAGTTGACCATTATAATTCACTTGATACATCCATGTTTAAAGACAAACTTAACAAAATATGCTGAAATAAAGAAGAAAGAGAGTTTAGTTGTATCTCATGCAATATTTTTATTTATTTCCTTATTTCCCCATCCGTTCAAATCAATTTTGAAATTTAGTTATACACCTTAGCAGGGTTAAAATCTTAAGTAACTAGCCTTAGTGAAATGGACAGAAAGACTAGCTTTATCTGGTTAAACATGTTAGTTCTACCTTTGTACATTAGTGCAAATAAAGAAGAAATTGAAAAGGAAAGAAAGAAAAATGATATCAGTTGTTGACTTCCTCTTGTCACATGACATTCTTAACCTACAGTAAATTTAAAGATTACTAACAATGATGCTATAAAATGGTGTATTTCAGTTGAAGAATTCAATAAGAGAACCTCCTATACAGTTCAATTAGAAGATCATTTGGAGAAACAATGATGTTATAAAATAGTGTAACTGAAGTAAAATAATTCCATGAAAAAAAATTCTAGGTGTTTTAGAAAAAGCAAAAAGAAGAAAAAAAATGAGATGATTAAAACTCATTAACTCATACTAAATTTTTTTCCAACTATTACTTGAAAGTGGTCGTCCAAATACATTAATTAGTGCAGAACTTGGGATAAAAAAGTGTGGCAGACATGAGTGACAACTAAGCTAAACCCATTAAAGATGAGATAGAGACATGGTTAATGAAGGCAGTATTTTCAATAATCCGCGTTAAATTTTTGGAGTGAAATCATTACAATTGTCACAGTTTAAATTAATGTTTGTTTTCGCTATCTCCTTACCATCTATATCCCTAAGGAAATCAGCACTACCTTTCTGCTTTCTGTTTTCTGTGGGCTTCTTAAAGCAGAGAATCCATTTAACAGTCAACAAAAAACTGACAGTTGACCTTGTTCATTTGAGAGGCCGAGGCATTGAGAAATCAGATTACACTTGCCATGGCAAATTCCCTCTCATTGCCTATAAACTCAACGCGTGTGGTCCAATGTACGTGTTTACAGATAAGAGGCTCTAAACCGAACCCCACCCTACCTTTCGACTTTGCATTTGCTATGTAAGAGGTTGGTGCATAGATGCTATGTATATATATATCTCGCCTTAGGACCATTTCACACACACAGGTACAAAGTGATTCACATCCCTTCCTAGTTACTTTCTCCCTCCAGACTCTTTTTTTTTTTTTTTTTTTTTTGTAATTTTTTTTCTCTATGTAGGGTTTTTAAGTTTGCTTTTAGTTTTTCTTCTACTTCTTCACAGGGTTTAGAGTTTTACCAAAAATGGGTAGTAGTTCAGGAAGCTGTCTCATCCCTGTGGATGCTCGCGGCTTCCGGGTTCTTTTGGTTGATCAGGACACTTCTTCTCTGAGGCACATAGCCTCAGTCCTTGAAGAGCAGTTTTACAAAGGTAAAATTGACTACTGTTACAAAATTGACTACTGAGGGTTGTGTTCAATATATACTTACATGTCATTTTTGGTTCTTTGATATCTTGGAAGCACCATTTTATATGATCTATATATAGTGATTAGAATTTTGATCTCCATGTCTATGCATGCCTTTGACTTTTAGTTTTATTTATTTTTGTGAAAAATGTTGTTCTTGCTGAGAAAATCAACCATCCTGAGTGTAGCACATGAATTTATGTTGTGCGGTGACATTTTTGAAGATAAAGAAAACTAACGGCTAATTTGGGTCTAGGTTTAGAAAAGAAAAACCACAAAACGATGTCATTGGACTAATAAATCTTAAAATTTATTTCCATGTAGCTATAGAGGACATTTGAAAAAAAAAAAAAAAAGATCACTTTCCTTTTCCTCATTTCCCTTTTTGTATGCTAAATAGTGATTAGAATTTGATCTTCATGTCTATGCATGTCTTTGATTTCTATTTTCATTTATTTTTGTGAAAGATGTTGTTCTTGCTGAGAAAATCAACCATCTTGGGTGTAACACATGAATTTATGTTGCGTGCGACATTTTTAAAAATAACAGAAAGTAACGGCTAATTTTGGTCTAGGTTTAAAAAAGAAAAACCGCGAAACCATGTCATTGGACTAATAAATCTTTTAAATTTTACTTCCATGTAGCTATAGAGGACATTTGAAGGGAAAAAAAAAAAAAAACAGATAACTTTCCTTTTCCTGATTTCCCTTTTTATATGATATATAGTGATCAGAATTTGATTTTTTTTTAGCTCCATTTATTTTTGTGAAAGATGTTGTTCTTGCTAAGAAAATCAACAATCTTGAGTGCAGCACACGAATTTATGTTGTGCAGTGACATTTTTAAAAATAACGGAAAGTAACGGCAAATTTGAGTCTAGGTTTAGAAAAGAAAAACCACGAAACCAAGTCATTGGACTGATAAATCTTAAAATGTATTTTCATGTAGCTATAGAGGACATTTGGGAAAGAAAAAAATAGCAGATCACTTTCCTTTTTCTCATTTCCCTTGTTATATCACACCATATGACTTGATTAATTGGATAGACTGTTTGGGTTAGACAGATTGACATCAAGTTCTAATTTATGTTTGTGCGGTGACATTTTTGAAAATAACGGAAAGTACCGGTTAATTTGGTTTTGGGTTTAAAAAAAAAAAACCGTGAAACCATGTCATTTGACTAATAAATCTTAAAATTTAATTTCAGGTAGCTATAGGGACATTTGGAAAGAAAGAAAAAATCATTTTCATTTTCCTCATTTCCCTTTTTATATCACACCATATAACTTGATTAATTGGATAGAATGTTCAGTTTAGACAGAAATTGACAGAAAGTTCTTATTTATATTTTGCCATTGTTTCTATTGTGAAGAAGATCAGAAAACAAGAAGAATATATCTGCAGATTTTCATGTCTTTAATTTGTAGGTCATTATTTTCTTATCTTTTCACATATATATGCATTAAGATCTCAACTCAATATTTTCAAGATTGCATAAATCACAAAAGTTGAGGTTTTTTCACCAAAGGAAAGAACTAGGGCTTGGAAAGTGAATTGGAAATTTGACAAGGGCTTTGCCATGGAGAAATTGGTAATATAGAATACTTACAGAAGTCAAATAAAATTTTGGTGATAGGGGTATGTACTGTTAATTTGCTACAGCTAGGGAATTAATGTGGCCAAGACAGCAATCCATTCAAACATCTTGGTCACAATGTCACGTTCATTGAATCATCAAACACTCTCTATAACCTAACTGTGAAGATCTTCATTAATTCGACAAATTTCTTTTCTATTCATCAGGTAACATCTTCATCTAGTTGTGAAGTAAGCATCTTAAGTTAATATCCACTCTATCATCTCCATTCTATTTTTAATGAAGAAAACACAATAATCTTGATATGTAACTATGAAATATAATTTTTATTTCGCTAGGTTTACATTAATTCTATTTTTTTTAACACCTATAGTTTGTTCCTTTAGTCTATGGAGATATTTTAGTTTTACTCATGTTATTCAACACCTTTCCTCACCTGGAAGTTGACAGTTCATTGTGTTTCTTTCAGTTAGAACCACTGAATTAGCATCTGTTGCATTGTCCATGATTCAAAAAGGAGAAGATCAATTTGACCTTGTTATGGCCGATACAAACATGAGTGGAATGGACATATTTACATTTCTCAGTTGCATACTGCTTAAAAGGGATATGCCAATCATCTGTGAGATATACTAACCTTTCCTCTTCTACTTCAAATTTATTAGAATTCTTTCTTTCTCCTCTCAAATATTGTTTCTATTTCAACACTTTTTCTCTATGCAGTTATGTCCATCGATGAAAACATGGATATGATCAGGAAAGGGCTAATAGAAGGGGCATGCTTCTTTCTTCAGAAACCAATTCGTAGGCGGGATCTTATAAACATATGGCAACATGCATACAGTAAGAGAGTTTCCCAAAAGATCGAAAATCAAAAAGCAAATAACAATAAAAAGGCCATCCCTGAAAATTGTTCTCATGGCAGAAAGATTGTTAAGGTGGGTAGTTTGTGTAGGATTGCCGCGATACATGAATTGAACAAGGATGGTCTACTGGAGGGGGATCATGTTCAAGAACTAAAAGACATTTGCAAGGAAAAAATGATGACTGTAGAGAAGGGGAAAGAAGGCGAATCCGGTAGAATGCAAGGGATCAAAACAATGGAAAAAGATTCTTGTTATCTTCAAACAGCACAAACCAAGGGCATGGAAAAGGTAAAACAAGGAATATCCAGTAGAAAAAGAGCGAACAATGATAGTGATGGAGGTGGTGAAGAGAGAATTGACATGGAAAGAAGTAATTCCAAAAGCCTGAAATCCATTGAGGAGGATGGTAGGGAATGGGAAAATAACTATGATAGCAGCTCCGAGAAAAGGTCACGTATGAAATGGACTCCTGAACTTCATCTCACGTTCATGGAAGCCATTGCAGCATTGGGGGAGAGAAGTATATAATGATCCTTTTAAACTGAATTCCCAAATTTGAATATTTCATTTCCTCTTTGTACCGCTGTTTGATTTGTGCACTGACTTGTTGTTTCTGTTTGATTTCCTGATCCAGAAGCTCATCCAAAATCTGTACTGAGGATGATGAATGAGCCTAACTTGACGGTCCGCCATGTAGCTAGCCATCTTCAGGTTTGAAGTTTACTTCAAAGACTAACAGCAAAAGAAATTTCCTGTTTAATTACCTCTATTCTTCATTTTTAAATCCATTATTATTATGATGTGCTTGTGAAGGTATGAAAGCTTACTATTTAGTTTTCCTATTTTAGCTGTTTATGTATTGTAACCTTACTCATCATCAGCTTCTTATCTTCAACATTATTTGTTTTTGAGGTTGATATTAATATTATCTTCACTGTTTTACTTCCAATTGGTACAGTTCAGACCAATATAGGTGCACACAGACGTATATATATATACATGTATAGATTTTTTTCCCCCCTTTAACAGTGACTTTTGTTGTATATCTCTTTTGGTTGGTGAAACTAGATTAATTTCAAAATATCCTTTTGTGAAGTGATAACCCTACTTTCCTAACCTGAGGACCAGGAACTTATCAAAGCTTAGTTGACTGTAGGTATCTAATTATATGTTTTTGTTAGAAATCTATTCATACAAAGGGGTAAGTATCCATCTTTGGAGATGATAATTGTTTTTTGGTTATTTAGCAGGAGGTTCTACAGTGCAAGGTAATATCATGTGCAAAGGGTGTTTGTGCAGCAGCTTATGTACATAGAGATGTTCCTAGATTTGTAGTTTTTACTCAACCCTACACCCTAAAATAGATAGATGTACATAGATATGCTTGATAATGTTATGATGATAATAACAAAGCCATGGGCTAGGGGCTACCTACAAATTTTTTCTTTATTCTATTTCCTGCTTTATTTTTTTCACCTTTTATTTGGAAAGCATAAATGTTGTATTCTTGTTTTAGTCTCTCTCTTCTTAGTATTTACTAATGAAGGCTATCCATTTTTGTTGTTCAGAAATATAGAGATCGAGTAAATCGAATAAACAATGCAGCTGATTCACCTGCAGTTCAACCAATGAGGACCAGAGCACCATACAATTTCCATGGTGCAAGCAGATTTCAAGCACGACCATGGGATCAACAAAACTTAATGGTGAACTCACAAGGATTTATGACTCCTAACTCCGAAATTGGCGCAGCTGGAACACATTTCACTCCAATCTCACTGCCAAATCCTGGACTAAATGTCGGTGCATCAGTTCACTACAACCTTGATAAACTTAGAGAAGCCTTATTTGCAAGCAATCTGACTAAAAACAGTGCCAACAACTTCAATGGAGCTGGTGCTTCTCCAAATCCTACCAATCCAAGTTCTAACCAAGAGGATGAGCAGCTTCTTGGATTAGATGGAAGCACTCAGAATTTCAGCTATGTGACCCCAGAGCCAGATTGCCCCATGAATTTTACTGATATGTACCAATCCTTGGAGGAGCTTCCTAATATGCACCAACAACTAGACCCTGTCCAAGAATGGAATGCTCCAATATACAACTTGCAAAACCCTAACCAATTCCCTATGGAAGTTCCTTTGTTGCAGGGGCAAACTTCCTCTAGCAATTTTCCAAACCCTAACCAAGAGTTGAATGCTATGGCAGGACTGACTACTCCGGCAAGTTCAGGACTCGGGGACAGCCCTTCGACAAGTTTTTCTGATTTGCTGAAACTGATTGAAGGAGATGAAGAGCTTGAAGAGTTGTGTCGTCATGAGCAAGACGCAGATGATATCGATAGATATTTTCAATGGCTAGGAACACCTCCTGATTCTCATAATGCCTTACCTGATCAATAGGTCTGTCCTAAATCAAGTATGTTAGTTTAGCATGTTATGACCTACTAAGGTAATAATCCCAGGAAATGCTAGCAGCAGTTTAGCATTTTATGACCTAGTATGGCAATAAACCTAGTAAATGCTAGCGGCAGTTTACAGTTCTAATAAAGTTTAGTCTATTTCTTTGCTCCATACAAGGACTTAATTTCTTTAGCAGTTTTAATAGCAATACTTCTGATGGCATAACATCCATGTTTCGCAAGAGAGCGAATCTTAAAACACTCCACCAAACATTTTAGTAATCGGATTGTTCTACTCATTAGTTCCCATAAAACATTTTTCCATTTTAAACATTAGGCTTATAAGGTGTAGAAGTTTTCTTACCACTATTGAAGTTCTTATCTTGTTATGGTAGAAGAGCAGAATATGAGCCATCCCTATTCTCATTTGTTGTAATAACAAGAGTAATATAGGATTTGTAACCACCATGAAAAAAGATGTGGTAAGGCTATCGTTTTCTTTTAACTTCATGATTGCAAAATAGCAATATTTTTTTGCCATACCATGATCTATCAAGAAGCCAATAATAAAATCTTTTTAAACATGTTTAGAGATCATTAAACATATCAATATCTTCATAGAATGGCAAAATTATAAAGAATTTTTCTTATACTCGTTGTTTGATAAGAAGTTAACAGATGGTACATCCCGCGTTTCACAATCCATTGTTGACCATAACTGAATTCAGTTTTCTTTTTTTAACCTCTTAAAATTTATATGCTAGAGCATCTATATAAAGCAGGGGTGTGCAACAACTAGGGTACAAACATGATAGAAAAAAATAAAAAAAAACAGAAGGGAAAATGTTGAACATAGAAGGAATGAAAGTTTAAGTTGAATACCATGCAATTTAATTCCTTCTTTTGTATTCTTACCCACGTACAAATGGTTTTGCCCTCAACTAACACGTCGGAAGCAGTTGTAATTTAGATGAAGTCATTCCTCATTATTGTGTTCGCCCATGGGACTTATACCAATTTAGTAATAGAAACAAACGCAATTTAAGAATTATTCAAATTAAAATTACAACACAAGGGTGGTATTGAATCTATAAGGACTAAAATTAAACCAAAATTTTTTAGTGATTTGTTGATTGATTTTTACCATCTCCTAGGCAATTAATTGAAATTGACAATTAAAATACTAATTTGAGCAATTAAAATCTAAATAACACAATTTGATAATCTTGAGAATTCTACCACAGCTAAAACAATTAAAACTAAATTAATTTTAAGCCAATGGAAATTCAAGTGAAAATAAGTCAGGAATTTAAATTGAAGAAAAAGGAGGTTTGGGTGCAATTGTTTCAATCAACCAATTTTAGCATAGAATTTGGAAGAAAAAGTTTGGGTTAACTCAAATCAAGGATCTTCCAAATGATCCTTGATTCGGAAGATTTAGTTTTGAAAATCTAAAATTCTCTAATTAATTTAGAATTAAATTTAATCACGTTTGAGAGGTTCTTAAAAATAAATCACATGTTATCAACTATGATTATAGATCTAAGTTTTCTATAACAATCAATTCCAAAAATAGAGAAAAACATAATATATATTCAATGAGATTTAGAAACTCCCCTTTTACTTCTCATGCTTTTCTTGGAGGATCTTCACATTTACAACCAAACGATAGGTTTAGCTAGAGGATTCGATGGAAGAAAGATTGCCAAAATACACAACTACCATTTGAAACTATAAATCTAAAATTTATTGAATAAAAATCTAGTTTAGATTACAAAGAAATTAAGAGAAAGATTACAAGAAATAAGACAAGAATCTAGTTAGAATTTATCCCCAAACCGAATACAAAAATCCTAACTACAAAATCCAAATATAATACAACTGAAATACAACATGCCCCTTGAATTTCCCCTAATCTCGTCGCACAAAATGCTCCAAAAATTCTCTATCCTTCTCCTTCGGTCGTAGCTAAATTTTAGGGCACAAACTGCGCAATCCGTCCGAAGTGCGCTCGACGCTCATTCGAAGTGCATCCGGACGTACCGTTCAGACGGTAAAATAACCGTTCGGACCATTGTTTTACCGTTCAAATGGTCAGCCTGACTGTCCAAACACTCTTTGGACACAAAATCATGACTCTGGAATGGGTTCAGAGGCAAAACATCGACTCAGGAACTCCTCCATCTGATGTAGCATCCGAACGGAATCTCGCACGTTCGAACGGTGAAATCATTGTCCAAACGCACTGCTCAGACAGTCCTTTTCACTTTTAGCCCATTTTTGCAATTTTAGCCTGAAAAACCTACAATACACAGAGAAACTCAATTTAGAATAATTTATTGCTAAAAACTTATTCTAATAAATATATTGGGACTAATAAACAACTAACTAGGAAACTAAGATTACACTTTTAGAGTGAAATTAACCAACAACCCTAATTATATCAATGAAGTGGAAGACCTACATATTCAAGTTTTATATATTTACGTCAATATTTGACTTGGTAAAAATCATAATACAAGTAGTACTTGAAAATCAAGATGCTACCTCTCCACTAGACTATTTTTTCTCAAACAGGTTTCTTCACATGTATATATAATACTCAAAGTTATAGTCCCATGTATCTCACTATCAATGCATTAATTCTAGCAAGAAATTAAAATAAAATGACTCAATAGTAAATATAAAACTACGGACTTTGTTGTCACAAAGTCGATAATTCTTAAAGAATTAAACTTAGATGATCTAATCTCATCTATAAATAAAAGCCTCCATCCATTAAAAAGGACACTCTACATCAATTTAAGCACTTCTACAAACCTAGAAGTCTAAAACCTAAAGTTCTCTCTTGTGCAAGAACAATAAGCAACGCAAAATAGTGCCATTTCTTCTACAACAAAATCAAATCCAACCCTTTTCTCTTTTTATTTACTCTTCCTGATCATTAATCAATAATTCAAGAAGAAGTATCAATTGTTTCTTTGAGATCAAGCCTAAAGGCTTTCGGTGAAGCTTATCTTCAACCTTCTTTTATTTAACAAAAGGTTCAAAGTGTAACTTTTGATTTGAGAATTAAGTTCGCTAAACCCTTGGATTGAAGCTTCGCAAGGAGATCGAATAAAAGGATTAATTTTTTTTCTAACTTTTTTTAAAAAGAGATTGTATCCAATTTCTAATATTAATAAAGTAATTTTTTGCACATTTTTGTGTTAATTTCTATACTCGGAATTTGTTCTTACAGATTCTATTCGAGTTTGATCATGATTGACTCAATTGAGAGCTCACAGCAATTTATTGTATAAATTGCCACCTGGCATTCACAAACTAATACTAAAGTTTAACCCACTGATAATATAATGTATTTGAAGGAGCAAGTTCATTTAATTATTCTAAAATATATGTTTCTACTGCCAGTGTAGTTTTGATTGCTGCTACATGTCCCTACTATACTATACTCTAAAAGCAAGCAAAAATTACTTTTGGCCGATATTAGCGACCTATGATTTCCTGTGGACCTAAGAATGGATGCAAAGAATACAATCACAATGAAAAATTCTATATTAACTCGATATGGGACAAATTTTCAGACCCTCGCACCAAGTGACGGCGGCTCTGATGCAAAACCAACAAGAGGGAGGTCCTCTTCAAAAATTACTTCTCTCCCGTTAGAGCATCATCCCACGTGATATGATGGTTGTAATAATGTTATTTTTGTGGAATATTTGTACAAAAAATTTCATTAAAATGATCTAACAATAGTAATAATGTTGTTTTGTTATCTGTTATTTTTTACTGGTAATCTTATATAAATAAAAAATTCATACAAAATTTATTATCAGAATGATATGGTTAGATAAAAGTTATGAATTTCAAAATAAAATATCTATCGTAATGAATTTTAATTACAATAATGTCATTGCTACATCATTCTTGTAAAATTTTTTATATAAATTATCTGAAAGAATGGTATTTTTTTTTTTTTTTTTTCCGCTCAACATGACCTTGCCTTCATTGTCTACTGGCTAAGTGAATATCAGCCAGCCTACATGTTCTTTGATAATTGGTTGGTAAAAGTGCGCCCTTATTAATTTTTCTTTTCCATTTTTAATGTTCACATTCAATTATACCAATTTCCTGCCCCAGTGAGTGTAAGGTGGTATAGGCACACAGCACTCATTTAAGGTTGCTTTCCCATACATTCACACACATCCCTTCTTTATCACTCTCTATCTCTCTTTTTTCCTGAGGTTTATCTCTATTCTTGATAGTTCTCCTTCATCTTCTTCTTCTTCACATAAGTGGGTTTGTTTTTTCTTTTTCTTTTATTTTTATTTTTATTTTTCTCCAAATGGAATGCGCATGGCTTGGTAGGTTCACTTCTCTGAAACCTACTGCTGTTCCTAAACCTTTTCGCGGCCTGCGTGTTCTTTTGGTTGATTATGACACAACCTCACTTCTGTACATTGCATCAGTTCTTGAAGAGCAATTCTACCAAGGTATATTGACTAGGGCAGGTTCTTTCCTCCTCCTATGTCATTTTCACTTCTTTGATATTTTAATGTCAACATTTTCTCCGGTTTTATGATAATGATCTCATTACAGTTCTTTTTCTCGCATGGCTATCATTATATGAAAATTCACAGCTGAGTAAGGATGATGATGTTCATTTTTTGAGCTACTTTTCATTGTTTTAGTATTTTGATATCATAATTTTTATTTATTTTTTATTTTAAATTCAAAATAAAACCAGCCATGTCGTGTATATGTACCGTGAGCTGGTGTTACAGTGACATTCGAAAATAATACAAATTTTTGTTTTGCTATTTTGGATCTAGATTTAAAAAGAAAATAGGGGATCTTCATCGTTCAAGTAATGTTATGAAAATTTTAATGTATAGTCTGAGGTTCTAATCTTCAAACATGTAGGAATTCTTTGTTTTTTCCTTTGAAATTCATGTAGGAGTAGGGCCTCAACAATTATATAACTGCATTTGATGAAGATACGTCCCAATATGAAGATAGTATACCGCATTATATTGCCTGAATCTTTCTTCCGATGTAGAGTGCCATAATTTTTATTGTTTATTGTCTTTACATTAACAATGGATAAGTTCTATTAATGCCAGTAAGAAACAACAAATCACTTATTTAATATGAAAGATTGTTACAAGATATGGAATAATGTAATTGTCCATCTTTTTTACTTGCAACTTTGATTTAAGTTGAAACAATATACAAAATTACATTTCCTTTTGGTTTCTACAATTGGTACAATGACTAAGAGGCTATATTTGTATTCACCCTCGATAAAGTAAAATGTTAATGGTTAGTAAAAAATGGGAATAGTAAGAATAAAAGAGAAAAATAATAATAAGTGTACAGAGGATTATCTGTTTAATTTCTCTCCTTTTGGATGGAAGTTCTACAATCAACATGATTTTTATGTTCACTCCTTCTGTGGAGAAAGCTTTATGCCTTATCAATGGAGATTTGAAAATTAACTGAAGCTTTCACATTATACATGGACCTTACAAAAGAAATACTTTGTCTGAATCAGCCTACATGATTAGTCGCCATAATAACAAAGTTATCTGAACTCTTAACCTCAATTATTGACTGCAACTGGAAAATAATTTTTCTATTTCGATATGCATTGGCTAATGTATTTATCAAGTTTGTTTACCTAGTTTTGAAATTATGAATCTTAAAGTAGTCTCCTAAATAACAAAGTTCTCGATCAGAATTCTTAAACACAATCAACACCTTCAATTGGACAGTAATTTTTTTTTCCTGCTTGTATAGGTTTAACTAAACATCTTTATTTTCTCAATGTGCCCCCTCACATAGGTGAGACTCTCTTCCATAAGTGAGCCATAATGTGATAGTATTGTAAGTATGAGGCAGGTGGTGTGATTTGAGCATAAATTTTTTTGCTTGGATTGATACCATGGTAAAAAATTAATAACTGATCTATGTAAAACCTTAAACTGTCAAGAGAGAGGTGTTAATTACTTAATCTTCGGTTCAGTTTAGGATGCTACTTTTTGTTCAGCATGTGTAATAATTTGTGATACTTTTTCTTAGCTTTTCTTTTCTTCATTTAATATATGTAAAACTTCATGTCTAGAAGTTATTTCCCAAGATACAGTTTACCTGAACTCTTTCTTAGTTCTTTCATTGCATACAATAATATGAAAGATAAATGGTGTCTTACCATGTGATATGTTCACCTCTCAGTTAGAACCACTGAACTAGCATCTGTTGCCATGTCCGTGCTTGGGGAACAAAGTGACCAATTTGATGTAGTGATGGCTGATGATAGCATGCCAGAAATGGACACCTTTGAGTTTCTCAGACAGATAAGGCTTGTTAGGGACATTCCAATAATTTGTGAGCTTGAGCTTTCTCTATTTCTTGAACATTCCTCAAATGATGTTCTTCCTAACTTGATCTCTTTGCAGTGATGTCCTGTGAATTAGAAATGGACATGGTTTGGAAAGCTAAAAGAGAAGGCGTGTGCTTCGTTCTGGAGAAACCAGTCTCTGCAGAGGATATAAAAAATATATGGCAGCATGTATATAGGAAAAGAAGGTGCCAAATGATGGAAAACAAAAATTTAGATGGTGAGAAAGAGGTTGATGGTGAGACCACTTCAGGAGGTGTTTCTAAGGTTGCTAGTGGAAATAACATTTTAAAGAAGAATTTACCAATTGCAGGTGAAGTTAATTTAGTTGCCACAGAAATTGATAAACCACAAGGATCCAAGAGAAAAGGCAGAGAAGATGAGGCTGGCAATGAAAGAAATAGTGAGACAAGTGACTTGAAACAAAGCTACACCAAAGGACTCAAAACCATTGAAGTGGAAGAGAGTGATAGAGAAGAGAAAGATAATGGCAATAGTGCGAAAAGGTCGCGTTTCTCTTGGACTCCCGATCTTCATTGCAAGTTCACAGAAGCTATTGGTGTAGTAGGCACTAAAGGTGATATATATCACTGTATCCTCTACAACTCAAAATTTTTGAAGGTTTCATTCCCCCTAAGTAACATTCTGATCTATTGATTCTTCTGTGCTTTCCTGTTACAGAAACCCGTCCAAAGAAAGTATTAGAGATGATGAATGTGCCTAATTTGACACAACGCCAAGTTGCTAGCCATCTGCAGGTTTCATTTTCCATGCCAATTTTTTTTTTTCTTTATGAGTAGTCTCTCTGTACTTCAATTTTGAATTTGTTTCTCCCATATCAAATGCTTGTTCAGTTATGCTAATGTTAAGCTAAACTCATTGCTTAAGGTATCCTGTGATTGATCTCTTTGGTGTTCAATGCATGGCCTACCACCCAATATAGTAAACTTATGTTTGATTGTTGACCGTTAAAATCTCCGTTTGTAACACAAAGGTCAAACTCTTGTTCTTTGAAGCAATCAACCTATCCAACGTCTAGGTTTAGGGCAAGCGTGAGAGAAACTAGGGCTTTGTCTGGCAGTGGAAGCATGCCATTTTTCTTTTTCTTTTTCTTCTTCTTCTTTTCTTTCCTTTCCTTGTAACACTCAGTATCCTACTGGTACTGGGTAAATCCTTCCATGAGTCTGAAGTTTTGCTCTTGAATGGAACCGGCAATGAAAAAGGCGAGGAAGTAATTTGGGTTGTTTTTTGATTATGTTGTAGATGTAGGCTATGTCTGGATCTCGAACTTGCTAGTTTAAAGGAGAAAAAACAGGAAACTAAAACTACTAGAGCCCATTCATTTTTCTGTTGACAACCAAAAAAAGGAAAGTAGACTTTCCAAGAAATGTCCATTTATTTTCTTATCATTTTCCCAGTCCAACCAACAAAATCAAGCAATTTAGCTTCTTCCCTCATTCCATCTTTTTTTTTTTCTTTATTTTCTTTAGCAAACACAAAAGCCAAATACAGTTGTAAGGAAAACATCTATATGCCTAACTGGTTTGTTGTAGTTCCTTTTGTTTAATTTCTTTGCCATTTTCTTGTTTCTTCCTGTTACTCCACCGTTACCCCATTTGATGGTGGCTGATCTTTTGTATTAATTGTTTTCTATCTAGTTTTCTTTAACTTTCAGCTTTTGGTAAATAAAAAAATTTCTACTTTTGCTATTTCAGAAGTATAGAGATCGAATACAACGTGTGAGTGATACTCATGAAACTCTTCTGCCTTTGGCTCCATCCACAATGACTAAATCAACATCAAATTTTAGTGGTGGTAATGGACCTCTGCAACTTGAAGTGCAACAAAACTCAGTGTGGTCACATGGACAAAGTGCAGGCAGCTCAGATGACTATACCTTTGAATCACTAGACCATTTGCCAGAATATGCATACTTGTCTAGTGATTTGGCTAAGATTAACCCTTGTTCTTATCGTGCCGATCACTCTAGAGTTCAAGTGGCCAATGGTGGACAGCATGAAGCTTGGAGAAATGGGGAGCTTCATGGATTGGCTTAGAAAGGAGAATTTGGTACCCATCTGAGTACAAACAGACAGGGAAGGCAGCCTCTTCAGATGAAAGAAAGCACTGAAATTTCAGTGCATTTATATCAAAACCAATCTCATTCAAAGTATGGTGATGTGATGAAAATACTTGAAGAAGAGGAAGAGCTTGAAGATTTCAATGGTGAACCAAGCGATGTTGATAGATATTGTGAAGGGCTGGGAACACATCTACTTGGAAGTAGCTCACATCAACAACAATTGGAGTTAAATTCCAACAAAAATTCTCCTCAGTAGGAGGGTTCCTTGATCAATTTGCAGACTACAACCTTCTAACATGTTTTTTTAAAGATACAAGGGTCTTGAATGTATTTAAATGGTTACATGCTGATAATTGTGTCTGTTTAATGTAAAACTTAACTGACAATTCTCTTACCTTTAGGGTTATAGCTAGTTGTAGTTGTACTTGTAGGGAACAAGAGAAAACTTTACTACCATAAAATTAAGTGTTTATTATTACTTTTACTGTCAAATTTGCTCTTCACTTTTTGCATTCATAACTAATCTAATCTTATGCCTATATAATAAAGGATAGGGGTGTCCTCCAAGCTGAGTTGTAAGCTACAGTTGTTACTGCCTTGTGTTTAGGAGATCTTAAACTCAAATTTCTCGTTTTCTGAAGGCAAGGATGCGGATCCATGGTCAGCTTCAGTCTCTGGGAATCAGATAGGTGGAAAAAAGAGTTCCATATGGACCCTCGACTTCTGGATTATGTTATGTCCGGAAGCCGAATCAAGGTTTCGTAGGTTTGATCTAGAATTGACATAAACAAAATGATTAACTGCCGAAGTTAATCAATAAGCATGTACATTAGAAATAGCCTAATGCCCCATTTAGACCACAAATAAATTTTTAAAAAAAAAAGTAAGAAGCCTGATGATAGATAAACAGCACAAACATGAGTATAATGGAACTGCTTAACAGTGCAACCCCCCAAATTTTGAGAAGAAAATGTTAAAGAGGGATAAGAGCATATTTCCATATTAGATTCTCTATGTAGGAGACAAGTTATTTCGTATGGTAAAAATCTTCCTTTAAGTCCAAAATTACAAGAAAGCCAGAATGAATTCCAGTTTGAATGAGCTTGTATTCAATATGTAACAGTGTTCTTGTGTTAAGAGTTCTATGCCTCAATATCAGGAGCATTGCATTGCATTATGCACTAGCAAACAGAGACCATCAACAGAACATAAAATTTGAAGAGATGAAACTAACTGTTTTTCATTTGTGCTTCAAGAAAAGAAACATTGTTCTATTCACATACAACTTAGCTAGTTATATTCGTGATGGGACCTTTAAACCAGTGTCGAGCACTCAAGATCCAAGAAGAAACTGTGAGAATGAGTAGGCCACCGACTGCAACTGGTGTATAATTAAGAGTCTGATCAGTGATGGGGTAGGAGACAGGTAAAGAGAACAGCACTGTTATGGTTGCCACCCAAAGAACTGCAATCCAGCCAACTAGAACACTGAAGCGGCCTAAGTTGAAAGGCCCAGGAATGAAAGACTTTCGAGCCAAAGTCACCCTAAAGAAGATGGGAAAAGCATAAGCAATGTAGAGTCCGATTGTTGCTATTGATACCATGGCTTGAAATGCCACTAAGCTTCCAAGAGACTGCAAAATAAAATTAGAATTAGGAATAGGAAAACAAAAATAAAATTACTTTGAAAGTGGGATTAAGGGCTTGTCATAAGTGTCTTAGGGAGCATCAGAACAACTACCATGAACTTAACCAAGTTCCTGCCATGTTTATTAGTCATTGCATTATCTTTTTCTTTTTGGAAGACAAAGCCCAGTGTTTAACATTTTATTGGAGAAAGCAGAAAAGAGAGAGAGAGAGAGAGAGAGAGAGAGAGAGAGAGAGAGAGAGAGAGAGAGAGAGGGAATGGAACAGAAATAAAATAAAACACCTTACTCATTATGAAAACTACTGGTAATAGCAATAATAAAAAAAAAATTAAACCAAAAAGGAAGAGTAAAAGGGTTCCATTTCTTGAATCTCTCTCTACTAATCCCCTAAGTGGGGAAAAAAAAAAATTGAAAAGGGAAGAGATTCATTCCCTTTGTAGTAAAAGAAAATAGAATTTCATGCGTTTTGGAATGTTGAAATGATTTTATCTGCCACATTTTTTCCACAAACTATTTGGGCTCCACCAACTTTTGTCAATGATTTTCCAAAAGATCCAAAAGCATGAATATATGGCAATAATTTTCATATATAGCGTCACAGATGGTTATGATAATGCAGAAGCAAATAAATTATGAGATGTCCATACCGTCAAAGCCATACAAAATGCAATTATAGCAGAGAGCCATACTGCATTTATGGGGACCTCCTGCTTGTTTACTTTATGCCAAACTGACGACAATGGCATGGCTCCATCTCTCGAGAACGCATAAACCATCCTGAGAATGAATATTTATCATCTTAAGTTGGTCCACAAGGGAATTCTAGTCTTATGAAGAGAAATCATGAACATGCTTGTTACCTTGAGTTACTCGTAATTGAGCTCATACCACAAAAAAATATGGCAACAGCAACCACTCCCAAGCAAATAATCCCCCCAGCTCCATTGCCATATCTATCTTTGAATGCAAGGTAAAAAACTTCAGCAATGGCATAGCCACCAGCATTGTTATCCTTGCTCAAAAGGTATGGAATGTTGGTCACTGCAAAGGTGATACCTAGTAGGTAACCCCATCCAACAACAATAGATATGCCAATGGCACTAATTATTCCCTTTGGTCCATTCTTATCGGCACTCTTGGTTTCCTCTGTCTGGAAGCAGAAGTTTATAGGAAATTAAATATGATGGCTTGGTTTCAGGTGTATGATTAAATACGAATCATACAGAAGAAAAGGCAGTACCTCTATAGATTGTACAAAGAAAATGATATAACCAGCATGCATATTATAGTTGATTGCTTAGATTAGGCTTATATTACATAGCTATTTTGCAAGTAAAATTATGTCAGCGGCAATAATGTTTTCTGTCAAGACTTGGCTAGCAAACCTCATGAAACTGTGAATATCCCTTATATCATTGTCCCAAATTTCGATGTTCAAAAAAAGAAGAATCCCTCATATCTTTCAGATTTTGGTACTGAACAAAACCATCTATCCATGGAAAACTAATGTAGAGCCACAATTCCAACAACTTTGCCCTCCAACAAAGTTCTTTCATCTCACCAATAATTAGGATAATAGGAATGAACTCCGTTGGGATTTACGAATTTGTAAACAAATCAAGATTGAGACTATGTTATGACTATCTGAGGCCGCAATAGCATTTAAGATGGGAATAAACAAGAGAATAGAACTTACCATATGGGCAGATGCGTCATATCCGGTAAGAGTATACTGGCTCATTAGGAGTCCCAGAACAAATATATAGGCTTTACTACTGATGCCATCACCATTATCACTGTTGAAGAAAGTGAAGACAAACTTGGCGCTAGCTGTTTCCTTTGCAACCGTGGGAATAAGAACCATAAGAACAAAGACACCTAAAAATACCAAAATCCGTTGAAGGTCCACGAAGGAGGTTGAGCAAGAAACAGAACAATGAGAAAGGGCTGGGATACTCTTCATACCTATAAGATTCCAGGCAGCAGCAAGCTGTCCAAACAAAGACAACCAGTGGATAGGAAGGCTGTTTATGATAGCATGTAGGAGCAAAATTCCACCATGTATGCCAATAACTACGTATTTGGAAGCCTCATATCCGCCACCATTTTTTCCACCTGTGCTAAGGAGAATAATCACCTGAATCAGCTGTGCAAGTGAGAAATCTACACTTGTTGTAACAGCCCACTGCATAAGAAGTCAATTTAGTGATTAGGGTAAATGCAAATAGACAAGAGCAACTTGGCATCAGAGTAGCTATTGAAGGCTTCCAAGCTTCACAACAGGAAAATTCTCAGAAGTACCTGACCAACAATGTTGAACCTGCAAGGAAAAGAAATAATTTTATTGAGCATCAGAGGATGTATTACAAGAAGATCAATAGGCTATATTTACATTAATGCTTGGTCAGCATTACAATGGACAAGCTTTCCCTGTGCTTTGGAGAAGAGTTATAGGTCAACACAGCAAGTGCATGGTCAGAAAAGGGACATCTTACAAATGCATTTTCCACAATTAGTAGCCCAAGATTTGTGGATTAATTCATAAACAAAAATGAAAATTATATAGCATTGAAATAGTTGGGCAATGTTCTTTTTTTTTCTCTCCAAACAATCCCATTTTACGTTATCTATAGGGGCAATTATCCTCATTGGGACAGTATTAGTATACTAAGCACACCATATGCTCTGGAACAAATGTAATTCCATCACTTATTTGAACGTGACATAAGTTCAAACTGAAGATTAGCTTGAAATTTCAACCAATTGCAGAACACTGATAAAAAGAACTTGCATGTGCACAGTATCTATATATGTACTATTATAAAGCAAACCTTTTGGTAAAGCTTGGTGAAGCCTCCACTTCGGTGAGGCCGTAATAGGATTACAACAGAAAGATCCTCACTTTTTTGTTTTGTAACTAAGCATCATTATCTCCTATCTCCTATTTTCTCTCCACTTGCCTAAATTTATGGTGCCACTCTTTCTCTCTCCTCAACCAATCTTTCTCTACAAATCCAATTCGTAGATAAAATAATAGTGTGTATTAGACCACACGCACATAGTGTGTGCCACCCTTCTAGTTATATTACATGGAAACCTATGGATTTATCAAATTTTGGGTGCTTCATGTGCCATGGCTCCGAGGCTCCCTATTTGTTCTAGTCTTGATTACAGTTTAATTTATCATTTTTCGATAACATTCATAAAGGAGGAAATAAGACAAAATATTCTTTATTGATAAATGCAGTTATCGATGATCTCGCATTCCAATCACTGGAATATCATCGAGTTTTAGTGACATTGGTCATGACAAGATAAAATTTAGAGAGTAATATCGCTGAAACTAAGAAAATTAAGGCCTAGATAGAAACCTAGCTGCTTATATACAATCCAAGCTCGGCAAGGTAAGAAGCTCAGTCAATTTTGTTCATCAATTAGATGGCCCTGAACTTGAAACTCTGTTTCAAGCTTAATAACAAGCTAGGCTTGACCAATGTTAAGCTCAGCTTTCATGAAGCACACAAATATTTGAGGCTGTTGTCTACCAATCCTAACAAATCAAGCTGAATACTAAAACAGAATAGAGGAATTGAAAGGTTGAGCATCAAATTATCTAAGTCAAGAACTGAATCATGGATAGAACAGCTAAGAAGTTAATTACCAGCCAGTGATCCATGAGGCAAAGGGTGCCCAACTAGGGCCAGCAAGCTTGGCACTCCAATAGTAGAGCCCCCCAGAGGTTGGGTAAGAAGAACAAATCTCAGCCATAGACAAACCAACAAACATGGTGAAGGCACCAGCAATAAGCCACCCATAAACCAAAACAACAGGTCCACCATAATTAAGCCCAGTATTGTACAGAGTGGTTATGCCGGTAAGCACCGATATGATTGAAAACGAAAATGCAAAATTTGATATGACCCTGAAAATTTCCAAACAAGACCCAGAACACAAAAACCTCTATCAAGAGTCAAGACCCAGAAATGGTAGAAAAAATCAGGAAAAAAAAATTGGGTTTTGGTGTATATTTACGAGAGATCACGCTTGAGTTCTTGTTTGTAGCCGAGCTCGTGTAGACGGGCATGGCCTGTATCGAGTGAACTGTCACCGTTTTGGACCTGAGATGGGAGGACCATTTGCTCTTCACCACGACCCCAAACCATATCTCTGTAGAGCGAGAAAGATAAGAGAGAGAGATGGGTGTGGTGTTGTCTCTCTCCCTCCTCGTTGGAGTTGTGATGATTCTAAGAATCATATATAGACTTTTATATATCTCTGCAGAGATTAGACTTTTCTTGTTGGTTCTGTGAATTGGAATCTATCATTGGGAGATGAGTCAAACAAAGCCCACCAATGACAGATACGTACACTTTACGCGCGAAGAAAACTGTATGACAGCTATGTGTTTTCATTTCCTTACACAAATTCATATTGTTTCTTTTTAATGGCAGATTTTTCTTTCTTTTAAAACTTGTACCCCATTAACGGTTAGTTAAATACTAGGCGGGCAGAAAAAGTGAAATGACAGAGTTGCCCCTCAAGGTCCATTGGTGGCATAACTTGGAGAGTAATTTTGTCATTTTCTATTTTCTTTCCTAGCAAAAGCCCGCGCGGATTTGGCAATATGGCCACCCTAAACTCACATGATACAAGGACAATCAAATTGCCAATGCAAAATATACGTTAAATGATAGAAGTGTCCCTCAAAGTTGAATGATGTTCTTGAATTTGAAGATATTTTTGTCATTTTATATTTTTTTTACAATAGAGCAATCTATAATATAACCCATAAATGACCTAAAATTAGAGAAATATTAACTGCCACGTCTAACAAAAGAAACTTTAGCAAATGGATGATAATTAGTGCTTAATAATTAATATACAATTAATCAAAGAATCCATTACTTTACCGATAATTACTATTATACAAAAGTTAGAGACATTTATGATAAATTCACATCCTTCTTTTTCTTTCTCTACGTTAAATCCCCATTCTTAATAGTTTTATCCCCGATCTCTGGCTCACACGCATTGCTTAGAGGACTATTGATACAACTATAGTGCCCAATGAATTTTATAATTTCCTAAAACTTTTGTGCATATTTTAAAGCTAATAATTTATTCTGTTATATAAAGCCAACTCTAGAGTTTGTTTGGCAACAGTTGTCCTTAAGAAAAATCAATGTTTTTGTTAGAGAAAACCATATAAAATGAGGAACAAAACTAGCTATAAATAATTGCAGTAGTATAACAACTACTATATAAGAAAAAATATCGATAACAAAATGAATAAGTTAAACTGAAAGAATTATTTCATCATATAGTTTGAAGACAAAGCAGGGTAATAATGTGACCAAACCTAATTAATTTACAATTTGAACACAAAATTTAATTGACAGGATTTTAAGGCATCATTCAATTTATTTTCTTAGGGTATTCTGTCTTTACAAAAATGGACATGGAAGTATATCACTATGGATGTTGAGAAGTATTTGAAAAAAGAATAATTTTGTTGGGGGCAATCGGATTTGGGTGTTGTTAATGTTATTATGACTTTTCATGTGAAGTTGACCCAGCTATGAGCTAAATTTTGATTTGTTGCATGCACAGCCTAATAGCTTGACTTCAATATTTTTTGAAAAATAACAAAATCAATTTTTTTTTTCTGTCCTTGTATCTCTTTGTTCTTATATGACATGTATATTATCGCGTCAGATGTTTTGGGATTAATTATATTGGACATTCAACTGGGGGGCTATTTATACCTCAATCCAATCTTCTTTGACGTTTGGTTGGTATGTAATTATAGATAGAATAAGGTGGATTTCATGCATTTATTATTTTGGATCAAGTGCCAAGATAAATTTTTTTCGTTGGGGTAAGTTAATTATTTGATCCCATGGGATCTTTATATCCCATATACATGAAATATATTGTCCCTTTCAGATAAATAGTCTAGAGCTCCTTTGACAAACCAAGCATAGACATAATGTGCATCTCCAGCATATGAGAAAGAGGGTTATTAACAAAGCAGAATATTTTTTTAAAAGCATGAAAAAAAACTTATTGCAGAAAAGTTTTGGCCTTCAATTTTATTTTATTTTTAATTCTTTTTATTTCAGTTGGGCTTAGAAGGTGTCCCTACAAGTTCACAATTCACAAGTGCATTGCTGGAATTAAATATAGTGGGAAAAGTCTTTCTTCCCTACTTGGAATATTTTTTTCCCCTTCGATTACGTGCTATTTTGAAAGTGTGGAATCTGAATCTTTGACAGTCACTTCACATGATACAGCTCCATTACCCAAATAAAAAAAAAATTTTAATTGACCAAAGCCTACCTCCCATTTACAAGTGCTTATAAACTTATGGAATCGAATTTAAAAAATTAGCCAGTTTTAATGAGTTTAAATTCAATTTAGTTATATAAGTAGACGATTTCTAATGGGATTTTAGCTAATTAAACACGAATGGAGCTCAAAAGCATAAATCACTGCAACATGGGTTTATTTTATAGCCCTCTCTTCACCTAAATCAAAAGAAAATGAAAATAAAAGGTTTGAGGATACAATAGACATCGACAGATTTTATGCAATTGTATTCAAGGCAATGAATGGGTTGGATGTGGATAACATAACCCCCAGACCTCTAATGCTATATTTTAATTTTGAATTTATCAACGAAAAAAAGAAGAACAAAAAAAAATGAAAGAAAAAATAAACTAAAATGAGAAATTTCAAGTTCTTATCTATTTTCCTATTTTCTTTTTGTCTTTGTTTACCCTTCACTTTTACTCACAACCAAACATAAAATATAATTTTATATTTTCTTTTCTTTTAACAAATATGAATTCCAAACACCAGAGAATTCAAATGGGAAGAGTCGGCATGTGGACTGACTATTCCGTTTTGAAACAGCAATCCATTGATCCAAAACAAAAAAGGAAAAAAGAAATGTGTATACATATTTTTCAACGTGCAAAAAATAAGTCGGCCAAAATATCCATGTGAACGGAGGGGTTTCTTTTGACTACTCAACCCTTATGTAGAATATATCTATATTAAATGGAAGCCCATTCATACTTGCATTAGGTTGTCAAATTAAAATCAAAACTGGTTTAGATGCAGCTTCTTCTGGGTTTTTAATTTCTAGTTTTCTGTTTTTAGTAGTTTTTAAAGAACATAAACAAAAAAAACTGCATCCAAACGAAGTGTAGTTTATTTATAGTCTCTTTCACACGACTGAGAATTTAACAAGCTTGATGATACAAACATTTTTTTTTAAAAAAAATTGTCAACATCTACTAGCATTTTTTATTTTCTCCCCAAGAAAAAAAATACTTTTTGTTGCAAGGAATGTTAATATCTTTTAGCCTTTCCATTTTAGTCTATTAGAAGCAGAGGCACACATTTTTACCCTACTAACCTCTCTAACCCCACTAATGCTACTAATTAAAAAACACCAACAATTTCATTTAAAATTATAATTATATCTGCAAAAATGTTTAACAGCCATATATGCGTGTTATTACACCCAATAATCCCATTAATTGAATTTGAATTTAAGTTATTAAACAGTAACAAATGTCAAATTCACAGGGTGAGTATTTTGAAAACTCACAAATGTTACAAGCTTCACTAAACTGGAGTTCTGGCTTTATTTCGTGTTTA
This sequence comes from Euryodendron excelsum, assembly GCA_033060915.1. NCBI lineage: Eukaryota > Viridiplantae > Streptophyta > Magnoliopsida > Ericales > Pentaphylacaceae > Euryodendron > Euryodendron excelsum. The sequence goes on along the minus strand of CM065388.1, from coordinate 14,213,717 downwards.
GTCTACTAGAAGTTGACACATACCATGCGTGCATACACTAAACTCTATCACTTTCTCTATTACTTTTTAACAATTAAAATAAATAAGTGATTGAGTGGTTACTGAGTTGTGTAACATAATAGAAAAATAAAAATGTGGGCTACATGTGAGTAGAAGTTGTGCTATTACTATTTTATGCTTAAAATGATGAGATTTTTGCAGTAACTTCTTAAATTTTTAGAGTAGTTCGAGAAAGTTAAATAATTTGATAGGTCATCACCAGACTCTCAGCTGTCGACTTTATAGCAGTATAGATTTTTCCATAGATAGTGAGAGAGAACGAGAGAAAACCTATAAAAGTATAGATTTTTCCATAGATAGTAAGAGAGAAAGAGAGAGAACCTATAAAAGTCAGGCCATCCAAAGAAAAAAGAAAATAAACTTTGTCTACTAGCCTCCTTTCTTTCATTTTTCTTGATATTGGACAATAAAATTATTGTCATGAGAAGACTTGAAGTGGAGACATTTATTTTAAATAGACTTAGTTGCATGATCTGTAAGTAACATGGCAAGACGTTATGATGAAGCTAATTGATCTGAAATTTTTTCACTAAGGAGTTCATTTGGTTGGGCTAGACTCTAGAGGTACTGCATATTTTTAGGATAAGCCTAGTTGTTAATTCAATTTATTCATTATTGGGATTCCTAAATCATCCAAATACTAAACTACTAGTCTAATAAAGCCAAGAAGTAAGTTATTCAAGTTTTGCTTGAAAATTTATTGAGTTTTCATAATGTTTTCAATTTTGACTTGCCTAAGCAAGCTAAGCTCAAGTAGTTTGATTAATTTATATAGTTTTATGAGTATTTAAAAATTCATCAGAGCTCAAAAAATTAAAAAGCTTCCAAATTTGTTCAATCTTACTTTATTTGCATAATGAGCTGATTATGAACAAGTATTTAACGAGCCAAATCACAATTGAAGTTTTGAGTAGTTTGGTTCTTGTACACCTTTATAAAAGTGTCACTTGGATTGATAAGAAAATCTGTGCCTTATTTTGGATTGGAGAACTTTATGAGCCAACAAAACAGAAAATGAGTCTAGAATGGACCAACACTAGCGCAATAATAGTCAAACCCAGCCTAAGCATAATTCAAGATACATAGGCCCAGATTAAACCATAATAACCCATAATAGGAGAAGACAACCCTGCTGCATCATATAACCCATAATAGTTGGATAAGGGATGGGGAAATCTGTAGTAGTACTTGTCTTATAAGGCCAATAATGAGGCCCAAACAATACAAGGCGAGCCTAGCTAAGTAGTAATTTGTTTAAATTTAACATGAAAACTTGACGAGTTTAAAAATATGTTTAAATTTAACTTATTTGCCTTTCAAGTTAATTAATTTGAAACGAGTTTTAATCAAATGGATCACAAGCCAAGTTCGGGTAATTGGTTTTTTATACATCCTAAAAGTTATATAAGCTTTTTGACTTGATTTTAAGCTGAAGTAAAAAAATTAAAAAGTTTCATATATATTCAAACTTGGCCTATTTATATTTTAAAATTTGTAGCAAACCAAATATGAGTCAGCTGTTTTAAAGCACTAGCCAACAAGTTATTGTTTGATGGCATCATACATTGTGGGTTGCTGAGACTTGAAATTGTGGAATATAGGTTTTTTTTTTGCTATAAGGTGTCTAGGCCTCTCTCGAGCTCGTACAAACCACAATCTCCAAGAATCATGTAAACTTTATATATTTTCACTAGTTATTTTAGAGAGTATTGTTAGAGTTGCTCTTAGCCTAATGGCATTGATGCCCCTAATTAATCATGCTATGAAGTCATTTGTTTGTCTCACGCTCCTTTCCAAGGATTTGGACCACATGTTGTCATGACATGGTTGTATCTTTTTTTTTTTATTCCTTTTTAACTAGGTGTCCTTAATAGCTTGCGCGTATTAATCTTGAGGTCTGTGGAGTAATCTCGTCCTGGACAAATCAAGTACTTACTAGGGTTTTGCCCTCAAGACTAACCTTGAGGAGAGTCAAACTAATGATCAACAAGGAGTAAAATCACAACCTGACCATATGTGTTATCCCTCAAGTAGGGATGGCAGTAAATTGGGGAAAGATGGATATCTGACTGAACTTGTCTCGTATGAAGAGGGTATGGAGAATTTAAAACAGGGATGAAGGAGAGGATAAATGTGTTAAACTAAATCCGTGCGGGTATGGAAGCGGAGATGGACTTAGGTTTTCTCTTGTCCTGCCTCGCCTTGCTCCACCTCGCCCTACCTATTAGATATTAGTATAATTAGTAATTACCTATGGTTCAATTATAAATATTAAGACTAAAAAAAGAGGTATAACTACAAATTTTAAAACAAAACAAAAAATTAGGGCTCATCTGTAAATAATAAAATTTAAATTTTACCAATCATTTATTTTTTATTTTTTATTTATTTTTGTATTTATTTTTAGGAATTCTTTTTAGTATTGTTGGGCTTGACGAGTGCAAGGCGAGAGCGGGTGCAAACATTGGGGTAGACAGAGATTTTTACCTTCGAGATGAAGATGGACGTCCAACAAAGTACTCGTACGAATATAGAATCAATGATGGCGATAAATTTTTTAAGTAAATATAAGAATAGAGGTGACAATTCTAATTCTCGTCCCACCCGGTCCGCTGCCATCCCTACGCTCACAGTTATGACATGGTTGTATCTAAACACAGCCTATCACCATCTAAACATTTAGAATCATGTCACACAACTAATATTTTGGACATGTAAGCTACGCCCCACCCGTTCGCTGCCATTCCTACGCTCACAGTTAGGACATGATTGTATCTAAGCACAGCCTATCACCATTTAAACATTTAGAATCATGTCACACAACTAATATTTTGGACATGTAAGCTACGCCCCACCCGTCCGCTGCCATTCCTACGCTCACAGTTAGGACACGATTGTATCTAAGCACAGCCTATCACCATCTAAACATTTAGAATCATGTCACACAACTAATATTTTGGGCATGTAAGCTACACAAGTAACTGTTGATACTGTACAAAGTACATAAATAGAGGGTATAAAAATTGGTAGGTTATGTAGGTACATACCAGCCAGTGAGCCAAGAGAAAAATGGGCCCCACTCATTCCCGCAGAGTTCGGCGCTCCAGAAGTAGAGCCCACCAGACGTAGGGTAGGCAGAGCAGATCTCGGCCATTGATACGCCCACCATAAGTGAGAACACACCAACTATGGGAAACCCCGATATCATTGTAAGGGGTCCACCATAGGTCAGGCCCGTGTTAAATGTTGTTGCTATACCGGTAAGAATTGATATGATTGAAAAAGTCAGTGAAAAGTTGGATAGGGGCTTACACAAATAATCACACAAAATTATAGCACCAACTCATTATTACCTGTAGAAAAAATTTATTTTTACAATATTATTATATATTAAGAAAATGTTACTCAGAGTTGCAGTGATAAGCCACTCGTCAATTAATGGGTGTCGTATTAATCACGACTATGAGTAGAGGTGATTTTATATAGAATTTTTTATAAAATAGTATAAAAATATATATTTTTTAATTAAAAAGCGTTTAAAAAGATTTTTTATTTAAATTTTTCTCCAGTGTTGTAAAGAGTTTTTATGGTACCCGTACCTTGCAAATCCAACCCTTGGATTAGAAAACAAAAAAAGAAAAAGAAAAAACACCTGGCTACTTTTGTGAATCTTTAAAAAAATTGAGATGGTTTTCAGTGAAAAAACAACTATCACAAATGTTACCCGTTGTTAGGACAAATATGAGCTTCAATTATCATAAATATTATCTCTAGTTATGATAGTGTGATCTTATTTTGTGGTAACTTACATTGGGCAATTATAATCAATTCAAATGATAATTACAATAAGTGATAACTAATCTCACCGATGGTGACCACTCTCATGATACCGGCACTTAGTAGTTCCCCACTAGTTAAAAGTAAGAGTAGATAATTCAATTATATCATTATGCATGTATTATCTATCTGTGCAGCATTATTGATATAATATACACAATCAAATGATAAAATTATACATAGTTAACATCAAATATACAATCAAATGATGGAGAGTCTTGTAGTTCTGAATCACAATGCTTGTGATCTTTTACTGTAATCTAAAGTGCAAATTTGTACCTTAATATCGTACTAGTACCTTCATGATCAGATACAATAAACCTAAGAACCTCATCAAAGTCTATTTCTATGTAAGCTCAACTAACCATTTTTTTCAAAAGTCTATTGTCGATACTTGTTTGTTTGTTATACAATCAGACACACACACACACACACACACACACACACATATATGTTCGTTTATACCTATTAACATTGTTTTTAATTTTTTGTTAGTGGGTGTGTTTGTTGGAGAAAAAATTATCTTAGAAAAATTGAAATTTGATGATTTTGAAATTACAATTTAAGCAAATGATCCTGAAAATTGAGCTAAACACTGAGTACATGTGGATGAGAGAGAGAGAGAGAAGGGTTGTGGTGAAGTGTATACGTACGAGAGACTGCGGCTGAGTTCCTGTTTGTAGCCGAGCTGATTCAATCGGGCATCGTCGGAGGCAGCGATCTCTTCGGTTGGAAGAGGGCGATAGGGACCCCCATCTTCTTTGTAAACCACCCTAATTGGGTTTTCCATTTTCTCCTCAGATCATCAACTGATATTCGCCAGGTGACGTAAATTTGCATGTATATGTTTGTGTGTTGTATATGTATGTATAGAGAGAGAGAGAGAGAGAGAGAGAGTGCGTGTTTTTTTTAAGGCTCAAATCAATCTAACAGTCAAACACTGAAGCCGTTGAAGGTGTACGAGCCGAGAGAGGGGGAGTGAGAGATTTTTTTTATTTTTTTATATGATGGAATATAGAGTAAGAGAGCTTTGACGAGTCGGGAAGTGAAGTGGAAAAAGTTGCGCACTATTTCTTTAGCGAAAATTATCGAGTAATCTAGAGTTTTTTTTATCAAAATAATATTTTTTAAAAATTTATTCTCAATTTGTTGAAATATAAAAGGTAATTGTCACAATAATTCTGACAAAACGCATATCCAATTTGCGCTTTGTTAGAAAATACAAGTAGTGTTTTCTTTTCCCCCCTTCCATTTTCTCTATTTTCATTTGAGTTGGAGATTTCTTCCCGCTATTTTTTCCGCTAGCGGTTTCTCCTCCTTTTATTTTTCTTTCTTCTCCTCTCTAACAATAAAGTTGTTTATTTTTCACTTACAACAGATAACTTATTTAAATTGGACAAACTTTACACATAATATAGTAGTCAAAATATTATTGTTATAGTTTTATAATATAGTTCACAAATTACTAAGGTTAGTAATTTTTTTTGTAGCCATCTTTGTTGCTCCCGTTAGTCCGACAAATGCCTCCCTTGTTCCCCGTACTGTGACAATTGGTTATTTTCATTGTTAAAATATTTTATATGTTTGTGTTGGTAAGATAACTTATATATTATTGTACAGAAGATATTATAATGCAGTAAATTATTTGTGTAGGTTATTTGTTATTTATCTTATTTAGCCTGTTTAGGTTATAATATTATTATTTACATATATTATATTTTTTTCTGCTATTGGAGTTGTTGCAATAGACGTATTTTATTTTTTTATGTTGTCATACAAAATATAGCAGTTTGTACCATGCTTAATCACACCGTATGTACTGATTAAAAGAAGATATGGCAACTTATCAACATAAAAAAAAATAGGGCCATTTGAATATTAATTTAATAAAAATATAATACTAAAAATATTATTGTTAAAAATATAGTTATTTTATAATTTAATTTGTAGTAAATAATTTTAAGAATATTTATTCATAATAATTTGTAAAATTTAAAATTTATTAAATTAATATTTTTATTTAAATGTATAAATTTGAAATTTTTGTAAGAGTTGAAGTTAAAATTAACTGAAAAATATGTTTTCGTTAATCAAATTTTATTTGCAGGTAACAACATTTAGAAGTAAGTAATATTCAAAATAAGTTCATTTTTCAGTAAATATTGTTAATGATAAAATGGAAAAAAAAAAAATAGATAAGTTTAATTTAATAGAGCTATAAATACTAAAAAATAGATATAACTAATAATTAAAATATTTTAGTAATTAGTAATAAAATCTTTTAATAGTGTTATAAAATATGGAAAATAATTATTAGTAAAATTAGTATACGTATTAAAATGTTATAAATTTTTAGTAAATAATTTTAAGGATAAAATGGAAAAAAACATATTGTTTTAAATTAATAGAGCTATAATACTATAAAAGATATAAGTAATAATTAAAATATTTTAATAACTAGTAATAAAATGTTATAAAGTGTTAGAAAATGGCAAAAATAATTATTAGTAAAATTAGTATACGTATTTTGGAAATAAACAATATGATGTGTTGCCATTATAAAAATGTTTTGCCATTGTAAAAATATTAATTTAATAAAAATTTAGTACTAAGAATATTTTTGTTAAAAATATAGTAGTAAAAATTGTATTTTTAAAAATATAGTTATTTTATAATGTAATGTGCAATAAATAATTTAAAGGTTATAATGGAAAAAAATAGATTAATTTAATTTAATAGAGCTATAAATACTAGAAAATAGATATAAGTAATAATTAAAATATTTTAGTAATTAGTAATAAAATGTTATAAAATATGGAAAATAATTATTAGTAAAATTAGTACACATATTAAAATGTAACAAATTTGCATTAAATAATTTTAGTAAATAACTTTAAGTATAAAATGAAAAAAAAACAGACAGATTAGTTTAAATTAATAGAGCTATAATACTATAAAATAGATATAAGTAATAATTAAAATATTTTAGTAATTAGTAATAAAATGTTATAAAAGTGTTAGAAAATGATAAAAATAATTATTAGTAAAATTAGTATACGTATTTTAGAAATAAATGATATGATGTGTTGCCATTGTAAAAATATTAATTTAATAAAAATTTAGTACTAAAAATATTATTGTTAAAAATATAGTAGTAAAAATAGTATTGTTAAAAATATAGTTATTTTATTGCAATAAATTATTTTAAGAATAAAATGAAAAAAAAGATTAGTTTAATTTAATAGAGCTATAAATACTAGAAAATAGATATAAGTAATAATTAAAATATTTTAGTAATTAGTAATAAAATGTTATAAAAGTAAACGTATATAATTGAACTGAACCCTAAACCAGTCCCCTCAACATAACGGTGGTTTTAAGTAAACGTATGATGTGTTTATGCGTTTATGTCAAAATAGGCACAAAAATGGACGAAATAGGAGCAATAATGTATTGGGGTGAGAAAATAATAAAAGATCGAGATGAAGAAATTGTGTACAACATCAATTGCCATTCATGTTGCAGCTGAAACTATCTGAACTAGAAGCGATGAAAATGCCTATAATTGCCAATGATGGAGAATATATAAGGCTGAAAATAATATGCAGATTTTCATATAATAATGAAGGGGGCACAATGAGATATAAGAAATTTTCGATCAAAGATGATCGGATATTACAAATTGCCTTACAACTAACACAAAAAAAGTTATGAATGGAATACATCAAGTTGTACATTAAAGTAGAGGATGTAGTAGTAAATGTGGACCCTACAACAGATCGAATGACGGGTGACATTCAAGGGTATGGCAGAATACTAGCAGATGAGGAAGATACGTCAATAGCGTGGAATTTCTTAACAATGGTGACATTGGGGCAGGACACTATTGGCCATAATGTGCCATATTCACAATAATTCGACCAATACGGTAACCCATTTCATTTGTGGAGCGCTAACTTTGCTCATAATATGGAAATCTATTAACACTCAGGTGTAGGTATAGCGAAGCAGTAAATATAATTCGGTAAGACCGAAGTTGATCCACAGGGAACAACTGTCAAAACATACAAAGTTAGGTGTTAAAATTCACTTACGGTAAAAGATTAAATACCAACTAAGTCATCCACCGTACATAATTGAACAGCTGTCAAAAAATATCAATGAGAATTGGGCAAAGTTATGTGTTAACCAAAGCAAAATAAAAAAGCATTGATGGTTGAACTTACGGTAAAAAATATTAAATATTCCCAATTGATCCGATCACCTAATTCACTCGAAAATCCAATGGAGGTTTTTATAACTTAAATTATTAGTTTCGTTTTGAGCCTTTGATTTGGAAGATTAAGCTATAGAACAAAAAATTCAATACCAATAATAAAATTTGTTTGTAATAACTATACCAAACTAAAATTTTTGCATATAAATTACCAAATTTAGTCAAGAATCTAAGTTTTTAAGTTTTCTCAAAGATCTAGAATTTAATTACCGAGAATTGAAAGATTTTAAAGATAAAACAATGAAGACTCAATTACTTCTGTTAATATTCTAAGATATTAAGATTATCTTCACAATTGGCTCCAAGAATAAAACTAGTTACTCATATTTAAAAGACTTGGGTTTTAAAAAAATTGACTTCATAAATAAAATAATTTATTACAGCAGAATAACAATAAAAAATACTACAATAGAAAATTAACTGACTGAAAAAGATTAACTAATAAACTAAAATTTAGACAAAAAATAAATTGCATGAACTCTCTACAACTGCTCCCTTTCTCTCTACCAAGCCCCATTTCTCTCCTCTTGCTTTATTTTGCTTGGTTTTATCTTCAAATTTGCTCAAGACTTGTAAAATGTGAAAAATACTACAGTTATATAAAAATAATAAATAACACACAAATAACATTAGCGGTAACTAGGGACTCCAATTATACTTTTTTTAAAGTGCAATCACACTTCCCAACTAAACTTTTCTAGTCTTTAACAAAACAAATAAACACACTTAAAAGATACAAAAAAAAGATGCTCCACTTTTGTAGGGACCACGAATACATTTAGTATATGCACCAAGTCTTTAAATCTTTATGTTATTCCTAATGGACGAGTGGTCTCTCGTGAGAGTTTCTAGCGATAGTACTCACAAACATCAAAATGTGACCTACAAGTGAGATTATGAGGATAAAATATGACATATATTAAAATACAAGCATATTCTCTATATCATACTCATTAATACACAAGAAAGACAATATCTTAAAACAATACATGAGAGGTTTTTATGTGCGTGCGATCATTACATGATAAGAAAAATATTACTACATAAAACCACATATATATACTTTTATGTTTTGATTCAATCTCACTGGATATTCTCTCAGAAAAAAAGAACATAGGCATCTCACATTGGTTGTCCTTGTAAAAGAATAAATGTAATGAAAAATTAAAATAGACAACCATATAGAAAATTACGTGAATATATAAAATGAAAAACAATTTGGCATAGCTCCATAAAAGAATACTCAATGTTAATATCACAAGTAACAAATAAGTGAATTCTCTACGAAGTAAACGAGCAAACAATGTACACATCAAATCTTCGAGGACTTTATTCAGGTTATAATTTAACCATAAGGTATAAGGTAGGGAGAAAGAAAAGATAAAATGCTCAAAACATTTATGATCAAGGCATGAAGTGAACAATGAATACATACCTTCACTTTCCTATTTTATTTGATTAGATAGGATTTCTTTTTCAACAACCAACCTCTTATTCTTCTTTTTTTTTTTTTTGCACTTTCCTTTTTCGTTGCTAATTTTTTTTTTTTTTCATATTGCAAATAGATCACCTCCTTTTCTCAACTCAACTTACACAAATGAAAATATTTGTGTTTTCGTATTTAAGGACAAAATTTAGCAATGATATATGTAGCAAGAGATAAAGAAATAGGGTTAAAGATGGTTCCAAGAGAATTATGTCAACAAATAAATCTGTGACTCAAAAGATCAAGGATGACCTCGATTCATTTTTGAAAGTTCACAACAGCTCAAGGTTATAAGAATTAAATATATTTAGTTACCTAAGCAATCTAAACAATTGAGTTAAAAACAAATGTAACGGAGCTATTGAAAGAGTGATGCGGAAGAAATTCGTCAAGAGTAAATGTAAACACTCCGAAATGCGTGATTGACTCTAAAACTCACTTGTTAAAATTTTTTTCAATTTTGTAAGGATAATTATTCAATATGTAAAAATACTAAGTTTATCATGATATAATAATAACTGATGTAAAATATCTTCTTTCTTTGTGTTAAGATAAAATATTGCAATAGTATTAAAAAGAAAAGACAAAACAAAAATTATGTTAAGGTGAATGAAAACATGTTTCAACAAATCCCTAAAATCCAAATTTACATTTCATATAAAACTGTACAAAATTATAAAAGATATGCAAATTTCTTTTGTAGATCTCAAGTGCATTCAAATTGTACACTTCTCGACCTTGCACATGTTTTTGTTTTTGTTTATTTTTTGCTTTTTGTTTTTGTTTTTTTAAAAATAAAAAAATATCTGCAAAATAAATGTTAGTCATAATTACAAATAAAGATAAACATGCAAATAAAACACTTAAACATAACACACCCTAATAAAAATAATTATTACAAAGTTAAGCTAGACTTTTGACATTAAAATCAAGATAGTCTATCGTTCTGGTGATTTCAAGACAACTTAATGCCTCAACATTTACTCACCCTTTGCAATTTCTATCTACACATGTGTGTCTAGCACAACGGTGACACCTATTTGGTCTATTTAGTCTATTTACTCTTCTCTTAGTGGCCAGAGTACTGCGACTAGCAAGGGTTGAGATTGTTCCTCTTGGAGCTCAATTCTCCTCACCATCTTTGCACGATGAATTATCTCGCCCCTAATACCAAATGAAAATATTCAGAAGATGTAACATGTAAATGTAAGCACTCGACCGTCTATATGAGAAGACATGACACTATCTAGTTGATAAAACAATAGAAAATAATAACACAAATATTAGAAAAAAATGAACGCGCCCTAACAACCACGACCACGAGGTGAAAATGGAAGGGAAAGGGTGGGAGAAAATGTGGGTGAGAACAAAGGTTCTTTCCCTCCCTCCAACTAAAGATAAACTAGCTACCAAACCAAATAAATAAACTAAATTAACTATATAAACTGATTGGGTATTGCTTTTACTCAAGCAATAGTGGATCTATAAGATCCACACTTTCAATAAAACTTATAAAGTTTTCGAAGTAGGGCTTAGTCTTTACCCATTGACTTTAAAAATATTTCTATTACTGAAATTCTCAATTTCTACCGCTTCGTGCAGTGACACATCTCTTACTAGATACAGTCCAGAGCATTTACTCTTCAATTTGTCCGAAAACAAGCATAATCAGAAATTATACAGCAATACTTTTGACCGACACGAAAAGACTTACGAAGGATGTGCTAGTCATGGAATGTTTTCATTTTGACCTTAGAGATCTTTACATTCTCATAGGTATCATTTCGGAGTTCCTCAAGTTCATTGAGTTGCAACTTCCTAGTTTGGCCGGCCGCATCTATGTTCTCATTAAATTGGCATATGGCTCAATTGGCTTTGTGCTAAATTTTTACCGAAAAGTGACATAATTTCCCATACACAAACCTATAAGGAAAAACATCTAACATAGTTTTGTAAGCAGTTCTATAAGCCCATAGTGTATCCATTAATCTTAAGGACCAGTCCTTACGGTCAGGATTAACAGTTTTATCAAGAATGTGCTTAATCTTCCGGTTAGCTAACTCAACTTGGCCACTAGTTTAGGGATGATAAGGTGTACTAACCTTTTGAACGACCCGACACTTTTGCATTAACATTCCAACAGGTTTATTACTAAAGTGAGTGTCACCATCACTAATGACAGCACAAGGCATACCAAAGTAAGAAAAGATATTCTCGTTTAAGAACCTGACCACAACGTGGTGATCATTGGTATGAGATGCAACGGCCTCCACCCATTTAGACACATAGTCAATGGCCATAAGAATATAAAAGAATCCAAACGAACTAGGGAACGATACCATGAAATCAATACCCCAATAATCAAATATCTCAAGAGTAAGAATGAGGTTGATGGGCATTATGTGCCTTATAGTTAGAATTCCCAGTTGTTGACACCTATCACAGGATGTGTAAAAAGTATAAACATCATGAAACATGGTGAGCCAATATAAGCCAAATTGTAAAATTTTTGCAACCGTCTTTTTAGAACTAAAATGGCTACCGCATGAATGGGAGTGACAAAACTCCATGATAGAATGAAACTCATTATTAGAAACACACTAACGAATTATTTGATCGGGACAATACGTGAACAAGTACAGATCCTCCCAGAAGAAATACGTCACATTTCTAAAGAATTTTCATTTATTTAAATAAGACTAGAGTAACAGTATCTTGCCAGTTGCCAAAAAGTTGGCTATATCAGCGAACCATGGAATAGTTGCTTGAGAAAGTGCTTGGATTTGGAAAAGATGCTCATCCGAAAAATTCTCATTGATAAGGAGAGTATCTTTGGTTTCCTCGTCAGTAGGGAGTCATGACAAATGGTTAGCAACTACATTTTGTACCCCTTTTCTTGTCTCGAATTTCATTGTGAAACTCTTGTAACAAAAAAATTCAAAGGATGGCTTTGATTCAGGCTTAGTTAACAGGTACTTTAGGGTAGAATTATCAGTATGGATGATGAATAATGACCCCACCAAGTATGACCAAAATTTATCTAATGCAAAAACGACATCAAGGAGTTCCTTTTCAGTTGTGGTATAGTTCAATTGTGCTTCATTCAAGGTTTTGCTTGCATAATAGATAATATAGGGTTTCTTGTCCAATCTCTGCCCAAAACTGCTCTTACAGCATAATCACTGGCATCACAAATGATAGGTGCAGTTGTCAACAGTTTTTTAAGCTTGTCTAAAGCTTTTTGGCATTCAGATGTCCATTCAAATAAAATGTTTTTTGACAATAGATGGCACATTAGACGAGAAATGGCACTAAATCCTACTATGAATCGCCTGCAGAAACCAGCATGCCCAAGGAAAGATCGAATGTCTTTTATAGTTTTAGGAGTAGGTAGTTTCTGGATTAGTTCAACTTTGGCTTTATCTACCTCAATCCCCTTGCTAGACACGATGTGTGCAAACACTATACCTTATGTCACCATGAAGTGGCATTTTTCCTAGTTTAGGATAAGGTTATTCTCCTCACATTTTTCTAACACCTTCTCGAGATGTTCCAAACAACTCTCATAGATATCTCTGTACACAAAAAAAAATCATCCATGAAAATATCTAAGAATCTCTTCACCATATCACTAAAGATACTCATCATGCACCTTTGAAAGGTGGGCATTCTTTTCTAAACATAAGTACCAAAAAGACACGTGAAAGTCATTTTATCTTGATCTTCTAAGGAAATTTCAATTTGATTGTACCTAGAGTATCCATCTAGAAAATAGTAAAAGGCCCGTCCTGCCACTCGTTCTAAGATCTGGTCCAAGAATGTGAGTAGAAAGTGATCTTTTCTATTAACAACATTCAGTCGACGTTAGTCAATATATGTTGTGCCTCGTTTCTGGACATCGGGCCCTCTTGGCTAAAAAAAAATTGGTATAGTACTCTCTTGTTCGAACTCATCATCCTAGAAGGACGAATGCGACAGGTTTGAATTTTTGAAATGGAATTGATTACCCCTTTTGGAAAAGGTCTATGGAGCCGCCACCAAACATGTTTAAAGATGTGCTAGGTCATTTACACCAAGTAAAACTTGAGGGTTAAACTTAGGTTTTGAAAAGTATTTTTGAAAGACATCCTCATGAGAGGGTTTTAGAAAGTAGGGTTGTTTGACAACCCTAAAAATATTGGACAGCCCTTTTGAAAATTGACTCCAGTTTTGGACAGCCCTTTTGAAAATTGACTCCAGTTTTGGTCTTTGAAATAGAAATTCTTAAGTTCGGGGGTTGGTTACGTGTAAGGAAGATGTTCTAAGACTATCACCCTACCTCGTCCTTGCGGTACCTATATGTCGATTCACCTTTTACTCACCTAATTATAACTCACCAATTACCTATGTTTAATGCTATCCACTTAGAAAATTTTTAAAAACAAAATTTAAAAAAAGAGTTTGAAAGAGGGAGTTGAGTTTGAAAAATGGTTATGGAATTGGGAATTTAAAAAGGGTTGTGACCGTACCCCATGAAGGGTTGCCTACATACCTCTTTAAAGAGGATAAAGTTAGTCGTAGTTCGGACAAGAGTCCAAAAGAGTTGAAATTTTGAAATGGGTTTATATTTCTAGAAAATTTTCATTTTTAGAAAGTTTGCTTTTCAGGAAAGTTTGAGTTTTAAAGTGTTTCCTTTTTAGGAAAGATTGGACTTTGAAAATGTTTCCTTTTCAAGAAGATTTGATTTGATTTTTGAAATATTTTCTTTTCAGGAAGATTGGGTTTGATTTGAAATGTTTCCTTTTCAGGAAGATTGGATTTGATTTGAAAATATTAACTTGATTTGAAAAGATTTGATTTAATTTTGAAAAAGGCAAGTTTGGATTATTTCCAAAATAGAAGAAGTTGATTTTGATTTTAAATTTGGAAGGTTTGAAAAATGAGTGATATGACGGATTTGAAATAGAAGGTTTTGATTTGATTGATTTTAAAAAGAAAGTTTGGAAAAGGGAATTTTTGATTGATTTGGAAATCGAGGATTTTGAAGGTTTGAAAAAGGTATGATTTTGGTTTGAAAAAGAAAGGTTTCTAAGTTTGCAAAAACAAGATTCTCTTAGGATTGGACTTCTAGGGTTTGAAAAATGCGAGTTTTGTATATGATTCGAAAATTGAGTCTTTTGAAAACATGTTTTAGGGCCTGAAACTCTAACTCAGGTTTTAAACATCCAAATGAGTATCACACTTTGCCTAAAGCCATTCTAGCCATTGAAAGGATAAAATCGCTTTAGGCTTGTGGCTCTGAAAAATAATAAAGGCATGAAGCCAAAAAAATGTAGACCTTTCGGATCCTTTTGAATGTCACACTTTTCTAGGAGAACCCTAACCATGACAGGGTTAGGATCAACCTAGAATTGTGATTTTGAGAAAACAACTTTGAAAATGATTTTGAGGGGTAAAGACATGGCGAGAATGCAAATGTATGACAATGATAATAACGGCATGAAATATACAAGGCTAGGTATCACCACATTGCAAGAGGGCCCTAAGGTCATATCGTGAAGCAAGTGAGGGTCAAGAAGAGAGTCCCAATCGGTAATCTCCTCTTGTTCACTCTCGACATGAACTTAACGTCTTCTTGTTCCAAGCATGCAAGAAAGGGGGGTTTAGAGATAGGGGATTAAAAAAAGAGAAAAACCCAACTGGGTTTAGAGAGAGAAGAGAGAGTGGGGGAGTACGGAAAGTAAATGAAGGATTTACCTTGTCTTGTTTCTTCTTTCTTTGATGGAGACGTAAGCCTTGGACTTGGGAAGACTTCGGGAGCTTTCAGGCAGCGGGGAAAACCTTCGATGGAGCTTGGAAGCTAGAGCTTCAAAAGTTCAGATTCGAACTCGGTCGGAAGGACTTTGAGAGAGAGAGAGAGAGAGAGGGCTCCGGGAGCTATCTGGAATAGAGGGGGGGAGTTTCTGGATAATTTTTTTGAAACAGTGAGGAGAAGGTCTTTATTATAGTGCAAAAATAGAAAGGCTGGGCACACGCTTTGAGTTTAGCCGTGCGCCATTAAGAGTGGTGCAGGGTGACTTAATGATGGCTTGAAAAAAGGCTAGATACAGGGCTGGTCGATTCGTATTCGATTCTGGGGGGTTATACGCCACTATTAATGGTGTACCGCTAAAGAATGGTCATGCTTCACCCGAAGTGGAGCAGGGAGGTTCTAGTTCAAAAAAGGAAGGTGCTGGATGCGGGCTCGGGCCAAAAATGGAAGGGTGCACTTTAAACAGTGTCCCGGAGGTTACCAGTTTGACTCCCAGAGCCGGTATGGTTAAAGAGAGTGACCGGATTGCGGTCACCTCATCTTGGGAGTTCTATGGTTGACCAAGATTGATCGGTGTTGATTAGGTTGACTAGAGTTTATTGGGGTTAACCCAAGTTGACTAGGGTTGACTAGAGTTGACTGGGGTGTTGCTGGTTTAATACCCAGAGCCGGTGTGGTTTCTTAGGGCATTTAGATACCTAGGGGCAAAATGGTCATTTTGATTGAGGAACCTGCAGAAAAGGACCGAAGTTGACTGGATGGCACTGGACATGCCGGACTGTCTAGGGACGACTTTGGAAGGTAGTCTTAACTTTCTAAAGACTTGGTATTTTCTCGAAGAATGTGATGGGCTCGTTGAGAGAAAAATGATCATTTTCCATCGGGACGAGCTAGCAGGCGTCAGTGTTGACCAGTCTAGATCTAGTTTGGACTTCTGTTCAAAAAATTAGTACTTTCTCGGTGGATAGGATTGAAAGGGTCTTACCGCCGTAAAGGATAAACTTTCTCAAAGGTCATGTCGGACTAGAACGTTCCTCCGTTCTTGAGGGGTTTGTGCTTTCTCAAACAACGTGCCAGATGAGCCAACATTCTACATTGGCAGGTTAGCAGGTACCATAAGTGAACCACTTTTTCATCTCAGGGACTTAGGTACTTTCCGGAAATGAATGTGAAAAGGGCTTTACCGATCTGAGAAAATAAACTTTCTCGGTGATCGTGCCGTGCTGGGTTGAATGGTCTTACCATCAATAAGGGATCAAATTTCTTGAATGACAAGACAATTGGATTTGACTTTGAATTTGAATGGACTTATCGTCTTATGGAAGACGTGTCGGTCTGGATTGGACTGATTGATGCACGAGGGGCATTTTGGTCATTTTGCCTCTATTGGGCCTCGTGGGGTTGTGAAGCGGTTGTTTGATTGGACTGGACTTGAAAAGCCAGTTTGGGCTTAAGTATTCTTGTGTTGGTTTGGAGGTGCTTTCAGTCGGACCGGAGATGGCCGAGTGGCCACAATGGGGTGCTAATAATACACATGCGCTACCCAGTTAGAATCTTAGTGGGCACTAGTTCATTTTTCTCATTTTGAATTACCGTGACTCTAGATTTCTTAGGAACAACCTTGGTTAGACTAACCCACTTTGAATCAGAGATGGGATATATGATACTCGCATCGAGAAGCTTCAGTACTTCTCTTCTCACAACTTCTTTCATGTTGGGATTTAAATGCCTTTGCATTTGACGCACCGGTTTAGACTCTTCCTCAAGATATATGCAATGTGTGCATACAAGAGAACTAATACCGTAAAGGTCTGTAATGGTCCAACCTAAGACTTTTCTATGATTCTTTAGCACTTTTACAAGGCTCTTCTCTTGGCCTTCAGACAGGCTAGAGAATACAACAACATGATAAGACTCACTTTCTCCATGGAATACATATTTCAATATAGATGGTAAACGTTTTTTTCTCGAAGGGGGTGCTTTTTGTTCATAAGGGATTGACTTTATGACACTAGGAATTAGAGGCTCAAATGATGGGGTCCAGTGACCTACTTGCATACATTATTCTTTCTCTATCCTTTTAGGAATTGTGTCTCTAGACTTGACATGGTCACAATCTAACCGGTCATATGGCTTGCTCAAAACAAGAGTTTTTCAATAGGATCCTCGAAAAATTCACTTTCAAAGTACTCTTGCACAAACTCAATGTAGTCTACTTCTTTGATGTCCTCATACTCTCTTGGTTGTTTTTCAATTGAAAAGATATTCATCTTAACAGTCATATTCCCAAATGAAAATTTTAACTGCCTATTCTTACTATGGATTATGACATTACACATGGCTAGGAATGGTTGTCCTAAGATAACATGAATTTGGAAATGAGCACTAATGCTCTCAATCGATTGTGTATCTAGCATAATGAAATCCACTAAATAATAAAACTTATCTATTTGAATGAGAACATCCTCCACAATATCCCTAGGAACCTTAATAGATTTGTCAACTAGTTGCAAGGGAACACGTGTCGAGCGCAACTCACCTAATCTGAGTTGTTGACAAACCGAATAAGAAAGTAGATTGACACTTGCTCCTAGATTAAGAAGGGCTCGATCTATCTTGTTTCTCTTTATTATACATGAAATAGTAGGATAGCCTTATACGTCGGTGGGGACTTACATTGCAAAATCGCACGTTGGCTCTCATTCATGGAGGCAGTTTCCTTGATATGCAACCTCCTTTTCATGATACACAAGTCCTTTAAGAACTTGACATCGGAGGGAATTTGCTTAATGGTATCTAAGATTGGAATGTTGACCTTGACTTACTTAAACACTTTATAAATTTCAAAATTCAGAAGCTTATGTTTTGGTTTGGCTAATCTATAAGGAAACAGGGCATATTTCACAACATCAATGCCCTCATCTTCAGATGCACTAGTTGGCTCTAAAACCAGCTCAACTTTCTTTTTCTCTTTCTCATTCTCATCTTTTTCTTTTTCTTTTTCTTATTCTCTCAGATCTCCATTCGCTTCATCACTAACCTTAAGAGTTTCATTTCTGGGTGGAATGGTTTTATCAATGATTTTTCTACTCCTAAGGGTTGTGATGGATTGGACTTGTTTATGACTGGATTGAGGATCAGTCCTCGCTTCAGTCATGGTTACTTGTTTTGTAGGATTTGGATTTGGTTGTAGTTGCGATAGAAATTTTCCCGACACTTGTTGAGTCAAAGCTTGTGTCAAGTTAGACATTTGCTTTGCTATGTCCTCCAACATTCTAGTGTGTTAGTTTTACACCTTGTCCTGCCTATCCACCATATTATTGAGTCTTCTCATATCATTTGTCAAATAATGAACATTATCTTCTAAAGGTCTCCTATGAGGGTTGATATATATTAGGCTGGGGTTAGAAAGACATGGATTGTTGAGCTTGAATAGGTTATGATTGGAAAGGTTGAGGGTTTTGAGGCCTTCCTTGGAATGCTTGAGAATTCAAAGACCCTCGTTTCTCCACCCAAAGTTTAGGTGATTTTTCCATCCAGGGTTATATGTGTTCTAGAAAGGGTTCCCCCCAACTCGTTGGTCACTATATATATCCCGATAATGGCCAACCGCATTGGCTTGGCCATGCAAAGCCTCCTTGAAACGTGGTATAATTGGACATGCAGCAGTTTCATGCTCCATTATATCACACATTAAACAACTCTCTTCACTAGGAGACTCACTATTCACTACACTGCCCTAACTTATCTATATGGCTTCTAACTTTCGGGTAAATGCAGATATTTTAGCATTCAGATCATCCACTTGATTAAGCTGAAATGTTAACCTAGGCTTAGACTTATGATTTTAGATCTCAGTTGTGGTTCAATTTCTAGTCAAATTCGCTAAGTAATCAAAGAAGTCATACGCTTTAGATGGATCTTTGTCATACAAAGTTCTTGCGCACATAGACTCATCGAATTATTTCAGTCGTGGAGTCACTGATGAATAGAAAGTATTTATAATATGCCAATTGGTGAAACCATGATGTGGATAAGCACTCAACAAATCTTTAAATCTCTTCCAATATTAGAAGAATGATTCACTAGACACAGGGGCAAATTGAGAGATTTGGTGACGAATCATCTCAATTTTATGCTCAAGGAAGAATTTTTTCAAGAATTCTGTTTGAAAATCTTACCAAGAATGAATAGACTTAGGCCTCAATGAATTGAACCTTATGTTGGCCTTGTCTTTGAGAGAAAATGGGAAGAGTTTCAAAAGTACAACTTTCCTTGGGTAAGAATTATCGAAGTACATAGAGCATACGTCCTTAAAATCTTTTATGTGCTGACATGATTTTTCAAAATCCAAACCATGAAATGGATTCATCAACTAGAACATTCCTGGCTTTAAATTCATTGCTGTGTGATGTGCGAGAAGAAAAATCTAAGAGATAAACGCTTGCCTAGCGGGATTCAAATAATCCTTGAGAGACTTATGGGGAGGATCACCATATACACTCTTGCCTTCAGGTACATTATTTGGATGTGGTGGGTTGGAATTCCCAAGTGGTTGATGATTAAATTCTTCCGCCATTGGAATATAATTAGGACCTCAGTTAACTAACTGAATGTTCAGAACATGAGTCCTAAATGGTGAAAGAATATAGTAGATTAGAGGAAGACCACTAAACGAGTCAACGTTCACCAATTGTCCATGCACATCCCTAATGCATTCATACTGAAACATAAACACGGACCTTACAAGTTAGAATGCTGAGCTAAAAACTTAAGGGGGCCGCTGACAAAACGGGGATAAGAAGAGAAATAGTATTGACGACTCTTAGAGTTGAGAAAATGGAAGGTCACCTACCTGGAGGGATGCGGGTAGAGTAACGACTGGACCAGGTGATTACACTCTAAAAGTGTAATCATAAGCTCTTAAATTGCACATTGTTAGATTTATATCGTAGTTAATTATCTTGTTTTAGTCTAATAAGTGATTTATTGTTTATTTTTGTGTATTTTGTAGGTTTTGGAGTGAAAACAACAAATAAGAGCCAAAATGACAAAAGACTGTCCAGACGGTACAACCGTTTGGACGGTGCGTTCGGACGGTTGTCAGCTGTTCGGACGGTGCATTCGGATGGGCGAAAAAGCGTTTGAACGGTGCGACAAATGGCAGAATTCCAGAGTCGAGTTTTCCCATTCGAAGCCAATCCAGAGTCGTGATTTTGCGTCCGAAGACCGTTCTGACGGTAAAACAACCATTTGGACGGTGAAATAAGCGTCCAGACACACCGTCCGGACGCACATTGGACGCGTGTCGGACGCACTTTGGACGAGGAGTACAAATTTGCCCTAAAATGCTAGATGCGGCCGAAAGGAGGGGAGAGTTGGTTTTTGGTTAGATTTAGAGTTAGTTTTGAGTTTTGTAGAGAGTTTTTGATAGTTTTGATAGTTAGGAGTAGACTTTCGGTAGATTGGCTTGGGAGATCTTCATTCAAGGTTGGTTTTTCATTTGTTCTTCATTTATTAGTTTAGATTTATTTCTTGTAATTTTATTTGTAATTTTCTTTGTTATGTTGTAATTTTCTTATATTTTTCTTGTACCTAAACTCTTTTCATTTCTTTTAAGTAAATGCTAGCTTCCAATCCTTGTATGCTTTATTTTCATTTTTATGTTTTTATTATGAGTTTAATTAGCTAGTTTTAGATTGGGTTCAAATGTGAAAATCACCTAAATAATCCAAGGAATTAAATGGAGGCATCTCATAAAATAATTGCTATATTTTTCTAGAAATTCATTCTCAGCAATTGATTGAAGATAACTTAGAAAACCTAGATTATTGACTATGTTTGGCTAATCAATGCACAAGCCACAAATTTAGTATTGATTAAGTTAAATCGATGGTATTAACCTTTGACTCCCCATTGAACATGTATCTAATTTAAATTGCTTGAGAATAATCGATTTTCAAAGCTACATTCTCCAAATTAAGCGCACTTAAATGTCGTGTTTGATTTGAGTTATCAAATCCATTGGAATCCTTGGATGAAATTGAGTGATTAGATCATTTGAGCCCAATTTCCCTTTAATTGCTTTAATTTTATTTTCATTTTGCTTTACTTTAATTGTCTAATGTTAATTTTTTTAATTTTCATTGCAATAGGTTAGTAATTCAAAACCATCATCAAAACCCAAAACACTTTCGGTCTTTCTATTTTCCTTTTTTATTTTACATTTAATTCCCCACATAATTGCAAATCAATCCTAGGTTAGGTTAGTGTGAGTTGAGTGCTAGAGCTTATATTGGGCTAGGTCCCTCGGGAGAGAACGATACCGGATCTTCCGGTTTAGATTTTATCGCGACCCCCGTGCTCTTGTGGGGTTACTAACTCCATTTGTAGGAAACCGCATTTAGGGGCGAGTCAAGTTTTGGCGCCGTTGCCGGGGACCAAAGGCACGAGACAAGCACTACTAGCTTTGAGTGAAGATCAATTGGTGGATTGGATCTCCATTAATCTACCACGACGGAGGAATCTTCGGCTTAGGCCATCGATAACTTCGTTCCAATTTTTGTGTAAATACCATATTAGATTTTTATTCTTTTCTTTTTCTCTTTATTTTAGGCTTGTTTTGTTTATTTTGTATATATTTTGTTTTATTTTAATAATTTGATTGGATGATTGCTAGAGGAGAATTAGGGATTGTGTACATTGAAAATTGGTGGTATATAACTTGTGGAGATTGGAGGTTTGGTTGGATTGAACTTGATTGAATTGGTGGAATTATTTTGTGGAGATTGGAGGTTTGGATGGAAAACTATTGAGCATTGTTGTGTATGATGTGTTGAGGCGCAGTGCGCTACTTTTGTTTGTGCATTGCATCCATATTCCATTGTGCATTTCATTATGTTTGGTGGTAGATTTTCACAGCTTCCATCATCTAATATGTCCATTAGGGAACACCTAAAAGCTAATGACCAAAGGGAGCCTCCACGACCAACACCCACTCTTGGGGGGTGTGACCAATTTGACCTTGGTAGGGGATATGAGAGCACATTTTTACATCATTATTTTGAGTTTCCCCCTTACCAAGAGCCCTTTGACTATTACCATGCATCACCTCCACCTTACCAAACTCCACCATGTGAATACCCCCATGCCCAATTTTTACCCTTTGAGGAATATCACACTCCTCACATTGACACACAAGCGGACACCATAGAGGATACTTTAGAGGACACTCTTCAACAAGCGATAAAATTTCAAGGAGAAGTGAATTTTAGAATTGATGAGGGCCTTAATGAGATAAAGAGTCAATTGACTCTTTTAATGCAAACCTTGACTGTCCGAGCGGAGGACAAGTCCCTTGCGTCATCTCCAATCATTCCTCCTAACCAAGGTGGTCCAAGTACCCCCGCTCATCCAATCACTAACCATAGGAATGAGAAAATAATTGATCAAAATACACTTCCTCAAGACTTTGAGTATAAGGAAGACATTCCTAGGGAAAGTGAGGCGATTATTGCAAATATTTTTCAGGATGAAAATTTTGAGAGAGTGGAGTTCGAAATTGGGGACTCCAAACAAGAAGAGGGGGGGTAAGATTACCCTTAATGATGATGTTGTTTTAGATGTTGGGAATGTGCTTATCAATGAGGATGTTGACAGTTTAGAGGATGCACTTACCATGTCTAGGGATCATGTAATCCCTACTTTTACGCCTCTAACGTCTAGTCCTATTTTACCGGAGCCTTTGGAGCTCCATGTCCCAACACTTGAACTAACTATCATTCCAATGGCCGACCATTTAAAAGAGGGGGAGGGTCACACACTTCATGGCATGAGCATAATGGGCACCTTTGTGCATGATTATTTTCCATTTTCTACATACCATGACCCCTTTTTACCCCTATGTGCTTCAATATTACATCCTTGTGTTCATCAAAGCAGTGGCCATTGTTTATTCCTATGCTTGCATGAACTCTTGGAAAATCTCTCAGTTGGGGGTGTGGGATGATGGCCAATTCTCACTTCGTGGCATTAGGTGATTTACTCTTTCTAATTTGGGTAGGCGTAGGAGTCGTAGTTTTATTTCTTTGTTTTTCTTAGTTTGTTTATGATTTTAAGTTGCGGATGCCTTAAGCACCCCATTTTCTTTTTACCACAATGTATGTGCATTTCATGCTTTGTTCTCATGTATTGAGGACAATGCATCATTTTAAGTTAGGGGTGGAGTAGAGGTTTTGCCTTTATTTTGTTTGTTTTTGTTCATTTCTTTAGCACGGTTTTGCCTCTATTTTGTTGTTTTTGTTCATTTCTTTAGCACCCTATAAAAAAATAAAAAATAAAAAAATCATTTAACTTGTGAAATGCCTTTTGGGATTAGAAGATAGAAATTTTTGCATGTATCTTTACTCAAAATGATGTTGATTCACTCCTCATACCCAATATGTTGTAGGGGTTGCGTAATTCATGCTTTTGTAGAGGGGATTACATCATTGTGCACAATTATGCTTTCTAACACAATTTGTTACTTGTCTTAGCACTTTCACCCTTATATTAGTGGAGATTATTACCTTGTGAGCTTTAGAGCAATTATCGCCCTTTGGAGCGTTTACATTTAATCAAGGATAGTTCCTTCACCTCACTTCATTCAATAGCTTCATTATGCTTGTTTTAGGTTCATGAGTTGAGTTTTGATCTTGTTATTGACACTTTTACTCTATGAAATGCTTCGGTTGTACAACTTTGGATATGATTCTATGCCATTTTCTTCTTCATAGCCATTAGTTTCCCATTACCGAACCATACATTTTTCCTTAACCCTTGTTGATCTTCTACTTGAAAAAAAATAAAGGAGATTGATTTGAGAATTTCAATGCAAAAAAAAAAAAAAGAAGTATAGTGAAATATGAGAAGTAGTTGTTGATTTTAAAGGGGATGATAAAAGGATGCAAACAAAAAGGAGAAGTAAGAAAAGAGAAAAAAAAAAAGAAGAAAGAAGAAAAAAAAGAAAAAAAGAAAAAGAGAATAAGAGGAAGAAAAGAGTGAAAGAGGAGTTCAAAAGTTGAAAATATTTTAAGAGAAGAGTGAGAAGTAGAAAAGTGTACTAAATGTTAAAAAGGGAGAGTTGTAGTTATTTTGCATTCATCATGTCATGCCTTGATCACACATGATATGACCTTTTGATCCCTCTCTTTACCATTACCTTTCACTTCTTCTACATTGCCCTCTTCACCTCTACATGGCATAGTTGATCCAAAGTTGTGCGTGATTGAAGTTTTCAATAGAGTATAAGCTTTATTTTGTCAATTTCTTTGAATCAATGCTTACCTTTGAACATTCTTCATGGAGCTATGCTAATGTCGATACACTTCTATCTTTTCAGTTTTTGTAATTGGTATGCTCACTTGTTTTGTCTCTTTACATTTACTCTATTGTTGAGCATTCCATTGTAAGAACCATATGGGTCTTTAATTGTGAGTGTATCTCCGGTGAGGATTGAATCAAAACTTTAAATGGGTGAATTTGCATAAGTGAGTTCATTTGTGTTGTTTAGCATGATTCTTTACCCACACACATGAACCTCTTTTTTTTATGACTTGTTGCATATTAATACAAGTGTGGAGTTTGGAGTGGCATCAATGTTAACTTGAGTAGGATTATGTATTCATTCCTTATTCTTATCTTAATTAGCAATTCACATAAGGATGTTTGTGGGTATCGTCACTGAAAACCCTCACGAGACATCACTCGTCCACTACTGGTAACCTAGGGGTTTAAAGGCTAGGTGCATAAGCTAAATGTATCCGTGACTCCTACGAAAGTGGAGATTATCCTTTATATGTTTTTTATAGTTTTTGCTAGGGACTAGCAAAATGTAAGTTGGGGGTTGTGATTGCACTCTAAAAGTGTAATCATAAACTCTTAAATTGCACATTGTTAGATTTATATCGTAGTTAATTATCTTGTTTTAGTCTAATAAGTGATTTATTGTTTATTTTTGTGTATTTTGTAAGTTTTGGAGTAAAAACAACAAATAAGAGCCAAAATGACAAAAGACCGTTCGGACGGTACAGCCGTTTGGATAGTGCGTTCGGACGGTTGTCAACCGTTTGGACGGTGCGTTCGGACAGGCAAAAGAGCGTTCGGATGGTGCGACAAATGGCAGAGTTCCAGAGTCGAGTTTTCCCATTCGAAGCCAATCCAGAGTCGTGATTTTGCGTTCAAAGACCGTTCCGACGGTAAAACAACCGTTCGGACGGTGAAATAAGCGTCTAGACGCACGTCTAGACGCACTTTGGACGCGTGTCGAACGCACTTTGGACGAGGAGCATAGATTTGCATTAAAACGCTAGCCGTGGCCATGAGGAGGGGAGAGTTGGTTTTTGGTTAGATTTAGAGTTAGTTTTGAGTTTTGTAGAGAGTTTTTGATAGTTTTGATAGTTAAGAGTAGACTTTCGGTAGATTGGCTTGGGAGATCTTCATTCAAGGTTGGTTTTTCATTTGTTCTTCATTTATTAGTTTAGATTTATTTCTTGTAATTTTATTTGTAATTTTCTTTGCTATGTTGTAATTTTCTTATATTTTTCTTGTAGTTTTCCTGTACCTAAACTCTTTTCATTTCTTTTAAGTAAATGCTAGCTTCCAATCCTTGTATGCTTTATTTTCATTTTTATATTTTTATTATGAGTTTAATTAGCTAGTTTTAGATTGGGTTCAAATGTGAAAATCACCTAAATAATCCAAGGAATTAAATGGAGGCATCTCATAAAATAATTGTTATATTTTTCTAAAAATTCATTCTCAGCAATTGATTGAAGATAGCTTAGAAAACCTAGGTTATTGACTATGTTTGGCTAATCAATGCACAAACCACAAATTTGGTATTGACTAAGTTAAATCGATGGTATTAACCTTTGACTCCCCATTGAACATGTATCTAATTTAAATTGCTTGAGAATAATCGATTTTCAAAGCTAAATCCTCCGAATTAAGCGCACTTAAATGTCGTGTTTGATTTGAGTTATCAAATCCATTGGAATCCTTAGATGAAATTGAGTGATGAGATCATTTGAGCCCAATTTCCCTTCAATTGCTTTAATTCTATTTTCGTTTTGCTTTACTTTAATTGTCTAATGTTAATTTTTTTTATTTTCATTGCAATAGGTTAGTAATTCAAAACCATCATCAAAACCCAAAATATTTTCGGTTTTTCTATTTTTCTTTTTTATTTTACATCTAATTCCCCACATAATTGCAAATCAATCCTAGGTTAGGTTAGTGTGAGTTGAGTGCTAGAGCCTATATTGAGCTAGGTCCCTTGGGAGAGATCGATACCGGATCTTCCGGTTTATACTTCATCGCGACCCCCGTGCTCTTGTGGGGTTACTAACTCCATTTGTAAGAAACCGCATTTGGGGGCGAGTCACCAGGGCACTTCTGGAGTCGGCTAACAATAATATACTAAAAAAGTAATCATAAAAAAAGAAAAGAAAAGAAAATCAAAAAAATTATAACAATATACTAAAATACTTGTACACAAAAACAACAAAAGAAATGCAAGTTAATTCGTTAGTAACAACATTATGGTAACCTCAGTGAGCAGCGCCGACCAAAATAAGTGGTGAATCAACTCAAAATAAGGTTATTCACAATAATAATAAAAAAGTAATATATATATATATATATATATAAAGCTATATGGTCACCATATCGAGCGACGTTGACCTAAATAGGCGGTGAATCAACTCGGAAGGTAAACCACAAAGAAAAAGAAAAAGAGCTGAAATAAAGTGCTGAAAATAAAATGTTATAATGACAACCAACGTTGGTTATCCACTAAATAAAAGAAAATATTAAATAGTTAGTAAGTTAGATAAGTTAGATGGGTTAGATGAAAAATAAAAACATAAAATATGGCAACCAACTTGACTAGCTTGGTCCAACAAACCACAAAATAAATAAATAAAAAAAACTAAACTAAAAGTAAAAGAACTAAATATATACAAATATACAAGTTAGCAATGGAATGAAGTAATAAGTGAGCATAGACTATTAATTAGTTAGTATACACCTTTCAATTCCTTTGTCAAGGTAAGGAAGCAATCAATTGTCCTTAAATTCGCAAATGTATTTTTATTATTTTTAATAATTATTTTTTTAATTTTTTAATTTTAATTTTAATTTTTTAATTTTTAATTTTTTTGCATGATTTTATTAAAATCGTTCCCCGGCAATGGCGCCAAAATACTTGACTACACCCAAAATATGACAATCTATTAACACCCAAGTATAGGTGCGGCGAAGCAGTAAATAAAATTCGATAAGCCCAGAGTTAATCCACTGGGAACAATTATCAAAACATGCAAAGTTAGGTGCTAAAATTCACCCACGATAAAAGATTAGATACCAACTAAATCATGTTAGACACCGTAGTGTTATAATGGCTTTAGTTGGAACCTAAACCAACTTGTTTGAATTTTACCTTCAAAAGTAGAGATGAGAATTGGACAATTATTGCAGAAAATGGTAACCAAAGCAAAATAGTTTAATAGGCCAAGTTGTTTAAAATTCACCTTCAAAAGTACAGATGAGAATTGGACAATTATTACAGAAAATGATAACCAAAGTAAAATAGTTTAATTTATGAGGATTGATGGTTAAAGAATGGTACTTTAATTAAATTAAATAAAAATAGTCTTAAATTTAATTGATCCGATCACCTGATTCACTCAAAATTCCAACGGATGTATTATAACTCAAATTATTGGCTTTGCCTTGAGCCTTTGATTCGGAAAATTATGCTATTAGAACAAAATTTCAATAATAATTAAAGAGTCTTGCTAACATGTGCCCTAAGGGCACATTTTGAGCCTGCTTTGTCTGGTTGTACAAAGTATTGAAACTTGTGTTTTTACAATTTTTAACACTGAAAACACAAGTTCCAACGCTTTGTACAACCAGACAAAGCAGACTTAAAATGTGCCCTTAGGGCACATGTTAGCATTTGCCATAATTAAATTTAGAATAATAAAATTAAAATCATAGATTCATACCATCAATTTATGCAATAACTATATCAAACTAAAATTTGTGCATAAAAATTATCAAACTTAGTCAAGAATCTAAGTTTTCTCAAAAATTTAGAATTAAAAGATTTTAAGGATAAAACAATGAAGACTCAATTACCTCTGTTGATATTCCAAAATCTTTAGATGATCTTCACAATTAGCTCCAAGAATAAAACTAGTTACTCATATTTAAAAGACTTGGCTTTTAAAAAAATTGACTTTATAAATAAAAGGATTTATTATAGCAGAATAACAGTAAAGAAAATACTGAAATAGAAAATTAACTGATTGAAAAACACTAACTAATAAACTGAAATTTATACAGAAAATAAATTGTAGGAACTCTCTACAACTGCTCCCTTTCTCTCTACTAAGCGCCCTTTACCCCCTTAGCCTTGGCCAATTTATAGGCAAGGCTTTGAATGGCTTCCACTTAAAATAATTGGCCTCCATCTTTTCCTCTTTTTTTTTTTTTTCTTGTCTTTTCTCCTTTTCTTCTTGTCCTACCATCAATTAATGGCCAAATGGCCTTGTTGGCCATTCCACCACCTGCAGACAAACCAATAACACATATATATATATATATATAATACATATATATATATATATAATAATAAAATATACATGCCCACTCATATAGATAATGTACATCACCTTACTTCATTTAGTTTGGTTTTATCTTTAAATCTGTTCAAGGCTTGTAAAACGTGAAAAATACTATAGTTATATAAAAATGATAAATAATACACAAATAGTAACTAACATTAGCAGTAATTAGGGATTCCAATTGTACTTTTTTAGAGTGCAATCAAGCACGCAGGAAAGTGGTCACCATGGTTCATTCGTTGATTGTGGCATTGGGTTGAATAGTATGTTAAATCATCGGCCTACCGTAAACACTGCTGGTCCTTCAAAAGGGCCTCTAATGGGACATAGTCAAGGGAGGGATCCAATACAATATATGATTAAATGAGACCACCAATCCATCCCTATACAATTTGATTTGAATGTAAGGTCTCCGAATACAGCGGAGAGCCCAATTTCATAGGATACAAACAAAGTAAAATAATACGAATTATGTTGAGAAAAATAGAATGCACAAAAACATGCATGCACTTAACACTTGTCTATCATGCACTTCTCTTCCTTGCATGTTAAGATGAGGTGTCACAATCTCACTATTTTCCAAATGTGTTGTCATGTCATATTCACAAGAGTTCTCTACATACAAATGCAGCATATGTAATCAATTCTTGAACATATGATGTAGAATAGAGATAAAAACTTATTAAAAACAACTAAGTGGAGAATGTTAGATGGTCATTCAGATGACTAAAGAGGAAGAGCTGAATAAAGAAGATATGGAGAAAGGGCAAAATACATAAAGACACTTTTCATAGTGTCTTCTAAAGCCACTACAAAAAGGACCCCCAAGAAGCATGCTTATTAAACTAAGAGGAGCAATAAAGTAAATATTTTACACCACTAGTCTCAGAATGGGGGGACAAGGTCAGATAAAGGAGTGGGGCGATAAGGTCAGATGACCGTGGACACTTGTCAATAGTTCTTACACCACTACTTATTTTATTGCATCAATTATGTTACCAATGCATTGGAGAGGATTAATTCATACAAAAGAAATGAGAAGACCAGATATAGAGAGAGGAAGTGAGATTTAAGAGAGAGAACTAACAAGAGGAGGGAAGAGGATCACGATTGAAACAAAATTAGCCCCAAGCTCTTAAACTAAACCCTTATCTGTCTGTATGTACACTGGAAGCATTACATGCACTACCATGGCCAGAAAATGGCCAAAGACCATGGTTTTAGTTCACTAGGAGTCAAGTAAAGCTTGAAAAAATATAAATCTACCCATGCATGATTGCATTGGTTTAGATGAGATGATGTTTAGAAGGTCTATGCACAATTTTATAAAGGTTTTAAAAACCTAAAACATCATACTATGGCTATCAAGCCATTTATTTGTTTTCTTTCTAAAACATTATTTAATCGATTTGCATGAAGTGGGTTATTGTTTTACATGCTTTGCATGTCGATTAAATGATGTGTATTGGTAGATTTTAGGTTGCTTAATTGTGTTCAATTAGTTGCGCTAAGTGGTAAACACATTGTTTCAGTCATGCATGGTCTCAAAATTGTTAGCTCAAAGAATGTCCCAAGAGGGGGGGGGGGGTGAATTGGGTTCTATTAAAAAAATAACAAGAAACCTCAGTGAAATCAAAAGTAAATTTTTGCTTAGATGATAATAGCTAAATAGGTAATGCAGATGCAACTAAAGATTACTAACAAGCACAGATAGCATACACAAATATTCAGCAGTTAATGTACACACATTCAGCAATAAGTAAAGAACAAGAGATTACAGAGATGCGGCCCAATCCTTGTCTACGTCCTCTCTTCCTTGATCCCCTCGAAAGTATTCCATTGTGTAATCTCTTCCTTACACAGCTGCTGGTTTTTCCCAAGTGTAGAGCTCACTATTACATTCCAAGATTCACACAAGAAATCCTATCTTCCGAGAAGCTTCAATCCAAGCCCTCGAATTTATAAGTGTATTACGCAAGTTAGACTCAAGCTCTAAAGGTTTACAACAACTTTTTCGAAAGTATTGAGGTTGCAATGTAATGACTATCACTCTTAGATGTAAAAATAATAAATGTTACAGCTCAGTAGCTCTTCTCGGTTAGTAGCAATTGCAGAGTAATGAAGAAGATTTAGGGCTTTTAGATTTTTGCACTTTAAGATTCTTGTCTCTTTCCCATAAATGAGTTTGAACTCATATATTTATAGTCTCTCTGACAAAATAGCCGTTATAGCTATTGAAGATGCATTAAATGCGCAAGCGGCTAAGACAGATTTAAAAAATTCGACCGTTAGCGCAAATTCTTGTTGCCTACAGAGATTTTCAGCAATCTTTTACTGGTGCTGCCAATCTGACTCCCTCCTTTCTTTCGCTGTGATTTTTACTGAGATTATCAGCAATCGTTTCTTTGGTGTCACTAATCTTGGCTTGCCACTTCTTTTTGTTGGCCCAAAAAGCAACCCCAGAGGGGGGGTGAATTGGGTTTTTCAAAGATTAATAAACAATTAAGATTAATTAAAATTAATCTAAACAATGTAACAATGATCAATCTATATACAATGCAATGTAATCAGAGAAAGAAAATAAAATAAAGCAATAGAAAGAACACAAAGAGTTACTGAGGTTCAACCACAATCCATGGTCTACATTCTCACCCCAAAATCCCCTTGAAGTCTTCCTCTATTATGTAATCTCCAATTACAAATGGGTACTGATTGACCAAGTGCTCAGCTCACTATATACACAAGAACTTCTTCCCAAGTTCTTTAGCCACTAAGTGATTTTGTCTAAGCTCCACTCAAACTTACAAGAGTTTTGCTTTTACAAGAGAACTCTCAAGCTCTCACTTACAAGCGTATAAAGGTATACAATCGATTTACAAACTCTCTAACAAGAGTGGATTAAACAATCAAAGCTCACACAGTGAAGAAAAGGAGAATGTTTAGAATATTCAGTTTGATCAATCAGTGGATGTTGGTTTCTTGTCTCTCTTCTTGTATAAATGCAATTGGAAGTTTGTATATAAACCTCTGTATTGAATTCATCCGTTGGAGGTTGTTGGGGTTTATTTAATGCACGTCCAGTCCGTTATAACGTTAGAAAAACTAGCCGTTATATCTCAGGGGTCGACTCTAGGCTTAAAGGGTCGACTCTGCATTTTTCAGATGTTGTCTACTGTCTCCATGTATCGACTCTTCATATCTAAGAATCGACTCATTGATCATTCTGTCTTCAAGTCATTTTACTTCTGTCTCCATGAGGTAACTCTTCAATTCCATGAGTCGACTCTTTGTACAGAAATCTTGCTTTAGTTTTCATAAGTCGATTCTTTATATTCAAGGGTCGGCTCATTTATCATATGGTCTTCAAGCTTTTACTTTTGTCTTCATGAGTCGGCTCATTGCTTATTTTGTCTTCACGTTTTTTGCTTCTGTCTTCATGAGGCAACTCTTCATTTCCATGAGTCGGCTCATTGCCCAGAAATCTTCATTCTGTCTTTCAATGACGAAGTTTATCTTCAGCAATATTATAAGATCTTCAAAGAGTCTTTTCTTTCGGATATGATGATCAATAAAAAATCTTCAACTCATCAAAGATAACTTCTATTCAATTTGGATTGAATCAATCATTTGATATTCATCTTTTTTTAACTTTCAATTTGTCAGGGCTTCACTTTCTCAATGCTGAGTTCTTTTGCCAATCTTTCTATTTTATTGCCGAGCTCTTTCTTTCGTTATCGAGCTATTGCTTTAATTGCTGATTTCTTCTCTTTGCTAGCAATTCTTCTTTCTTCTTTGGAATCACTTAATGAGAGTTTTGTAAGCTTGATGAAATCTCTTCATACATATTGTCTTCATTAATTCTTTATATCTCAAAAGAATTCTTCACTTGGATTTCATGTAGAGATCAGGCAATCAAGATGAATCTTCTTCTTAAGCAACTTTCAATCACATTATCTTGAATCGACCTTTTGCACACTTGATGAGGTCTCCTTTTGAGCTTTTTCAATCTCTTCACAATCAAATCATCTTCAACTGACTTTAGCACACTCTAATGAAGTCTTCAATCTTTCTAAGTGCAAGACAACTTTATTGAGTCTATGCACACTTGATGAAAGCCTTATTTGAACATCTTCAATCTCTAAGAATGCAAATAATCTGTTTGAAGTAGACATAGGCGTCTATGCTCTGTTTGGTTCATTGTATAACTCTTAGAGTTCATTGCTTGATCATGAGCTCGCTGTGCATTCACTTTGACATGTATTAGACTTAAAGTTGAACTTTAAATCTAAATTATAAATTTTATTAATCTGCACACTAAGTAAATGTATTAGTAAAATAACATAAGGTTTAGTAATCATCAAAATCAACATGGGGACCAATCTTGAGTCAACACTTTTGACTTTACCCTTCAACAAAAACAACAGCTTTCTTTTATCTCGTGCTACTACTTTATCTTCTTACTTCATCTTCCACAAGATTGTCAGCAGTCTTTATCTTATGCTACCAATCTGTCTCCCTGTTTTTTTGTTATTTTGCTTTTTTACAAGATTATCAGTAATACTTTGTTGGTGTCGGCAATCAGGTTCATTGCTACAGTTACTGTTACTATCCACACACGTCTTTTAACCCTTTTGCCAATCAGTCTTCGATGGAGTGAATATGTTTAAGCTCGACCGATCTTTTTGATAGCTATCTGAACTTCTTAAGCATGTTTATCATTTGGGTAGCCCTTTGTTCATTCGCCTGTTTAGACATCAATAAACTGCTTATGCCGGAGCAGACTTTCATTTTGTCAGATTGTTGGGTGCCACTAATCTTCTGTATTGTTGACAATTTTTGATATGCTCCTCATGATGCTTTAAGGACAACTACCTCTCGCTTTATGATACTTGTAATGAATTGATACGAACATGGGGATCAAGGGTCTTTACTGGCCTTGGATATTATTCATCATATGTATATTCCAGCCAAAATCCTTCTTCTGCAGGTTTCATCACTTTGATTGAGGTACTGTGAATATTGTTTTTGTCATAGACTTCACATTACCATAAATAGTGTAAGCACCCCATTTTTGCCCGCTCGGCAATCTCCGTCCCAACTGGGCTCACTTTCACACATCACATGCATATTCAAACACTAACCCAATTTCTAACCCCCAATTTAGTCCACCGGTTGCTTCACGGGCCCGTAGGGCCCACTTGAAGCTAAAATGACCATTTTGCCCCTAAGCATCTAAAAGCCCCGGGAACCACACCGGCTCTGGTATCAAACCGGTAACCTCCTAGGAATGTTTTTTTATAGTATTCCCGAACTTTCATTGTCTTTCCAGATCATTCCGAGTCAATTCTGGCAAACCCGGTGCAAAATGACCGTTGTGGCCCTAGTGGGCCAGGCGCCTTTTCTAACCACACCAGTGTAAGCACCCCATTTTTGACCGCTCGGCAGTCTACACTCCGTTCAGACTTGTGTTCAAGTCATTGTGGGCATATTCCAACCGAAACCAACTTTCTAATTCCAAATCCCGTCTGTCCATCGCTTCACGGGCCTACCAAGCCCAAACAGAGGCAAAAATGATCAAAATGCCCTTAGAGGCATTGTTCTTTCCAATTCCAACTCCAACCCCTCTCTCGAGACAATTGATTCCTTAAGATGGTAAATCTATTCCAAATCAGGCACGTCTTTTCGAAGACGGTAAGTCCCCTTTCCAATCCCTCTCTCGAGACAGTTTATTCCTCGAGACGGTTCTAAATTAGACACATCTTTTCGGAGACGGTAAGTCCCCTTTCCAATCCCTCTCTCGAGATAGTTTATTCCTCGAGACGGTTCCAAATCAGGCACATCTTTTGGGAGACAGTAAGTCCCTTTTCCAATCCCTCTCTCGAGACAGCTTATTCCTCGAGACAGTTCCAAATCAGGCACGTCTTTTCAGAGACGGTAAGTCCCCTTTCCAATCCCTCTCTCGAGACAGTGTATTCCTCGAGACGGTTCCAAATCAGGTACATCTTTTCAGAGACGGTAAGTCCCATTTCCAATCCCTCTCTCGAGACAGTTTATTCCTCGAGACGGTTCCTAATCAGGCACGTCTTTTCGAAGACAGTAAGGCAAGGCGCGCAAAGCAAAATAAGACATACGGTAGGCTTTCTCTTTAAGTTTCTGCACTTTCCCCTCTCTCTTCTCTTTCCTAACCCACTTGGGTTTTTTTCTATTTTAATCTCCCATCTTCTTCCCCCTTTTCTTTGCATACTTGAAATAAGAGAATTCCCGGTCCATGTGTAGGATTAGGCTATTGGAGGGTCACTGTGTCGAGGGTTTTCTTTTAGTCTAACCGGAGACTACGTGGGTTCGGCCCCCTTGATTATGTGGTGAAGCCTTAACCTTGTATGTTCACGACCCCAATTTGCATTGTGCATATCATGATCTTGCATTCTTCCAAAAATCGTTTTCAAACTCATTTTCAAAACTTGCATTAAACTTATTTTCAAACTTGCATCAAAATCTTCTTTTTCAAAACTTTGTTTTCAAAATCACAATCCTAAGGGTGATCCTAGCATTTCCATGGCTAAGGTTGCTTTAGGAAAGTGTTACATTTAAAGTGACCAATATAGTCCATATTTTCAAATCCTTGTTGTTTTCAAAATCGCTTTCTTAAAGTGGTTCTAGCTTTCTTATGGTTAGAATCGCTTTAGGACAGTGAGACATTTTTATGCTTTCTAAAAACTCTCTTTTCAAAATTCTCTCTTTCTAAAACCCTCTTTTTCAACATGCTTTCCAAAAAACTCTCCTTTCTAAAATTGTTTTCCAAAAACTCCCTCCAAAAAATCTATTTTCAAAAACTTCCTTTTCAACTCCTTTCCAAAACACTCTCTTCAAAATTCTTTTCCTAAAAGCACTCCCAAGGTTTCCTTCTTAGAAAACTTTATCCAATCTCCTTTTCAAAATTATTTTCCAAAAATATTTTTGCTAAAAGCTCCTTTCCAAAAACGCTTTTCTCAAAGTTCACTCTCCAAAGATGCTCTTTACGTTTCCTTCCTAAACAACTCTTCCCAAAAATCTCTTTCTAAAAACTCCTCACTAGGATTTGTTTCCAAAAACACTCTCTTTTCGAAATTCACTTTCTAGAAACTCCTCTCTAGGATTTCTTTTCAAAAATCCCTTTTTCCAAAAAACTCACTTTCCAAAAACTCTTTCCTTAGAGCCTAAGTTAAATCCTATAACCCATGATTAGGAAACCCTAATTTTTCTTTGCAAAAACATGATTTCCAATCCCTTATTTTTGCCTCAAAATCTAGGTTTCCAAATCTTCTTGTTTTCTACATCAAAATTATATACATTTCCAAAATCCCTTTTCTACATCAAAACTATAGTCTTCCAAATCTAGGGTTTCTAAAACTTCCCTTTCCAAATTCATGCCAAATCTAATCTTCCCTTTAGGAAACAAAACCCAATCTCCCTTTAGGAAACTAGATCCAATCCTCCATTTTTGAAAACAAAATCAAAACATCTCTTTTTAGAAACAAAATCCAATCATTGTTTTAGGAAATAGGAATCTCAATCCTTTCAAACCCAAATCTTTCCTAATTCAAATCCTTCCTAATCTCCTACTTTCCTAAACCTTAAGTTTCCAAAACTTACACTTTTAAATCATTCCTTAAACTTTAAACTTCCAAATCCTTCTTAATCTAAACTTTCTCTAATTCCAACCTTCCCTAAATTCCATACCTTCAAAATCTTAACTTTCCAAATCTAAATCTTCAAATCTTTCTTGAGTTCAAATCTTTCCAAAACTCTAAACTTTCTTAAATTTAAAACTTTTTAAATCCTAAACTTTCTAAATTTTAAATTTTTCCAAATTTAAAACTTTCTTAAGTTAAAACTTTCTAAACCCAAATCTTTCTAAATTCTAAACTTTCCTAAACTTTAAATTTTTCCAAATCTAAAACTTTCTAAACTCAAAACTTTCTTACTTTCTAAACTTTCCAACTTTCAAAACATTCCAATTTCGATACTTTCTTAAAACGAAAACCTTTCCTAATTTCAAAACTTTCCTAATTCGAAACTTTTCTAAAACGGAACTTTCCTAATTCGAAACTTTCCTAAAACGGAACTTTCCTAAAATGAAACTTTCCTAAACTGGACCTTTCCTAATTCGAACCCTTCCTAAATCCAATCTTTCTTAATCTTCCGAGTCTAATATTCAAGTCAAATCTTTTCTCAAAATTTTTTCAGGTCAAGTCAAGTTTTTCTTAATCTCAAGTCTTTCCTAAATCCTATCTTCTTAGGTTTAGGTTTTCTAAACCTCAATCTTTCCAAAACAAGTCCAATCTTCTCAATTCCAATTTCCAATCTTCTAAGTTCAATTCAAACTCTTTTTTGAATCCAATCTACTATTTTTTATCAGACTCTCGTCCAAACTACGACTGACCTGATTTCTCCAAAATGAATACGTAGGCAACCCTCATGGGTGCGATCACAACATTTTTCAAATTTCTTTTTCCACAATCTTTTTCAAATCTCCAATTTCACAATCTGCTTCAAGTTTTCAATTTCCTAACCTCTTCCAAGTTTCCAATTTCATAATCTGTATCTATTTCCAAATCTCTATTTTCAATTTCCAAAACCTTCTTTCCAAATTCAAACTTCTATCTCTTTCTTTTAAAATCAAATCAAACTCTTTTCAAATTCTTTTTTCTTGCAATTGCATATCAAGCATCATGATAGTTTCTTTTTAAGCATTATTTTTTAAAGTGGATAGGATTGGATAGTTGTTAATTGAAGACTCTCATAGGTGAATCTATGGTGAATAGACATAAAGGTACCGCAAGGGTGAGGTAGGGTGATGGCTTAGTGCGTCTTCTTTACACGTAACCAACCTCCGGACCTAGAATCATTGTTTTCGAAAGACCAAAAATGGAGTTATTTGGAAAAAATGGCTAAATGTTTTCTAAAGGTTGCCAAACAACCTATTTTTCTTAAAAATCCTCTCTTGAGATGGTATTTTCAAAAACCTTTTCCAAAAATCCTAAGTGCAGTCATTAGATTGTGCTTAGTTTTTAGGTGATCTAACTTACCTTAATCAACTTAAGTGCCGACTCCAAATATTTTTCAAAAACCCTTTATTCAAGTCAATTTTCAATTCAAACATAGTCGCACTTATTCTTCTAGGAGGGTGAGTTCTAACGAGAGAGTATAGTTTTTTTCCCGCTTATGTGTGTATTCTTCGAGTGCAAAAAATCTGGGCGCGACAAATAGTGATGGCACTCTTATGAAGTGCTAATAAGATCTTCCATGGTACTCTATAGTTCATGCTTGCCCATTAATCTGAACAGGTTTTATAATATTACGCTGCACACTCACGTTAAACACATTAGTTCATAATGACTAGGGTTTGTTACCATCAAAATCATCTCTCAATTGTGGAGATCAACCTTTGGGTTAATAGGAATAACCTGGGTAATGAAACAAAAAGAAAAAAGATTGGACTTGTAGGTCTGAGTAGAATATCTAGGCAGCACCATGCACTTTGAGGCTATTTTTTGGACAACTAAATGATCCTAAATGAGAATTCGTAAAACATGAAAGTTGTAGAAATTTTCAAGTAGTATGGTTGGTTACGTGTAGGAAAGGCGCACTAAGCCATCACCCTACCCCGCCCTTGCAGTACCTACATGTCTATTCACCCTAGGTTCACTCATTCGAAATTTATCCACTTTAAAAAAGAACAATGTGAAAGAAGTTGACATGATGCATGATATGCAAGTGCAAGAATTTGATTTGATTTTAAAAGTAGATTTGAAAGAAAGACTTGATTTGAAATTGGATAAATTTGAAAAGATAGATTTAATTTTTGAAAGAAAGTTTTAGAAATTACAAACTTGAAATAGATGGAGATTTGAAAATAAATTTTTAGCATTAGTGACTTGAAATAGATCATGGAATTGAAAGTTTGAAAAAGGTTGTAGAATTAAAAGTTTGAAAAAGGTTATAACCGCACCCATGACGGTTGCCAACGTATCCCTTTTTGAGAATTAGGTCAGTCATATTTCAGACAAGAGTCTGATTGAAAATAGACACTTTGAGGTTTTTGAAAAGTTTGATTTGAAAATATTTGATTAGGAAAAGAGTTTGATTTGAAAAATAATTTGATTTGAACTTAAAATAGAAGATATGAAAATGAAACGCGGATGTAGAATTGACCTTAGAATTGACTTTGATTTGAAAAGATGAAACTTGGACTTGATTTAAGAAAGAAGAAGTAGAGTTTTGAAAACATTTTAACTTAGATTGAAGTTGAAACATCCTAACTTTAGGGTTAGGGTTGAACTAGGGTTTAGGCCTCCTAGAGTTTGGGTTACCTAAGATTGGAACATATAGTTGAGTTGGAAAGGATTTGATTTAGATTTGAAAAGTTCAATTTTAGAAAGTAAGATTTAAGGAAGATTTGAAAAGAGATTTGATTTGATTTGAAAATACTTGGCTTGGAATGATTTGGAAACTTAGGGTTTAGGAAAGATTGAATTTTAGAAAGTTTTGAATTAGGAATGTTTCAAAATACGAAAGTTTCATTTTAGGAAAGTGCCAAATTAGGAAAGTTTTGATTTTAGGAAAGTTTCATTTTAAAAAAGCTTTGAATTTGGAAAGTTTGAACTTAGAAAATTTTTGAATTTAGAAAGATGTGAACATAGGAAAGGTTTGATTTAAGAAAGATTTGATTCTTGTTTCCTAAAGTAGAAGATTTGATTTTATTTTCAAAAAGAGATGATTTAAGTTTTTCTAAAATTGGAGGATTTGATTTAGTTTCCTAAACAGGAAGATTTAATCTAGTTTCCTAATTTGAAAATTTGGATTTGACATAGAATTGGAAATGTTGAATTTTGAAAATCTAAGGTTTGTAAATTTATGATTTTGGTGTAAAAAGAGATTTTGAAAATCTAAGATTTGATATAAAAGATAGTTTTTTGGAAACTTATGATTTGAAGTAAAAAAGGGAAGTCGTGTTTTTGGAAAAGAAAATTTAGGATTTTCTAACCATGGAATTCGGGGTTTGACTTAAACTCCAAGAAAAAGAGTTTTTGAAAAGTAAGCTTTTTGAAGACAGTTTCTAGTAAGGAAACTTGAAGACAAATTTTAGAAAGTGAATTTTTAAAGAGAACTTTTGGAAAGGAGTTTGAAAAGAGCTTTTTGGAAAAAAGATTTTTGAAGGGAACTTTTAGAAATGAGTTTTTAGAAAGTGGATTTTTGAAGAGAGCTTTTAGAAAGTATTTTGAGAAGCAATTTTGGAAAAGGTTTGAATATGGACATTTGAAATCTTTTGAAGGTCTCACTTTCCTAAAACGATTTTAACCATAAAGAGATTAGAATCATTCTAAGTTGGTGGTTTTGAAAACAACATGGATTTGAAATATGGACCAATTTGATCACATTGAATCTCACACCCTGTTAAAACAACCCTAACCATGGAATGACTAGAATCATCTTAAGATTATGGTTTTGATGGAAAACAAGTTAGGATTTACACCCAAAATATGGACCTTGATGGTCACACTGAATATAGCACTTTTCCTAAAGCAACCCTAACCATGAATTGGCTAGAATCACTCTAGGAGTGTGCTTTCGAAAATAAGATTTTGAATGCAAGTTTGAAAGAGGATTTTGGTGCAAACTTTGAAAACAAATTTGAGTATATGAATGAATATGGTATGCACAATGCAAGTAGGGTCGTGAACATACAAGATTGGCTTCACCACATAATCAAGGGGGCTGAATCCACATGCTCTAAGGTTGAACTAGAAGAAAGCCCCCGATACGATGACTTTCAATAGTCCTTCCTATATATGAATCGGGGATTCCCTTATTCCAAGCATGCAACAAATGGGGGGAGAAGATAGGGGATTAAAATAAAAGAAAATCCAAGTGGGTTAGGAGGAAGAAGATAGAGGGGGAAAATACATAAACATAAAGAGAGAGCCTACCTTGTATTCTTCTCATTTTCTTGTTTTATTTGTTTTGCTTTGCTTGATTCTTGAGAGTTTCCAAGTTGCAACACCTTAAGTCTTCAATGGAGGCTTGTATATGAGTGTATGAAATGTGTATAAGTGTTAGGGTTAAGTGTGGGGGGCTAGGGTTTGAAGAGACTAAAGAGGCTAGGGTTTTGGAGAGACTTCGAGCTCTGTAATTTGAAAAGTACAGTTTCTTGATTGAGTTTATAGACCCTTTTCACGCAGGAAGAAAGCTTTATATTTATAGATAGAAGATTGACCTGGCGGTTGTTGCAGTGGCGCTCGACCAAATTTCCTTCCTGGTGGCACCAGCCACTTAGAAAACTTTTAAGGTCTGCAAGCAACGTATCTTTCAACCCTTGATACATAAGGCAAAAGATTTGGGCACCTGTATTAGTGACTACCTAGCAATTTTTGGCTTAGCATCACTACGAGTGACTCCGGAAGGTCCGAGAAAGTTTTAGAAGGTTGGGAATGGTTTGAAAGGCCGAAAATGGGTAGAAACTCTTGAAATAGTGTCTGAAGGGGTAACGGACTTAAAAAACAATGTCAGGATGGTCAACTGAGCTATTAGGGCCAAAACGGTCAACTAGACCAAAAAATTATTAGAATGGATTTGGAATGTCTCGTGAGAGGATTTGAAGGTTGGAAACACTATCTAGAGTGTTCCAGAAGGTTTGAAATTTGATAACCAGAACCGGTATGGTAGGAAAAGACAACCGACCCACCAGTAGCAAAACGGTCATTTTGTATCGGGCTTGTCAGAATATACTCGAAATGATCCAAAAAGATATTGGGAGGTTTAGAATACTGTCGCGCCCCGGTTTTTGGGGGTCCAAGATCCTTTCGGCTCGGAGACCCTGAAGCACGGAACTCTGTCACTAGAACTCGTCCCCTTAGAAGGATAAGTGCGACTAGGTTTGAAAATTGATTTGACTAAGGGCTTTTTAGAAAAATAGGAGTCGCCAC
This sequence comes from Euryodendron excelsum, assembly GCA_033060915.1. Lineage (NCBI taxonomy): Eukaryota > Viridiplantae > Streptophyta > Magnoliopsida > Ericales > Pentaphylacaceae > Euryodendron > Euryodendron excelsum. The sequence goes on along the minus strand of CM065388.1, from coordinate 14,171,632 downwards.
CTAACTTGATAAAGGTGAGTTAAGACACCTAAAACTAAGCGTTAATCTGAAGATTAAACTTAGGATTTTTGAAAAAGGTTTTTCAAAACTCCCTCTAGAGAGGGTTTTTAGGAAAATAGGTTGTTTGGCAACCTTTTGAAATGTTTTAGCTCTTTTTTAAAATAACTCCATTTTGGTCTTACGAAAATAGAAATCTAAAGTTCGGGGGTTGGTTACGTGTAGGGAAGATATCTTAAGATCATCACCCTACCCCGCCCTTTCGGTACCTACATGTCTAATCACCCTTTTGTTCACTCACTAGAATAACTGGTTACCATTGTCCAGTTAATATCCACTTTAAAATTTTGAAAATGGGGTTTGGTCATCACTTTTCGGATGGATGATGCATGATGCAAGTTTTTGAAAAAAGTTTGAAAATAATGGAGGTTTTGAAAGAGTTCGGAACAGAAACTTTGAATTGATTGGAATTTTTAAAGAAAAGGGATTGTGGTTAAAATAAAAGTTATGACCGCACCATTTTAGGTTGTCTACGTATCTCATTTGGCGAAAATCAGGTCATTCGTAGTTCAGGCAAGAGCCCGATGGAAAATAGGCGCATTAGAGCCTTTGGAAAGTTTGAAGACACTTTTGGGTCTTTAGAGAAGTTTAAGACACTGTGTGGTCTTTAGAGAAGTTTAAGACACTTTGAGGTCTTTGGAGGAGTTTAAGACACTTTGAAGCCTTTGGAAGTTGAAGACTCTTTGTGGTCTTGAAGGTTTTGACTTGAAATTCGATGGTGGAGTGTTTTGAAAATGTTTTTGGATCAACTTTGGGGAGTTTTGGAAAAATGTTTTGGCACGACTCAAGAGAACTTGAAAGTGTTTTTGAAGTCTTGTTTTGAAAATCTTGGAGGCATGACTTTGGAGTGTTTTGATGAATTAGTTTTTTTGAAAGTTGTTTTTGGAAATGGCCAAGGGTTTGGAATCCTAATATGGACAACCTTAGAGGTTATTCTTAATTTATCATTTGTCCTTGGAATCCCTAACCATGAGAGGGCTAGGGACACCTTAGGTTTGTGACCTTTTGAAAATATTTTTGGAAATGTCTTAAAGATGGAGTGTAGGAACATTTAAAGAGTTTAAGGAGTTGGTTTCTTTGAAATCAAGAGAGTAAGAGGTTTTGAAAAAATAGGTTATGAGGATAGTTTGAAAGTTTGAATGATCATTTGAAAAAGGGTTCAAGAGTTAGAACCTTGAAGTGTACTGACCTAGGTTGGGTTGGCCTAGGATTAGGGGTAACCTAATGGCTAACTAACTTAAGTTAGGTTAACCTAGAGTTAAGATAACCTATGGTTAACTAACTAAGGTTGGGTTAACCTAAGTTTAGGGTGACCAGGGGTTAACTAACTAGGGTAGGGTTAACCTAAGGTTAGGATGACTTAGGGTTAGGTTAATCTAAGGTGAGTGAACTTGGGTTAAGTTAACCTAGGGTTGGACAACTAGGGTCAAGTTAACCTAGGGTTTGGTAACTAGGATCAAGTTAACCTAGGGTTGGAGTGAAAAATGATTTTGAAGTGTGGTTTGGTGCATTTTTTGAAAGAGTTTTGGAAAATACAACATGTTATGCAATGGACTTTAGTAGGCCATCTCTTTGAAGTTCATTTCCATGAAAATTTTGACTCTAGTCAAGAGTAGGGTTTGTATGGTTGGTGGTTAGAGACCATTCCAAGGAAGGTTTCCTCATAGCCATTATAACCTTTATCTTGACAAGAATGGGGGTTGCAAAAATCAACATAATGATGGCAATTTTTGGAATATCATTTTTGATACAAAGATGCAGAGAATACATTTTTGAAAATTATCTTTTGAGAAGGATTTTGAAAGTCATTTTTCAAAGGGAAAATTCCATCAAGAGAGGGTTCATATGACCAACAAAAGGGAGACCACTCAAGAGAGGATTCCATGGGGCCATTCCAACCACTAAACTCGAGAGAATAGAAACCATAGAATTCAAAAAGTTTGAACATCATTCTTAGGCAAGCATAAAGAGAAAAAGAAACCATTTTAACAATTTAGGGCTCCTATGGCCAATATAAAGGGAGACCACTCAAGAGAGGGTTCCATGGGACCATTTTAACCACTAACTTTAAGAGAATGGAAACCTTGAAAATTAAGAGTTTGAAGGCAACTTTTATGCCAGTTAAAATGCGATGATGCAAAAGTATGAATTAGGGGGTTGTGAGGGATTTTCTAAGGCATGACTCCTAAGGTCTTATCCTAAACTTCAAGGGGCCAACTCTTGGAACAATTTTTGAAAGAAATGTAGAGCTTGAAAGTGGCATAAAATTAAGAGCAATGTAAGCATTGTGGAGCATGACAATAAGCATAAGATGAAGCCAAGCACACAAGACATGATCAACACAGGAATATGCAAGGGGTCATGATTTACATACAAGGCTTTTAGGCTACACCACATAAACAAGGGGCTCCTAAGCCATACCATCTTAAAGTAGGCTAGTGAGAGGTCCCCATACACGGTGGCTCTCACTTGCTTTCCTCTAGGCATGATCTAAGAGCCCTCTTGGCTCAAGTATGCAAGAAAAGGGGGTTGAAGATGGGGGTTAAAATAGAGAATAGCCTAAGTAGGCTAAGAGGGAGAAGAGGAGAGTGGGGGAGAACATAAATGTAAAAGGGATACCACCTTTTGCCTTCAATACACTTGTAGTCTTTAACGGATGTCTTGATTTGGAGCTTGAGTGACTTCAACAAGGTTTGAGAGGCTAGAGTGGAGTGTATAAGTGTGTACGGGGTCTTGTATGTGGAGTGTATAGGCTTAGGAGGGGTAGAATCTAGCCTAAGTGTTGGAGGGGGAGAATATATATGGAGATTCGAGATTCTGGAGTGGTTTTAGCAGAGTTTCGTATCAATTTCAGACCTGAAATATGCAAGGGGGGAGGCCTTTATTTATAGGCAATCTGGAACAGGCCTTGCGCATGTAGCACATGCGCAGGTACTGTTCCATTACCAGAATAACACGTGGCACCCTGTGTACTGGTTAAATCTCGACCGTTGATCAAAAGTCGGTCGATCTGATCAAAATTTGAGCACATGTAGCATACGCTTCATCACCAGGAATGTTCGTCCAAACTTTGCCTCGATAATTGAGTCAATCAAGAAGGTTTCGGCGAAATTGGTCGCATTTAGGATGTTTTCCTAGTGCTTCTGATGAACTTTCATGTTTTCGAAAAGTTTGAATTATGTTTGGAGGTGAGTGATATTGTCTTGGGAAGTGTGCCAAAAAGGTCACTTTTGTGGAGCGTCTATGATACGCTCCGAGGGTGTTTGAAAGTGGTTGTATTCGTTTCGTGTGATCAAGGCCTTCGGGAAGCGATCTATTCCATCAGATCGAACCGATGGAAAGTACTCTGGAAATACTTTCTAGAATTTCCAAATTTACGCATTTCTCAAGTCGTTTGACGATGCGTTTTGTTTAGGGAATCGGAGAAAAAGTCAACCTTGACAAAGCGTCTGCGAGACGCTCTAGGGGTTACTGAAAGTTGTAGTTTTCGCACCGTACGATGGAGGGCTTCGGGAAGTGACCTATTTGATCGAACCATATCGATGGAAAGATCTATGGACGAACTTTCAAGAATTCCCTGATTTACGCATTTCTCAAGTCGGTTGACAGTGCGTTATAATCAGGGAATCGGGAAAAAAGACAATTTAGACGGAGCGTCTGCGAGACGCTCCAGGGAACTTTTATTGCGTCGTGTGAGTTTAGCATCGTAGGGTGTTCTTGGGGTTTAAAAAAGGCGTGTGGTGAAATCCTTTGCTCGAAACCCCAAGGCCGATACGGTTTCGAGGCGTTTTTGGGCTTTCAGGGGCAAAACAGTCATTTTGACTGGAGTTTACTGGAAATGGTCAGGAATGGTTTGGTATATTATGTTATGCGTGTAGGGCTATTCAGGGATGGTTTTGAGAGAGTTTGTTGCCGTTTAGCGGGGTTTGTGCCATGCTGAGTCGCTCAGGGGCAAAACGATCATTTTGACCGGAGTGGGCCGGAATAGGACCAGATTTGGATCAAATGGCATTCGGGGTACGCCTAATGGTTTAGTAATATTTTGGTCATTTTTCACCGAGTCGGGCTAGCAAGCGCCGGTGTTGACCTAGGTGTTGGTTCCTGAGACCGCCTGGTCTTGGAAAGCTACCTGTGCGGTGTTGGTCTCCGAGAACGCCCGGTCTTAGAGAACTACCTGTAAGGGTGGTGTTGGTTCCTAGGAACATCTGGTCCCAGAAAGCTACCTGGAAGGGTGGTGTTGGTCTCCGAGAGCACCTAGTCCCGGAGAACTACCGAATGATGGACATTCTACATTGGCGGGCTAGCAAGCACCAGAAGTGAACCGTCTGGAATTTTAATGAGGTGTTGGTCCCCGAGATTGCCCAATCCTGGGAAGCTACCTGGATGGCGTTGGTTTCCGAGACCGCCCGGTCCAGAAAATTACTTAGAATAATGGTGCTTCAGGCTCCAGCAGATCCTTGTCGACCCAAGAAGCAACCAGTTGGTTGGATAGGAGATCGAAAGGCTCATCTTGATCTTGCATGTGTTGTGATGTTGGAAGCTGAATCCGGTCGGGCCGGAGATTGCCGAGTGGGCAAAAATGGGGTGCTTACAAATACTATTAGAAGCATTCTTGGGAGGTTACCGGTTTGATACCCAAAGTCGGTGTAGTTCCCGAAGGCACTCGGATGTCTAGGGGTGAAATGGTCATTTTGATCGAATGGTCTCAGAATTGGTCTGAAATCGACTAGAAGGCACTTAAGTATGCCGGATCATCTTTGGGACGATCTTGAAAATGTGGAATTACCACTTCGAGGATTTAGGTACTTTCTCGAGAAACATGCCCAAAAGGCCCAAGGGGCAATTTGGTCATTTTTTAGCGGAGTGGGCTAGCAGGCATTGGTGTTGACCCGGGTTTTGAGTGTTTCCATCACTCTTATGCTCTGTGATGAGTTGGTTTCCAAAAGTATCTCGTCCTGTGATAAACGTGTCACGGCCAAGAGGCAATTTTGGTCCCGTGACATAGGGGATTTGTTGGCAATTCCCAATGTCGACCTGTTTGCAAGTGTTTCCGCCACTTTGATGGTGTGCGTTCATTCTAGAGACTACTTGATCTCGAGAAGCTACTAGGTGGACTTATTGTTTGAGGAATCAACTTTCTCAAAAGACGTGCCGAAGAACAGACATTCTTTATTGGTGGGCTAGCAAGTGCCAAAGGTTAACCGTTCTCCCATCTCGAGGACTTCGGGTCTATCCTAGTCGACAGGTTTGAAAAGACTTATAGTTTTGAAGAGTTGTTTCAAAAAATGTGTCGGACTAGATGGTCTTATCGCCTAAGAGATCAAGTTTCTCAAAAGGTATGCTGGATTTGATTTAAATTGGAATTGAACTTGAAATTGGATTTGAGATTGAAATGGGGACTTATTGTCTCTAGGAAGACATGCCAATTGGAATTGGACCAAGCAATGTTCCAAGGGTATTTTAGACATTTTGCCTCTGTTGGGCCCACAAAGTGATTGATTGATTGATTGGATTAAGTCTAGAAAATTGATTTAGACTTGAATATGTGTTGGTTTGATATGAGTCTGGACGAACCGAAGATTGCCAAACGAGTAAAAATAGGATACTTATAGCTGCCCCTCCTTTTCTGTCTTTACTTGTTGAAGGCAGAAAACGATAAAGTAAGAGTCCCATGTTGACCGCAAGGCGACCGGAGGGACGGACATTGAAAATTTTGGAAGATTGGAAAAGTTGGAATAATGAATTTTGAGTTAACAGGACTGTTTTGATTTTTGAAATCTGAAATTTTGAAAACTTGATTTTGAAATGATTTTAAAATTGAAGTTGATTGTTTGAATAGATTTTGAAATCAATTTTTGAAATGGATTGATTTGGATTTGAATTAGAAGGGTTTGTAAAACCTTTGAAACTTAGGACAAAACCTTTGAGAAAAAATTTGAAAACCTAGAATTTTGAAAAAAGGATTTTTTAGGTTGAAAGTCTGAACTCCAGGAAATTTTGAAAATGGGGCTTTTGAAGGAAAAATCTTAAAAAAACCTATGAAATATTTTTTAAGAAGAAAACTTTTTAAGGAAGAAAGTTTTAAAAACTCTTGGAACATTTTTGTGGACAGAGCTTTTAAAGGATAAAACTCGGAAAACTCAATTAAACTTTTCGAAGGAAAATTTTTTTGAAAAATCGAGGAAATGATTTTGAAATAAAATCTTTTTTAATTATTTATTTATTTATTATTATTATTATTATTTATTTTTTTTTTTTGAAGAAAGGAGTTAGAAAACCTGGAAAGGTTTTTTTGAAATCAAAATTTTTGAAGAAAAAAGTTAAGAAAGCCTTGAGAGTGGGGTCTTTGTGGCAGAAAAGACCCCAAAAAACTCGGAATAAATTTTTGAAATGTGGAAAGGGTTAGAAATTTTTGAAATAAAGTATTTTTGAAGGAAAGAGGTATAAAACCTTTGAGGGTGGAGCCTTTTTGGCAGAGAAAGCCTCAAGAAACTCGGGGGGGAAATTTTGGAATTAAAGAAAGAGTTAGAAATTTCGAAAAAAATCTGTTTCAAGGAAAAAATAGGTAAAACCTTTGGAATGTGGGGCTTTGTTTGCAGAGAAAGCCTCGAGTTTAAAGGCAAACACTAAGGAAATTTTTGAAAAAGGATATTGGGGTTTAGAGAACTTTAAAATTGATAAGACCTTTGGAAGAAAGAAATTTTGAGAATTAGAAACCTTGAAAATTTTGAGGATTGATTTTGAAGAAGACTTGTTGGAGGAAGAATTTTTAGAAAACCTTGAAACTTAATTGGAGTAGAAATCTTTTGAAGAAGAAACTTAGAAAAGTTTTGAGATGGACTTTGATTGAAAATTTTTGAGATTTGATTTTGAAAATGAACCTTGGTTTTTATTTTGAAATAACTTTGGAAAGGGAATGTTAAAAGACCTCAAAATTGATGTTGAGATGAACTCTTTAGAAGGAAAAAGTTTAAAAACTATTTTGATATGACACTTGGACAAAATGTGTAGAAAATTCATTTTGACTTGAAACTGTGAACTCTTGAAGACAAAAATGTTTAGAAAATTTATTTTGACTCGAAACTTGAAATTTTTTTTTCAAAGCCAAACATTTAGTAAATTCGTTTTATCATGAAACTTTAGGCTTTTGGTTTTTTTTTTAAAGCAAAATGTTTAGGAAATTTGTTTTGACTTAGAAAATTCATTTTGACTTGAAATTTGAAATCTTTTGAAGAGGAACGTTTAGAAAAATCATTTGAAGTTGAAAGTTGAAACTTTTTGAAGAAACAATGTAGAAAACTCATTTCAACTTTGAACTTGAAATTCTTTTCAACTTTTTTTTCTCTTTCCCTTTTTTTTCTTCTTTTTCTTGTGCATCTTCTTTTTTTCTATGTTCTCTCTCTCTCTATTCTTTTTTTTTTTTTTTTACATACTTATTCTTCGGGTTGATGAGTTCTTACCTTTTTCCTTTTCCTTTGCCTTACCTTCAGGATGATTGTCGCATGAGGAGTTACCTTACTAACTGAATCTGGAGTTAAGGGGGCACGACTGAAAGTTGAACTAACGATAATGAGAGCTACTCAAGTCGAGCAGAGGACTACTACTGTTGATGCCTAGGCTGATAGGGATGATCGGCATGCTCGAATGATCATATTGATTGACGTCGAATTTGAGTTGGGGCTTGTCTGGGCGGTTGATGCAAAAAACAATGATATACATCGGGGGCAATAACGAGATCTGCTTTAATCGAGTAGAGGACCAGTGCTGTTGATGAGGAGAGAATGGACTCGCTAGGGCTATTATAGAAGATGCCCCAAATAAGGCTGTTTGCAGATGTTGAGACTACCCTTACCGGAGTTGATACTAAGGTTAAGGTTGATGTAGCTTTTTTAGAAGGCCTTATGGTTGACATCTGGCATTCTGTCTGGTGAAATAATACTTTTCTGGGGGAATTGATGCTCTGTCGGGCGGAATGATACTCTTCTGGGGAAATCCAAGGTTGATATCTTGAAACTGCTACTTCTTAAACCAAAACTCCATCTTGTGGAACAATGCTCCTATGGGGAAGTCCAAGGTTGATATCTTGAAACTGTTACTTCTTGAATCAAAACTCCATCTTGTGAAACGATGCTTCTATGGGGAAGTCCAAGATTGATGCCTTGAAATTGCTATTTCTTGAACTAAAACTTCATCTTGCGGAACGATGCTCCTATGGGGAAGTTCAAGGTTGATGTCTTGAAACAGCTACTTCTTGAACCAACACTCCGTCTTGCGAAAAGATGCTCCTAAAGGGAAAGTCCAAGGTTGATTGGGAAGGTCGAGGGGGGGCCATTGCTTTGTTGTCTGTTTTTCTATCGGCTATGGAAGTCTTAACTTTTTGCGGTGTATGCCGGTGTTAGAGATGTCTGAGGTCACTTGGTAGCGGGGTGGCTTTTTAGCTCCTTTTTGTGCTTTACCTCATTCCCAATTTCCTATTTGAGAGAGAGAGAGAGAGAGAGAGAGAAAAAAAAAAAGAGAGAAACACATAAAGTAAGTTTTTTTTGCAAAAACAGCTTACTTATGCCAATTCTAAAAATGCGCGGGTAATGGTTTGAATGCATGTTTATACCTTTTGATGAATGTATATACAAGAATAGAATTAAATGCACATCTTACTTTTTGATAAATGCACAGATTTATATAAGAATTGAATTGAATACATGTCCTACTTTTTTTTCTTTTTTCTTTTTTTTCATAAATACACAAGTTCATACAAGAATGGAATTGAATGCATATTAAACTGTTGGATGAATGCACCTACAGGAATGAAATTAAATGCATACCATACTTTTTTATGAATACATGAATAGATACAAACTACATAGTAAATTAATGGATGTACAGGTTACACATGGCATAGAGGCACTAGTATTATATGTATATAGGTTATTTACGAAGAATGTCCCAAGATTGCCCCAAGGCTTATACTCTCAGAATTCTGTTTCCCTTCCAAGATTCTACCCCTTTGTTTTTGTCTCATTCTTATTGGGGTGTGATAGCATTTGCACCATTCTCAGGGGATCTTGACCTTTTGGTTTTTTATCTGCTATCTTATCCCTACTTTCTACAGGGTTGCTGTTTGGGAATTTTCTGTACTCACTTGGTTTTCTCTCGTGGATTTTCAAATGTCACCATCGCTTGATCGACAACTCGTATTCCCTTTGTAGAACGATAAGTAGCTTGGCTCTCAATCCGAGAAGACTTTTTTTAGGATCGTAATACAAGTTTAGGGGTTATAAGAAATGAAGGGATATTAGCGCTCAAAGATTTTCTTTTGGGGGGTTATTTAAATCAAAACCATCTTAGCACATCTTGGAGCATAACATTATCCCTGCATTCCTCCCCAGCTCTCCTTTTTTTTTTTTTTTTTTAACTACTTGTCTTGGTATTGTTCAGGCTTATTTGCACTAAGCAATTTTCTTTGATTAGAGAGGAATTTGATTTGGACTGTAACGTAGGCTAGGTTAAGGGGTTTATGAATGAAAGGTTATAAAGGCTCAAACATTATCATTTGTGAGGTTTTGAAAGATAAATGATCGCCTTCGACAAATAACTTCCATTCATTGCTTTCTTCTTTCCTTCCTATTCTTTTTGTTCTTTAAGACCTTTTTCTCCCTTCTAACTAGGATTTTTCATCAAGAATTTGATCTTAAGTTGACTTTTAAAGATGTCAACTTTTTATTTCAATTTTTGGATGACAATATCTTCTTTTGAAGACCACCACCAACACATCACTTTTTTTTTTCACCATATCTTTGTGGAAATCACTATTTTTATCATTGCTCATTAGTTCTTACTCATGAGTTTTCCCTTAACCTAATGTGGGCGGTGATCATCTGGTCAGCTTTCTTGAATAATGGAAACTGGCTCAAGTGGGCTTTGCAAAGAGATTTTTTTTTTTTTATTTTTTATGTATGGTAGCAGAATTGAGACCTGTCATCATTTCAAATTGAATTAATTAGTCCATAAAGTCTTTGTACAAAACTTAGACAATGTTCCTAGAGATGGTGTGTTTCTGTCAGTAAACCCCTATATACTTCATCGAATCAACTACTCTATGCTTATCCCAGTATGGGGGATGATTATTGGTTTGGGGATATCTAAATAGAAATCACGTACTGCTCTAGTGGGCTGAGCAAAGGGTAGTGTTTATTTCATTGAACAATGGCTTTTTAGCTTTTTGAGGACTCAGCTGCCTATCGCTTAGCCAGGATATTATTCAAGTGCCACTCTTCAATAAGCTCCGCACTTCTTTATTGAGTCTGTCTCCCTTCTCTCTCTCACTCTCTCTTTTTCTCTCAAAGGTTTAAACTCTCGTTGAATAGGTTGCCCATGCAATCCCATCCTTCCAGTCGAGTCATTACAAAATGGAAAATAATCCTTAAAAGTAATAATCATCCACAAGAGTATGAGACCAAAGGGATAAACTAAAAACCACTTCATTTTCATTTCAAATTATGATTTTATGGTATGCAATGTTCATTTAAATAAGAGAAAAATGGATGAATTTTGTAAAACCTCCCTTTTCTTGTGTACCCTTTGGTGAGAACCTCTAATAGGGTTTTGGGACTGCATCAACCTCTTTGATACTTCATTCGCCGGTGTGTCACTAAATAATGGAGGGTGGATTGACAGATCTTTGGTGGTGTTTGGCATGCATTTGGAAGTTAGGGGATTTTGTTGTAGCAATGCATGAGTCTGATAGAACTTTGCAAACAATGAAGTCTTCTTCTGCATGGATGGTGATTATCGTGGCATGGCATGGAGGTAGTTGGTTAGAGGTAATATCTTGCAGATCGACGGTTAGTTCTTCTTGCTCCTTAGTGTAGATTCGGCCTCCTCTAATAATTGGGCTTATCCTTGCATAAGTTTGAATTGGGCGGGATGCTAAAGGGGTTCTATGAGTTCAATTATACTCTCCGACCTAGAAAAAGGAAAAGAAAAATAAAACGCAGTTAGGATGTAGAGTTGAAAGTTTTATGCGGTGCATAACCTCCAAAGGTCCCTTCTTTAAGGGAATCTAAGCATGATACTGAGTCCATTTTGGAGATGGATGTTTGCCCCTATGTGCAATATAATACCTCTTCGACATGGGCCGATTGATGTTTCTTTGTTCAGGTAATCCCGCCTCCACGGATGGATATGGATTTGAGCCCCTCTCGAGACATAGTTCTATACATGCCATGAATCCTTAGGGTTGAGGAACCCTTAGACGTTTTGGTAGGTTCAACTAACATGAGATTGGATCGCTCCTTTCTGTTTACAGTTGATTAAATACATGAGAATGCAATGACTTGAGTCTTTTGGAACTCTTGTCTTGGAATAGATATGGATGCATGAGCATAATGAAAATGAATATGTGAGTATCATGATAATAGTAAATGAATGGTTTAGAAGACCCCCTTCTTGTCTTGCTTCTGCCCTCGATTTTCTTGGTACTCGGAGATAAAGGGGGAGGATAGAAGACAAGAAACAAAAGATATGTTAGTATCTTGATTTGAAAGTTTTTATACAATTTATGTCTTACGGATGACCCTACTTGAGAGAGAGACTAAATATGATGGATTTGGCTCACTTTTTGGGGATAGGAGTTTTGCACCTGTACGCAAATACTTTATCGTTTAAGTGGGAACATACATTCATTCATTCATTCATTCATTCATTAATGAGAAATAAAAGAAGTACATTGATCTTCAGAGTTTAAATATAACGGAATTGATCTTTAAGGGAACAATTTACTTGGGACTTCCACCTATCTACTTTTACATTTAGGATCTTAAACTACTCTTGAGTCTTTAGATTCGCCTTTTTTTAGCTTGATGATGTCATTGATAGAGCTTGTTTCATTGCCCCTTATCTTTTTGGCAACCTTATCTATGTGAACATAGAGGGATTGGGGCCCTTCCTATAGAATGACTTGAAATGCATGCTATGAGTCTTTAGGGTTGTATGATAACCTTTAGAGTTTTGGTAGGTTTAATGCAAGGGAGAGTGAACTTAGTGTCACTCTCTTTGGGTTGATCATATGCATGAAGATGCAATGACTTGAGTTACTTTAGAACTCTTGTCTTGACATGGAATATTGAATGTATGAACATGGATGCATAAAGTAGAAAGAGAGAAAGAGAATGCATTTGTAAAGTAAACAGTAATGCATGAGCAGTTAGATAGGCATTATAACAGCAGGAATACAAGTATTATAACAACAGGAATAGACAAGTTTAAAGGAAAGTAAAGTAGTCACCCTTTCCTCCATGGTTTTGAAAACGACGTGCGTGTCTTAAATCCGACAAAGGTTCGGCTATGCATGGTGTATATATGAGCATGAGGTTGAGGGTTTATTAATACTTCCTAAGAGAGCTCAGTTTCCAAATCTTCAAACCTAGGCCTACTCCTCGAGATGGTGCCATTATCAATTGGTGATCTGAGCGAGGGAACCATCAAAAGGCCGTAGGCGAAAAAACTAACACATCATATTGCCCACAACCAATATACCATTCCCCCTTCTAACTAGAAGGGACATAATCAGGTAAGAATGCAAGTATGCAAATGCTTATGCTCAATGCAATGTGTGTGTGTGTGCGAGATTTTAAAAAGTAAAGGAAAGGACCCAACAACTCTTATCCATCCTGTCCATTCCATACATTCATGACATACATAGCAGTTAGTATAACATGACACAAAATGTGAATAAAGATCCACTATAAAAATAAATATGCAAAAGTCAGTACTTGAATGACAAACTTAATGCAAGATAGAATGGATATGAATAAAATGTTTGCTATGACATGTTTTTGAAAACAACTTGGAAAAGCTTAATTTTGGAAGTTTTTAAAGTGGATAGAATTAGACAAATTAATCAAAGACTCCAAATGGGTGAGGGTGAACAAACATGACAATGGTTTAACCCTCTAAGCGTTCCTAGTGGAGTGCCAGCTGTCCCATCCCGATTTGTCGCACTCAAAGAAAATATGCACAAGTGAAAAAAATACAATACTCTCTCGTTAGAACTCATCCTCCTAGAAGGGCAAGTGCGACTATGTCTGATTTAGAAATTAATTTGATTAAGGGTTTTTGGAAACAGGTTTAGAGTCACCACTTAACTTGATTAAAGTGAGTTAAGTCACCTAAAACTAAGCACGATCCGAAGATTACATTTAGGGTTTTTGAAACGATTTTGAAAACTTCCTCAAGAGAGGGTTTTTAAAAAAATAGGTTGTTTGGCAACCTTTGAAAATATTTAAGCCCTTTTTTAAAATAACTCTATTTTAGTCTTTAAAAACAGTGATTCTAGATTCGAAGGTTGGTTACATGTAGGGAAGACGTACTAAGCCATCACCCTACCCCACCCTTGCGGTACCTACATGTCTATTCACCATAGGTTCACTTATTTAGAATTTTTAATTAATAAATGTCCAATTATATCTACTTTAGAAAAGAACTATGTGAAAGAAGTTGAAATGATGCATAATATGCAAGTGCAAGAATTTGATTTGATTTTGAAAGTAGATTTGAAAGAAATACTTGATTTGAAATTGAAAATAAATTTGAAAAGATAGATTTGATTTTTGAAAGAAAGTTCTAGAAACTGGAAACTTGAAATAGATGGAGATTTGAAAATAGATTTTTAGAATTAGAGACTTGAAATAGATCATAGAATTGGAAGTTTGAAAAAGGTTATGGAATTAGAAGTTTGAAAAACGTTATGACCGCAACTATGAGGGTTGCGTACGTATCCTTTTTTGAGAATCATGTCATTCACCCTTTTTGGGAATCACGTCATTCATAGTTCAGACAAGACTTTGATTGAAAATAGACACTTTGAGATTTTTGAAAAGTTTGATTTGAAAAAACTTGATTAGGAAAAGAATTTGATTTGAAAAAGGATTTGATTTGAACTTAGAATAGGAGATATGAAATTGAAACTCAGATTTAGAATTGACTTTGATTTGAAAATATAGAACTTAGAAGAGGAACTTGGACTTGATTTAAGAAAGAAAAAGTAGAGTTTTGAAAATATTTTGACTTAGATTGAAGTTAGAAAACCATCTTGGTTTAGAAAGGAGTTTTAGAAAGGGGTTGAAACATTCTAACTTTAGGGTTAGGGTTGAACTAGGGTTTAGGCCTCCTAGGGTTTAGGTTACCTAAGATTAAAATATGTAGTTGAGTTGGAAAGGATTTGGTTTAGATTTGAAAGGTTCAATTTTAGAAAGTTAAATTTAGGAAATGTTCAAACTAAGAAATGTTCGAATTAGGAAAGTTGGATTTAAGGAAGATTTGAAAAGAGATTTGATTTGATTTGAGAACACTTGACTTGGAATGATTTGGAAAGTTAGGGTTTAGGAAAGATTGGACTTTGGAAAGTTTTGAATTAGGAATGTTTCAAAGTAGGAAAGTTCCATTTTAGGAAAGTGCCAAATTAGAAAAGTTTTGATTTTAGGAAAGTTTCATTTTAAAAAGCTTTGAATTTGGAAAGTTTGAACTTAGGAAAATTTTGAATTTAGAAAGATGTGAACTTAGGAAAGGTTTGATTTAAGAAAGATTTGTTTCTTGTTTCCTAGAGTAGAAGATTTGATTTTATTTCCAAAAAGATATGATTTGAGTTAGTTTCTAAAATTTTCCTAAACGGGAATATTTGATCTGTTTTCCTAATTTGAAATATTGGATTTGACATAGAATTGGAAAGGTTGAATTTTGAAAATCTAAGATTTAGAAACCTATGATTTTGGTGTAAAAAGAGATTTTGAAAATCTAAGATTTGATGTAAAAGATGGTTTTTTGGAAACTTGTGATTTAAAGTAAAAAGAGAAGTCATGTTTTTGGGAAAGAAAATTTAGGGTTTCCTAGCCATAAAATCCTAGCCATAAAATCTACGGCTTGACTTAAACTCCAGGAAAAAGAGTTTTTAGAAAGTAGGCTTTTTGAAGAGAGTTTCTAGGAAGGAAACTTGAAGAGATTTTAGAAAATGAATTTTTGAAGAGAAATTTCGGAGAGGAGTTTGAAAAGAGCTTTTTAGAAAGTAGATTTTTTAAGGAAACTTTTGGAAAAGAGTTTTTAGAAACTGTATTTTTGAAGAGAATTTTTAGAAAGTATTTTGAGAAGCAATTTTGAAAGAGATTTGAATATGGACTTTTAAAATCTTTTGAAGGTCTCACTTTCCTAAAACGATTCTAACCATGAAGAGATTAGAACTATTCTAAGTTGGTGGTTTTGAAAATAACATGGATTTGAAATATGGACCAATTTAATCACATTGAATATCACACCCTCTTAAAACAACCCTAACCATAAAATGGCTAGAATCATCTTAAGATTATGAATTTTGATGGAAAACAAGTTAGGGTTTACACCCAAAATATGGACCTTGATGGTCACAGTGAATATAACACTTTCCCTAAAGCAACCCTAACCTTGAATTGGCTAGAATCACTCTAGGAGTGTGATTTCAAAAACAAGATTTTGAATGCAAGTTTGAAATAGGATTTTGATGCAAACTTTGAAAAAAAATTTGAGTATATGAATAAATATGATATGCACAATGCAAGTAGGGTCGTGAACATACAAGGTTGGCGTCACCACATAATCAAGGGGGCTGAATCCACATGGTCTAAGGTTGAACTAGAAGAAAGCCCCCGACACGGTGACTTTAACAGTCCTTCCTATATATGAATCAGAGATTCCCCTGTTTCAAGCATGCAAGAAAGGGGGGAGAAGATAGGGGATTAAAATAGAAGAAAATCTAAGTGGGTTAGGAGGAAGAAGAGAGAGGGGGGAAATATATAAACATAAAAAAAAGAGTCTACCTTGTATTTTTCTTGTTTTCTTGCTTTATTTGCTTTGTTGTGCTTTGCTTGATCCTTGAGAGCTTCCAAGTTGCAACACCTTGAGTCTTCAATGGAGGCCTGTATATAAGTGTATGGAATGTGTATAAGAGTTAGGGTTAAGTGGATGGGGGCTAGGGTTTGAAGAGACTAGAGAGGCTAGGCTTTTAGAGAGACTTTGAGCTCTGTAATTTGAAAAGTAGAGTTTCTGGACTGAGTTTACAGACCCTTTTCACGCAGGAAGAAGCTCTGTATTTATAAATAGAAGATTGACCTGGCGTTTGTTACAATGGTGCCAGGCCAAATTTCCTTCCTAGTGGCACCAGCCCCTTAGGAAACTTTTAAGGTCGACAAGCAATGTATCTTTCAACCCTTGATACGCAAGGCAAAAGATTTGGGCACCTGTATTAGTGACTAGTATGCAATTTTTGGCTTAGCATCACTAAGAGTGACTTCGGAAGGTCCGAGAATGTTCAGAATGGTTGGGAATGGTTCGGAAGGCTGGAAATAGGTAGAAACTCTTGAAATAGTGTCCGGGGGGGGGGGGGGGGGGGGTAACGGACTTGAAAAATGATGTCAGGATGGTCGACCAAGCTATTAGGGGCAAAACGGTCAACTAGACCGAAAACCTATCAGAATGGACTTGGAATGTCTCATGAGAAGATTTGAAAGTTAGAAACACTATCTAGAGTGTTCCAGAAGGTTTCCAGTTTGGTAACCAAAACCAGTATGGTAGGAAAAGGCGACCGACCCACTAGGGGCAAAACGGTCGTTTTGCATCAGGCTTGCCGGAATAGACTCGAAATGATCCGAAAAGATATTGGGAGGTTAGGAATACTATTAGAAGCATTATTAGGAGGTTGCTGGTTTGATATCTAGAGTCGATGTGGTTCCCGAAAGTGCTCAGATGTCGAGGGGTAAAATAGTTATTTTGACCGAATGGTCTCTAAATTGGTCCCATGACGTAGGGGGTTTGTTAGCAATTCCCATTGTCGACCTATTTGTGAGAGTTTTTGCCACTCTGACAGTTGCAATGTTTGCAAGTGTTTCCGCCACTTTAACGGTGTGCATTCATTCTGGAGACTGTCTGATCTCGGGAAGCTGCTAGGTGGACCTATTGTCTGAAGAATCAACTTTTTTGAAAGACGTGCTGAAGAACGGACATTCTTCATTAATGGCTTGCAGGCACCAAAGGTGAACCGTTCTACCATCTTGGGGACTTAGGTTTCGTCCCGGTCGACGGGTTTAAAGGGACTTACAATTCTAAAGAGTTTTCTCAAAAAATGTGCCGGACTAGATGGTCTTACCGCCTGAGGGATTAACTTTCTGAAAAGGCGTGTCAAATTTAATTTGAATTGAAATTGGACTTGAAATTGGATTTGATATTAAAATGGGGACTTATTGTCTATAGGAAGGCATGCCAACTGGAATTGGACTGAGAAATGCCCCAAGGGTATTTTTGTCAACGGGCTCGCAAAGCGATTAATTGATTGGATTGAGTCTGAAAAATTGATTTGGACTTGAATATGAGTCCGGACAAGCCGAAAATTGCCGAGCGAGCAAAAATGGGGTGCTTACAGTCTTGGTGTTGCTATTTATAAACTCATAAGATGAAACCGTTCATTCCCTACAATGATGCATTATTCCTTTCTTTAATTATTAATTTCTTCTTTTATTTTCTTTCCATGTCAATTGCCTTCTTTCCGTGTCAATTACCATGTGAGTTGCCTTCATTCCATGTGAATTGCCTTTTTTTCATGTGAGTTTGCTCTCTCTTTTATCCATAAGCAAAAACATGGGCTACTTGTTTTGATAGAGTTAATGAAAAATGGATGTTTGCCCATGTGGGTGGGCATCAACCAATAAAGACTCTTTTCTTTCCATGTGGGTTTGCTCCCTTTTTTATCTAAAAGCTTACAAAATTCTCAACAAAATTTATTAGGATTAAAAGTAAATTAATTAAAACTATTTATAATTATTTTAATACTAACAAACACAAAGTTAAGAACTTGTAATTATACTTTTACAATGTAATCACACCCCCAACTTGCTTTTTGCTAGTCCCTAGCAAAACAAATAAACACATTTAAAAAGATATGCTCCATTTTCATAGGAATCACGATGTATTTAGTATATGCATCAAGCCTTTACACCCCTAGGTTACTCCTAGTGGATAAGTGGTGTCTTGTGGGAGTTTCCAGTGATAGTACCCACAAACATCAAAATGGATCTACAATTGAAACACAAGCAAGTTCTGTCTATCCTACTCTTTAATACATAAGCAAGATAATGTCTTAGAACAACATATGAGAGGCTTTTGTGTGTGTGTGATCATTACCTGATAAGAAAAATATTACAACTTAAAAACACAGATACATTCTTTAAGCTTTGATGGATATTTTCTCATAAAGAAAAAACATAGGTATCTCACACTGGTTATCCTTACAAAATAATAAATATAATATAAAATTAAAATAGACAACCATAAAAAAATAACGTGAATATATAAAGTGAGAGACAACTTGGTATAGTTTCATGAAAGAATACTCAACATTAAAATCACACAAGCAACTGATAAGTGAATTCTCTTTGAAGTGAATGAATAAGAAATGTACACATCAAATCCTCGAGAACTTTGTTCAGGTTGTAACTTGGTCATAAGGTTAAAGGTAGGAAAAAAGAAAAGATATAAGGCTCAAAACATGTATGATCAAGGTATGAATTGATCAATAAATACATACATTTAATTTCTCAATTTCATTTATTTGATTTGGTATTTTTTCAACAGCCAACATTTTCTTCTTCATTTTCTTTTTTTACTTTTACTTCCCTTTTTCTTTTGTATTTTTTTCTTTCCTTTGTTGCGAATTTATATTTTTTCTATTGCAAATAGATTACATCCTTTCTCAATTCAACTTGCACAAGTGAAGATACTTGTGTTGCCGTATTTAGAGACGAAACTTTAGCAATGATATATGTAGTAATAGACAAAAAAAAAATAGGCCTAAAGATGGTTCTAAGAGAACTATGTCAACAAATAAATCTGTGGCTCAAATGATCAAAGATGGCCTCGATTTATTTTTGAAAGGGGATAATAGCTCAAGGTTATAAGAATTCAACATATTCAATTACCGTAGCAATTCAAATAATTGAGTCAAATACAAATATAATGGATCTATTGAAATAGCGATGTGAAAAAAATTCATTAAGAATAAATGTAAACACTCTGAAAAGTGTGATTGCCTTTAAAGCTCACTTGGTAAATAATCTCCACTTTTGTAAGAATGAAAATGTACAATATGTAAAAATACTAAACCGATCATGATATGATAATAAGTGATGTAAAATAGTATCTTTCTATGTATTAAGATAAAATCTTAAAAAATGTATTAAAAATAAAGGATAAAACAAAAATTATGCTAAGGTGAATGAAAACATGTTTCAACAAATTTTCAAAATCTACATTTGCATTTCGCATAAAACTGTATAAAATCATAAAAGATACTCAAACCTCTTTTGTAGATCTCAAGTGCATTAAGATATTCAAATTGTATGCTCATTGGCCTTGCACATGTTTTTTCTTTTTTGGAAAAATACAAAACATCTGCAAAATAAATGTTACTCATATTTACAAACACAGATAAACACGCAAATAAAACATTCAAACCTACCACACCCTAAGAAGAATAATCATTACAAAATTAAGCCAGACTTTTGACATCAAAATCAAGATAATCTACTGTTCTAGTAATTTCAAGGCGTCTCAATGCCTCAGTATTTGTTCGCCCTTTAATAATATCTAAGTAAACCATTTGATTCAATGACATTAGTAGATGGCTCCCTTTGATGTCTGCTAGTCACGAAAATTCATAAAATAAAACACACAAAATAAAATAAATAATGAAAAATGAAAACCAACAAAAAAGGGGTGGGTACCCCCCAACTAAAGACAAAATAGCAACCTAATTGTTGGAATGAATCAGGTGTGGTGTCTACTCATTCAGTCTCATCCTTATGGCTTATCGTGACTCTTTACTTTTTAGGAACCACTTAGATTGGTCTAACCCACTTTAAATTAGAGATGAAGTATGTGATACTCCATTGAGAAGCTTTAGTACTTCTCCTCTAAAAAAACCTCTTTCACACGTGTAGGTTGAAGCGTCTTTACATGGATGCACCGGTTGAGACTCTTTTCAAGATATAAACATTATGAGCAAATAACGTGACTAATACCACGTAAGTCAGTTATGGTCCAACTTAAGACTTTTCTTTGAGTCTTCAGAAATTTCACAAGAGTTTTCTCTTAGCCTTTAGACAGACTAGAGGATATGACGACACTAACATGTCTCGACAAAAGAAAACACTAAAAAGAAAGAAAAGAAAATGACAACAAAAATGAAAATAAACAAAACCTGCACTCTAAACACAAACAACAACAAGAAATAAACATTAGAGTTAGGAAATATTTTAGTAATGGTTACATTGTCGAGGGTACCGGCCTAGAAAGGCGGTGGATCAACCCAAGAGGTAAACCACAAAAAGAAAAATAACTAAATGTACAAGACTTAAATTAAAATGCAGAAAGTAAAATGTTAGCAATGGTAACCCCAGGGGTTATCCACTCAGGGTTATTCACTTAAAGAAAAGAAAAATGTTAAATAGTTTGATATATATACATATATATACAGTCCAACTCCTTTGTCAAGATAGGGAAATAACAAATGTCTATATCCTTACTCCACATCAAAGGTATAAGATTTGAAGTCCAATTGTCCTCCTTGAATCAACCATAACGGTCTTGTTTTTTTTTTTATTATTATTATTATTATAATTATTATTGATTTTTTTATTTTTTATTTTTTATTTTTTATAATTTTGAATTTTTTATAATTTTATAATTTTTATAATTTTTTTTGTGTTTTTTTTGTCACTGTTTTAACTCCTTACCACTATTCCCTGGCAATAGTGCCAAAAATGCTTGATCTATTTAACACATCCAAAAATAGATGCGGCGAAGTAGTACATCATAAAAATAACATGGTAAGATCGGGGTCGAACTACAGAGAATGGATATAATAGGTAAAACCAAATGACAAACGTAACCAAAAGAAAAATAAAATCTTTTTGTAGTTTTGATATGGAGGTTGCTAAACTAGTCTTGAATTCAATTGATTCAATCACTTTATTTACTTGGGAATGATAAATACAGGTTTACCAACTACCAATCATTTAGCCTACTCGGACCTCATAATTTAGCAGATGGGTATATTCAAAATAATCAATCACTAGAATATGATGTTAAAATCATGAAACCCTCACTATCGATTCATAAACACTTGGCAATACTTTATTAGGGCATAAGTGTAACAAGCATAATTAAAGGTACATGTTTTCAAATGTTCTAGCTTAGAAACTTATTGAATTAAAATCAAAGACCCTCACCATCGATTTGCATGTACCGGTTGCTTTGTCAGGGCAGAAATTATTGTTGAGTCAATGCCTTGATTTTGATGATAACAAAACATGGTTAAATGATCTAATAATTCTACTTAGTGTGCAGATGAATTATTAATTAGAGCTTGACTTGAAGCTTATCATAATAGAGAATTTACGATGAAAAGCATGATGAAGTGATGTATTCTACAAAAGGTGATATTATAAGAAGAAAAAGGATTCTCAAGTTGATGAAAATCCTAGATTGAAGATTGATAAGCATGAAAGAATAGCATATTCAACAATGGTGATTTTATAAGGGAATGAAGATGATGGATATCAAAGAAGAAGAATGAAAATGATCAAAGTCTTGATTTAAAATATTGAAGACTTTGAGTACTTGAAGATATCTTGCAAGAATGGAAGAAAAAGATACCAACTCAAAATATGGAAGTTTTCCTAGAAGATTTGAAGATGTCTTGAAGACATGGAAGGAATCACAAGATTTGGAAAGCTTTCTTGAGTTGTTGAAGTCTATGGAGAAGCCATGTTGATTGAAGAAATGAATATTCTAAGTCATGGAAGCTCTCTTGAAGATATTGAAGAAGACTTGAATCAATGGATGAAGCTATGATAATGGAAGAGCTCTACAAGTGATGAAAATGAAGAAAACTCACCTTGAATGGATTGAAGATGTTCTTGGAGTCATCTAATCTTGAAGAAGTGTTTGCAAGCTTTAAAAAGCCCATTTAGATGATCCTTGAAGAGATTGGAAGCTTTGAAAAAGAATGAAGAAAAGTTGCAAAAATATGGGTTTTTGGAAAAAGGGTCGACTCCTCAAGTTAAAAGAGCCGACTCATTCGAACAGAGCCTTGGAATTCTACTGGAAGCTTAAAAGAATCGACTCCTGGCCAAAAAGAGTCGACTCATTGCAACAGAGAACAAACAATTCTGCAGACTGCTGAAAAGAGTCGACTCTTGGGACAAAAGAGTCGACTCATTTGGACAGAAACTTGAAAAATCTGCTGAAATGCAAAAAGAGTCGACTCATTGTGAAAAGAGTCGACTCCTAGACTCTAACGGCTAGTTTTCTGACAGACGGTATGGGCACAAACACAACCAAATCTTCTCCCATACTTCTCCAACGGCTAGAATCGATCCATACCTATATATATGAGATACATACAGCTTCAAAGAAGAAGAGTAGAGCAATCATACCATTCATATCAAGGGCTTGAAGCTGAAAATCACTTGTACCTCACTGCCATATATTTTTGCTGAGTGTTTAAAGTTATCCATTGAGTTGTATTCATTTGTATACTCACTAGAAGAGTCACTCTCTGTATAATTTTCATTCATTCTTGTTTGGGTGAGTTTGTAACCTAGTAAGTTTAAGTGTTCTTGGGAAAAACACTTGTAAGTTTAAGAAAAGCTTGGACAAAATCTCTTGGGTTTTGAAAGCTTGGGAAGAAGCTTTTGTAAAGAGTGAGCTGGGCACTCGTGGCACAACCAGCGGCTGTGTAAGGAGTATTGCATAGTGGAATTCCTTCGAAAGGATCGAAGAAGAGAGGACGTAGGCAAGGTTGGCCGAACCCCTATAAATCTGGTGCATATTTCTTCTGCCTCTGTTTTGCTTACTTGCTCATTATGCATGCTTGCAAATACTTATTCTAATGTACACTTCATTTGCTTGATACTTATACTCTGATTATTTGTTACTAAAATACATAAACGATTTTTTAGTTCAAATTCTTGTTAAAAATTCTATAAAACCCAATTCACCCCCCCCCCCCCCCCCCCCCCCCTCTTGGGTTGCCTACTTGAGCCAACAATTATTACAAACATAATTAAAAGTCTAAGTTTTTTAAAGGAACTAAACGTCAATTATTCATGAATATAACTCGATCAATTCCAGATTACGATTAAGGGTCCTAGATCCTCACTAGAGGTTTGACATAAAACATACCGGACAGAGTACCAGCATAAAATATACAAGTCTCCAAAAAGTGTAGAGTAAACCAGCATCTACTTTACTTTTACATTACTCCTATATTAATTACACTACTCCAAAACTTAATCTAATCTAAACTCACACGAAACTATTACGTACATAAAATATATGTGTATGTGCCCAAGCATGCAATATATCGAACGTGCACAAAAATACTAAATTTTCAAATAAATCCAGAATGAAAAGACAAACCTTAATCGATCATCCCAATTCGGTCAAGCGATCTTTCTAATTGGCTCCAAGAATAAAACTAACTGCTAATATTGAAAAGTTTAGACATGGAAAAAAAACTTTATAAATAAAAAGGTTTAATACAAAACAACATACATAAATGGAAAAGAAATAAATCCCTAGGAGAGAAGCCTCGGCCAAAGGCCGAACTCTCCTCCTAGTTCTCTCTCTCTTGCCTCATCCTCCTTCCTTGGTCTTGATGTTGCTATTTATAAACTCATAAGATAAAGTCATTCATTCCCAACAATAATGCATTATTCCTTTTTTTTTAATTATTAATTTCTTCTCTTGTTTTCTGTTCGTGTGAGTTTATTCCCTCTTTTATCCAAAAGTAAAAACATCAGCTATTTGTTTTGATGGAGTTGTTGGAAAATGGATGTTTGCTCATGTGAATGGGCTCCAATCAATGAGGACTTTTTTCTTTCCATGTGAGTTTGCTCCATCTTTTATCTAAAATCCTAAAAAATACTTAATAAAATGTATTAGGATTAAAAGTAAATTAATTAAAACTATTTATAATTATTTTAATGCTACCAAACACAAAGTTAAAAACTTGTAATTACACTTTTACAATGTAATCACTTACGAAAAATAAACTTAGGATCATTATAGAGTATTTACGCCATATAGTAAGATACTTGAGCTATTGTTAATAAACGACTATACTTGGCAGAGTTGCACATAAATCAAGATGAATCCAAGAGGACTACTTGAGTCAACTCGGATGATTAGGTAGGGGGTACCAATCTAGAGTAAAATATGCATATTTCATGTCTGTATACATATTTTGAATTGTACAATTATTTGAATTGAAAAGCATGATTTCTTATTACGTTCTTTTTGAACTAAACTACTGTATTCTTTCAGCTATTATACATGATATAGCAAAATGAACTGTTCACTGTTGTATTGAGTAATATGGCTATGGAAATGAATTTTGAGGTTATGTTCCGAAGTCCAGACTAATGCGGGCTTGGTTGTAAGTTCAAACCTATACGGACTTAGTTTTGAGCCTAGACTAATGTGGGCTTGATCGTAAGTCCAACCCTATGCAGACTTAGTTTTGAGCCCAAACTGATGCGGGCTTGGTCGTAAGTCCAAACCAATGCAGACTTGGTCCTGGCCCGGACCTTAAATAGGGTTAAAGAATCATGCTACCCAATTTAAAAATTGGTACGCAGAAATGGGAGATAAGGTGATACATTGAGCATAGTACAGAAATGAACAATTGTTTGTTGAGATATCATGATTTTACAAAATTTTACATGAAATGTGCTGAAGTTTTGAATATATCTTATATAATTTTGTATATCATTGAGTATTGCAGCATTTGTCCTGATTTCAAAATTATTGTTTTCATATGTTATATCATAAATTAGTTAAATACTGTTTTTTGAAGAAATTAAACTTATTGTATGTTGAATAATACACTATTGTTGGACTTTACAGCTCACCCCGTTTTATGGGTAATATTTCAGATGGCAAGGTAATAAACATGATAAGAACAACAGTAGGGATCTCCAAGAACTATGTTGTACATCGAGAAAGGTCGCAAGTGAAACCCCAAATCCAACTGTCTTCTTTCCAGAATAGCCTAGAACTATATAGATTTTGGTTTAAGTGGAGACACCGAATCATTGTAATGAGATATAGTGATGAGGTATGGGTTTAGTGTGTTACTTGAGTTATTTTAGAGACTGAAACTGTTATTATTTCGACTATAGCATTTTAACCACCTGTTGGTCTATCATAGGGGGTGTTAATGCAATCGATGTGGGATTAGCGAGTGGTTTACATCGCGCCACCTAGAAATCCCCGGGCATGGGAAATTCAAGACGTGACACCTTCTCTCAGGATTTCCTTGACTTGGTTATGTTTGATCGTTGTCGGGGTCACTAGGAGGGGTAAAAATTATCCCCTAGCCTTTTTTGTTGTCGAGATTGAGGACATTTGTAACTAGTCATGGTTCATTAACTTGCTGAGACACGTTGTTGTCCCGGGTAAGGAACGTGTCACCATAATTTCAGACCGCAACGAGGGCCTACTAAATGTCATTGATCGAATGTGAGAATATCCAAGCGATGATCAACCCCCTGGTTTTCACAGGTATTGCTTTCGACACTTTCACAGTAACTACCATAAGAACTACAATATAATAAAAATCAAGAACTTAGTGTAGACTGCTAGCACAGCTCATTAATTACAAAAGTTCAACACTATAATGAAAAGAATTAAAAAGAGATATGAACCTTGTTATAATAAACTAATGGGGGAGGACATTACTAAGTGGATATTTGCTCACGATAGCGGGTTTTGTTGGGAGATCATAACAAACAAAAACTTTGAGACCTACAATAAGGCGATAGTAGGCGCACGTAATCTGCCCATCACTGCAACTGTGAAGGTCACTTACTACCGTCTTGTTGAGAGTTTTGTTGCATAACGTGGTGAGACACAACATGACATGAGTAATGGCCATTGAGTCCCGTTAGAAGTGCATGAAAGATTTAAGAAGTGGAGCAAAATAGCAGCTGGTTGTACTGTCATATTTTGTAATATGTAATATATGTTTATACCATCATCATTAAATTGCTATTGTAATGACACTTAACTGAATGTATGACATTCCCTTATTTGTTGTATAGGGACACCACGTCTGTCAATGTGCTAAGTGGTAGGAGAAGGACTAAAGGTGGTTATCTACATGTCGTGCAACTATACCTGCCCAGTTGTATATGCGAAAAATTGGTTATATATCACCTCCCTTGCTCCTACATGCTTGTTATTGTTACAACTGCCAAAAAAGCAATCTTGGTTTTTATTTAACCCCCATTACACTATAGAACCGTATGCACAATTGTATGCAATTCTATTCATGCCAATGCTAATAGAGGATTACTGGCCTCCTTATAAATGGCCTACTGTTCTCCCAAACCCCCTTCGTGAATGTGTAGTCTAAAAAGGCCATCCAGAACACAATAGAATTCCTAATAAAATAGACAAATCGAGGCAAAAACAGACATTCAAGTATAGTTTATGCAACAAATCTGGTCATAATAGATGTCGATGTCCAACCAAAAGAGGAAAACATTAGGGAATAGTATATGTATGTAACATAAGGCCTCGTATGTGTAAACTTTTCCTTCTAAGTAAAGGTGCAAACCAATTATTTCATGCATGTTACATTTTTTAACATGTTATGAAGAGATGACATTATTTCATTACAGACGTTATTTCATGATATTATACATGTTATTAAGTCGTATGAAATAACTTATTCCATTTTACTGACATTCCAAATCTATCATATACTATGGTATCACAACATCGACATGGTGAACCCATCAATCCCAATGTACTTACCTTATAGGGCATTCATCACTCACAGGTTGTATGGGAGCATGGGGTATGTTTTATTGTACTTGTATGTAATCTACATAATAGTTCATAGGAAAAACTTATAATAACGACTACCATTTTATAATGCATTCCTTTTATTTGATAGACAGGGTGATCAGCCTATGGCTTGTCATTGGGTAGACTTAGGTTTATTCGACGATAATGTACACCCCCACATTATACCTTATTTGATCTGCACTAGTTTATACGGTGTATACCGCGTAAGTAAGATTTAGCACGATCATACTCTGCTCACAGCAATGGTGGAGAGATGGCAACAGGAGACATATACCTTCCACTTGCCTATCGGGGAGGCCACAGTTACATTATAGGATCTCTCTATCCTATACTGTCTTCCTATTACTGGCAAAGCTGTTATGGAATTTCATGATATTATTTAAATACACGTGTTATCTCATTATGTTATGCACGTTATTATGTCATATACAAGAACTGATTTCCATTTTACTATCATGTTACAGGTCCCTCCGGCATGTCCTCACCACAAGATTGGGCCCCTATCTTTATGCGGCATTTAAGGGTTGCCCCCGAGCCCCATTTTTTAAAAAAGGTCTGATCAAGCTTAAATGGTTAAGTCAAACATTTCAAGTACTTGCAGATGATGCCGATGAAATCACAATACAATGTCATGCTTAGGTATTTATGCTGAGACTCATTGGCGGGGTCATGATGTCAAATCACTCTGGTATTCTGTTTAGGCCCATGTACTTACCATTGTTAGCGAACCTTGATGCTTGTAGCGATTTCAACTGGGGTAGTGCAATTTTTGCATCATTGTACAAGGAGTTATGTCGTGCCAGATAACCCACCAATTTTGAGTTCACAAGCCCGCTTATATTACTGCAGGTATGCAAAACATTTTGTTACTCATGTTATTATTACCTTTCGACGATCATATCATTCCATATTAAGACTCATATTCATTCAGATTTGGGTATGGGAGAGATTCCCTGTTATGTCATATATACAGAAGTTGACTTTTGTTACACTTGTGTAGTAGCCGCTTATTATTGGGGAACAAGAGTTTCTTGGTGACCATTAGGGGGAGGTGACATGATGATTTCCTCCTCACAAACATCGTCACCCATGTGCTCGTTGTATACAGGGATTAGTTGGACCAATTTCAACCCAATGATGTGAGTTATACATTTACAGTACATCTTACATTCGTTATATTTGGGTTGTAATATACATGACAATTGATTGTATGTTTTGGATTCTTTAGTTTTGTTGGACCCCATACGAGGCCCATATGGATGCGTTGCTCCAGTACTACTTTGCTGGGATGAAGGTTTGGAGGGCAGCGGTCCCTCTCTTATGCTTTGAAATTGATGAGTTTAATCTACCAGATCGAATGATGCGCCAGTTCAGGATAAGACAACACATACCGGACTATTCAAACACTAGGAGGGATTTGCATACAGCAGATCAACGAGAGACGACCACAGTGGATTGGAGTGTCTATTATGCAGCATACATAGAACTCTGGTCAGACAAGATGGCCCGTGTAGTTGACGGTGAGATTTATGATAGACCTATGTCCTCCGCTAATCCTTACATGACTTGGTATAAAAGCATTCCTCACCTCCACAATGGGAATCTTATTAGCGCACAAAAAGAGGCTATTCAAGTGTCGAGGGCACTGTAGATTCGATGGTATGTGCAGTTAAATGTTAAATACCAAAATTTTATTTTAATATCTTAATAAATGACATTAAATTGTATTTTCAAGCAGAAGTATGGACGGATGTATAAGAAAGGGGAGCACGTGCTATACATGACTTTCCTAAAACGGAGTCATTGCAGCAGATGTACGACATACAAGAACGGGCCATGGCTTCTTTATCCCTTCTACATGTGTTGGACCGTGTCCCACAATTTTCTAAATTAAAAGAATAACTTATTTAACTTTCAAAGGCAAGAAAAAAAATTGAAAACGCAAAGGTTTTTTAATATTTGAGCGGCAGCTGAAAATGCTATTGGGAATTGCATTTTCGGAGAAAACGCAATTCCAAACTGCGTTTTCTTGGGAGTTTTTTCCAGCTTTCAGAAAACGCAATCTCCAAGATCGTGTTTTACATTATTGTGGGAATTATCTTTTAAATTTTAACATTTTGGGAATAAATTTCAAAAAAAAAATATTATTTTGGTAAAAAAACTCAAGTAATCACTATGTTGCCCTAGGAGTTATGAATTTTAAATAGAAGAAGAAAGTTGCTAGTCGAAGTTAGGACAGCAAACAAGTCAGCCAAGTCGAGTAGTGGATTATTCAACCTTAATTTGATAACATGAACAAGTTTTAAAATATGCTTAAACCGATTTCCAACGAACTTTAATCAGTCAAGTTCAAATAGTTTAATTTTTTTGAGTATATATATGTTTATGGAGCAAAGTTTAAAAAATTTTCAAGCCTTAAAATGTATTCTAACTTGACTTGTTTACATAACAAGTCGATTCTTAAACAAGTTTTTAACAAGTCGAGCTTGAGTAGTTTGGTTTATTTTACAACTCTAATTATAGCAGCCGTAGCCTAGACTCACCAACGCCGATAGCTGCCAACTCAATTGAGGTCTACCAGAGTGTGGCCCAGCTGAGTTGGCAAATATCAGTTAGTAACTAACCATCAATCACGACTGTTATCGGCACTGATCATTTTGACTAGCTTAAATTTAAATTTGATAGTTTACATATAGATTTCGAGATCAAATTTTAGAGCTTTCCATGAGATATTTGGAATAACTATGTAAATTAATTATTTGAAATTTTTTGTACTCGGGATTCTAGTCCTACACGATGCTAATAAAATATACTTCTTTAATCTATGTTATATCTTACTCTATAGTTTCTCAATCCACCCATTGTAACTAACTTTTACAATTTTACAAAATTCAATCTCAAAACCTTTCGTTTGAAAACCATTAAGGGAGCTGTGATTTCAACGAAAGATTGGTATACCTCATAGATATATGGGAGAGTTGGTTTTTTATTCGAACCTTAGCAAATATGTAGGTGCAAATATCAATGGCATATCCAAAAATTTCGCAAAGAGGGGCCAAGGTTGGAAAAAAATAGTGGCACCATTATACCATTTATTAACATTGTTACTTAGATTTAAATTCTATAGTATGAGACCCAACAGCTATAAACAAGGTAAAAATGGTAATGAATGTTGTACAAAAAAATATAAGCACTACTTTTTCACTAAATTTTTTTTTCTAGACTACAAGAACAAGATAAAATTACTTGAATTTCAGAGGGCAAAGGTAAATTATTTCGATTTTGGATGGGCAATATAACTATTTTATTATAAATACTCAAAGAAAAAAGGGTCTAAGGAAAATTTTTAAAACTTTAGGAGGAGCCAACACACCTAATTTATATAAATACTCAAAACTATATAGGGTATAACGAAAATTTTCAAAACTTAGGAGAAGGCCAATATACCTAATTTATCATATATACTAAAAAATATATAAGGTATAGAGTAATTTTTTAAAACTAAGGGGGTGGCCTCCGCCCTCCCCCTTATGCATTCACCTCTCAAATGGAAAATAGTAAAGGAAAATGAAAGACAAATGTAAACTTTTAAACTTTAATTCTCATATTTTACTACATTAACTAGTTTGCTTCTTTCCTTGTGGTCCAGTGGTCGGTTTGTCCTCATGTCAAGCATGAGGTCTCTCAATTTTAATCCCTTCTCACTTCTCTTTGTGGCCACTCATCATTTAAACAATAAATGCATAAAGTTTATATATATAGTTCGTGTAGACAGTGAATCTGCATGAGTTCGAGGGAGTCATCCGAAGACCCAGATATCTTGTAGCAAAAAAATAAAACTAGATTGCTTAAGGTGGATATATATTTTTGAATAACCAAAAAAAAAATTTGTTATCCTTCGAGAAAACTTGTACAGAAGGCCTCATCAAAATGTTGTGAAAATATTATTTTTATAATTAAAACCTTAAAGTTCAATTAATTGTGATGTTCACCGGCTAGCCCTGGCTGTAAAAGCAGTTGCAGTTTGAGAAGCTTGTGATATGGCAGTCTGACTCCGTGATTTTGATGATTTGCTTTTGCCTGATGACCTTCCTCTACCCTTTTAAATTTATAGTTCTCTCTTTAAATTTACCAAATATTAACAGTCTAGAAGAATTTGGTCTTTTTTTTGGTGCTATGGAGGCTGAAGCCAAAAAGAAAGACTACATATGAGTGCCTCTCGGGCATCCCCATCCCCATCTATCACCTACTAGCAAAGGGCCTATGCTTGGAGGATCTGGCCACAGTACCTATCCCCCTGTTCCGTTAAACGCTTCCTGAGTGAGCCAGTCAACATAAGTATTCCTGTTACGCCCCACATGCTGCAATTGGCATCGCCATTGTTTTTTGTAAAAACTATGAATTACCAGAAGAGGGTGATGATGCAATAAACTTGTCGGTCTTCTATTGCGATCAATGCTCAAAGACTGCAAGAGTCAAAAAGCAAATTGCCGGTACTGAGCACCGGTGAGGTGTCGGCCCAATACTTTTCGATACCTAAGTTAGCACAATTGAAAAGTTTGGAATTATGATAGTAGGTAGCATACCTTTTCTTGGGATTGAACCCCCATTTATAACAGGCACATTCAGTCATCCTGGCATGATTTCTTGCCTTCAATCTTGGTTGGTGATTTGATTTTATTTTATTTTAATTCCTTGAATCTTGCTTAACCATTTATGGATAATGATATGGGGATGTTGGTGATTTGATTTTATTCTAATTCCTTAAATCTTGGTTGACCATTTATGAATAATGATATGGGGAGAATATCCCGAATGATATCTCGAGTTTCCAGCTGTCGACAAGCTCTCAAGGAGCAAGCCTTGTAAGTCAGGGATCATATCAGACCTGTCACACTCCTCTTGACTTGGTATGCCTGAGACGGTAGTACTCCTGGTCTGTTTGGTCAGATCTGTACTCATTAGAAGCTATTCGGATGAGTTTAATCTTAGAAACATAGCACATAAATATTTTCCAAATATTTCATTTCTCAAATTTTTCAATGAATTACAGTAGCAGTGGGCATTTTAAATACCTAAATAAAAATAAAAAATAAGAGAAAACATAGATACAAACTCCACTCAACTTTCAGCTTTCTCAAGAAACAACCATACGAAAAGAAAATGGAGAAGAAATAAAGTTGCCACTCTAATGAGACGATACGAATATCTTATATATACCTCCAATACCAACCTGCCGTCAACAACTTCATCACGTAGGAGATGATACCGGAGGATCTCAGTCAAAATTGGCTTAAAAACAATGAGCTAAATGGTCAAAACAGAGGGGCTGCCAAACCTGTTTTTCCAGCTGTGCAGACTCTGTTTTGAGCTGACTTTGCATTCAAATCTGTATCTACTAGAAGTGAATCAGCATGCAAATCTTACATGGATGGAAAGGTCTATGAATTTACTTTCCAACAAAAAAAACAGAGCATGATTTGCTGTCTTGTGGAGAGAGATATGGCTATTTTACTGAAGGGTGTCTGAGCTGTCTGCACACATCCGAAAATTCAGCAATCCTGATTTTCTGCAGCCCACCCCTTTTGATTTTCTTGGTTGTTAGGTGTAAGCACCCCATTTTTGAACGCTCGACAGTCAACACTCCGTGCAGACTTGTTTTCAAGTCATTGTGGGCGTATTCCTATCGAATCTAATTCTCTAGGTCCAAATTCCGTCTTTCCATCGCTTCGTGGGCCTGTCAAGCCCAAATAGAGGCAAAATGACCAAAATGCCCTTAGGGGCATTGTCCTTTTCTTTCCAATTCCAATCCCTCTCTCGAGACAGTTTATTCCTCGAGACGGTTCCAATCCAGGCACGTCTCTTCGGAGACGGTAAGACCCCTTTCCAACCCCACTCTCGAGACAGTTTATTCCTCGAGACGGTTCCAATTCAAGCACGTCTCTTCGAAAACGATAAGTCCCCTTTCCAATCCCACTCTCGAGACAGTTTATTCCTCGAGACGGCTTCAACTCAGGAACGTGTTTTCGGAGACGGTAAGACCCCTTTCCAATCCCACTCTCGAGACAGTTTATTCCTTGAGACAGTTCCAATCCAGGCACGTCTCTTCGGAGATGGTAAGACCCCTTTTCAATCCCACTCTCGAGACAGTTTATTCCTTGAGACGGTTCCAATCCAGGCACGTCTCTTCGGAGACGGTAAGACCCCTTTCCAATCCCTCTCTCGAGACAGTTTATTCCTTGAGACGGTTCCAATCCAGGCACATATCTTCGGAGACGGTAAGACCCCTTTCCAATCCCTCTCTCGAGACAGTTTATTCCTCGAGACGGTCCGAGTAGTGAAACTACTCACAAAACCGTTAGAGTAGGGAAAATACTCACAAACAGATCGATATAGGGAATTGCCAACAAACCCCTGTATCATGAGGACCGCCGTTAGAGTGGCGAAAACACTCAAAACTCAGGTCAACACTAGTATTTGTTAACCCACTTTGGTGAAAAATGACCAAACTGTCCTTTGGACATTTTTTCGAGACTTTTCGGTCAAGATGACCATTTTGCCCCTAGGCATCCGAACGCCCCGGGAACCACACCGGCTCTGGATATTAAACCGGTAATGTCCCGAGAATAATTTTTATAGTGTTCTCAACCTTTCTTTACCTTTCTGGATCATTCCGAGTCAGTTCCGGCCAACCCGGCACAAAATGACCGTTTTGCCCCTCGAAGGCCGGTCTCCTTTTTCGACCACACCGGCTCTGGGTATCAAACCGG
Source organism: Euryodendron excelsum (assembly GCA_033060915.1). Lineage (NCBI taxonomy): Eukaryota > Viridiplantae > Streptophyta > Magnoliopsida > Ericales > Pentaphylacaceae > Euryodendron > Euryodendron excelsum. The sequence goes on along the minus strand of CM065388.1, from coordinate 14,137,853 downwards.
TAACCTCCTGAGACTACTTTTTATAGTAATCTCAACTCCCCTTTACCTTTCCGGATCATTCCGAGTCAGTCCCGGCAAACCCGATACAAAATGACCATTTTGCCCCTGGTGGGCCGATCTCCTTTTCTAACCACGCCGGCTCTGGGAATCAAACCGGAAACCCCTGGGGACATTCTAAATAATGTTTCCAGATCCCAAGTCTTCTCCTGGGATAGTCCGAGTTTGTCCCGGCAGTTTCCCAGTCCGATTGACCGTTTTGCCCCTAAGGGCCCAGTCAACCTTTTCGACCCATTTTGTCCTCGCTTTTCAAGTCAAATACCTCCAGGACACTATTTTAAGTGTTCCTGCTCCTTTCTAACCTTCCGGGTCATTCCCGGCTCCTTCAAATCATTCCCGGACTTTCCGGAGTCACTCCTGGTGAAGCCAGGCTTAAAATTGCATAGTAGTCTCTAGTACAGGCGCCCAAATCTAGTCAAAGATACGTTACTTGCCGACTCATAAAGTTTCCTAAGTGGCTGGCGCCACTAGTAGTGGCGCCAAGCCAAGAATTGGCCTGATGCCACTCCTAGTGGCGCCAAGAGCAATTTTGCCCTGGCGCCACTGCAACAGGCGCCAGGTTTGTCCAACTTCTATAAATACAGAGCCTCATTCAACGTGAAAGGGGTCTGCAAACTTAACCTAAAAATCCTATATTTCGATATACAGAGCTCGAGCACCTCCTAAACCCTAGCCTCCCTAGGTTTTCCAAACCCTAGCCACTCTACACAAACCCTAGCCCCCTATACACTTATACACTCCCCCATACACTCATACACTAGCCTTCAACCATCCTTTGAAGACTTGAAGAGCTGCCATCTAAAGCTTGAAGACAATCCTTGAAGGTCGAAGAAGAAGATCAAGACGAAGACCGAAGATTGAAGACTGCACGGCGCGCAAAATAAACAAGACATACGGTAGGCTCCCTATTTAAATTTTCGCACTTCCCCCCTCTCTCTTCTCTCTCCTAACCCACTTGGGTTTTCTCTATTTTAATCCCCCATCTCTTTCCCGCCCTTTCTTTGCATGCTTGAAACAAGGGGATTCCCGGTCCATGTGTAGGATTGGGCTATTGGAGAGTCACCGTGTCGGGGGCTTTCTTCTAGTCTAACCAGAGACCACGTGGGTCCGGCCCCCTTGATTATGTGGTGAAGCCTTAACCTTGTATGTTCACGACCCCAAATTGCATTGTGCATATCATAATCTTGCATCTTCCAAAATTCGTTTTCAAACTCGTTTTCAAAATCGTTTTCAAACTTGTTTTCAAAATTGCATCAAAATCTCTTTTTCAAAATCACAATCCTAGGGTGATTCTAGCCTTTCCATGGCTAGGGTTGCTTTAGGAAAGTGTTACATTTAAAGTGACCAATATGGTCCATATTTTCAAAATCTTGTTGATTTTCAAAACCGCTTTCCTAAAGTGGTTCTAGCCCCCTTATGGTTAGAATTGCTTTAGGAAAGTGAGACATTTTCATACTTTTCAAAAAACTCCCTCTTCAAAGATCTCTTCTTAAAAATTTCTTTTTCAACATACTTTCCTAAAACTCTCCTCTTTAAAATTGTTTTCAAAAACTCCTTCCCAAAATCTGTTTTTCAAAACTCTCTTTTTCAACTCCTCTCCAAAATCTTTTATTCAGAATCCACTTTCTAAAAACGTTCCCCACAACTCTTTCCAAAAACTCTCTTCCCAAAATTTTCCTTCTAGAAACTCTTCTCTGGGATCTTTTTTCCAAAATCTACGTTTCTAAAAATGCACTTTCCAAAACTCCTTCTCTTTAAAAATCTTTTTCCAAAAACTCCCTCTTCAAATTCACTTTCCAAAAGTTCCTCCCTAGGATTCCTTTCTAGAAAACCTTCATTTCCAAAAACGCACTTTCTAAAAATTCCTTTTCCTTAGAGCCCAAATCAAGCCTTAGAGCCCACAATTAGGAAACCCTAATTTTCTTTCCAAAAACATGATTTTCAAACTTTGCCCCAAACCTAGGTTTCCAAAACCTCATGTTTTCACATCAAAAATATACATGTTTCCAAAACCTATTTTCTACGTCAAAACTATGGTTTTTCAAATCTAGGGTTTCTAAAACCTCCCTTTCCAAATCCTTGCCAAATCAAATCTTCCCTTTAGGAAACTGAATCAAATCTTCCGCTTTTAGGAAACTAGATCTAATCCTCCGTTTTCGGAAACAAAATCAAACCTTTGCTTTAGGAAACCAAATCCAATCTCTCCGTTTAGGAAACTAGATCCTATCCTCCATTTTTGGAAACGAAATCAAACCTTCCCTTTTAGAAACAAAATCCAATCCTTTCCTAATCCGACTTTTTTCGTAATTCAAATCCTTCTTAAACTTCCACTTTCCTAAACCCTAAGTTTCCAAAAACTTGAACATAAAAATCTTTTCTAATTCAACCCCCTTTCCAAATCTTAACTTTCCAAATTCAAGCTTTTAAACCTTTCCTAAACTCAAACCTTTCTTAATTTCAAGATTTTCTAAAACTCTAAAACCTTCTAAAATCTTAAATCTTTCTAAACTCTAAAACTTTTTAAATCCTAAACTTTCCAAATTTCAAATCTTTTCAAATCCAAAGTTTCCTAAATTCAAATTTTCTTAAGTTAAATCTTTCTAAACTTCCAACCTTACTAAATTCTAAATCTTCCTAAAACTTCAACATCTTTCCAAATCCAAAACTTTCTTATTTTCAAAACCTTTCCTTTTTCAAAACCTTTCTTAAAATGGAGCTTTCTTAATTCAAAAATTTCTAAACTCAAAGCTTTCTTAATTCAAAACTTTCCCTTTCTTAATTCAAACATTTCCTAAGTTGAAAACTTCCCTTTTTCAAACCTTTCCAAAAACGAAACTTTCCAATTTTCAAAATTTCCCTATTTCAAAACTTTTCAATTTTCAAAACTTTCCTAAGTCAAAAATTTTCCTAATTCAAAACTCTCCAAAAGTGAAACTTTCCTAATTCCAAAACTTTCCAAAAAAGAAAACTTTCCTAAAATGACACTTTCCTAAAACAGAACTTTCTTAAATCGGACCTTTCCTAATTCGAACCTTTCCTAAATCCAATCCTTCTTAAACTCTCGAGTCTTTCCTAAGTCTCATCTTTCTTAAGTCTAGATTTCCTAAACCTCCATCTTTCCAAAACAAGTCTAAATCTCTCTTCCCAATTTTATCTGTTCAAATCAAAATTCAATCTTTTCAAATTTCAAAATTCTAAATTCCAATTTTCAGTCCTCTATTCAAAGTTCAATCTCTCAATTTTCCAATTCAATTTTCAATTCAATCTCTTTCTTCTAATCAAACATTCTATTTTCAATCGGACTCTTGTCCGAACTACGACTGACCTGATTCCCCCAAAGGGATTCGTAGGCAACCTTCATAGGTGCGGTCACAACATTTTTCAAACTTTCAATTCCACCATCATGGGTGCGGTTTCCAAAATCTTTTCAAATCTCAAATTCCAATCTATTTTCAATATTCCAATTTCAAAATTTCTATTTTCAAATTTCTACTTTCAATTTTCAAACTTTCCAATTTCAATTCCATCTCTTCAAATCTATTTTCAAATCAAATCAATCTCTTTCCAAATCTATTTTTCAATTCTCTTCTATTGCACTTGCATATCATGCATCATGTTAGTTTCTTTTCAAACATTGTTTTTCTAAAGTGGATAGGGTTGAACACATGTTGATTAAAGACTCTCATAGGTGAATCTAGGGTAAATTGACATGTAGGTACCAAAAGGGTGGGGTAGGGTGATGGCTTAGTGCATCTTCCCTACACGTAACCAACCTCCAAATCTAGATCAATGTTTTCGAAAGACCAAACGGAGTTATTTTTCAAAAAGGGCTAAATGTTTTCCAAAGGTTGTCAAACAACCTGTTTTTCTTAAAAACCCTCTCTTGAGGTGATCTTTTCAAAATCGTTTTCCAAAAACCCTAAGTGTAGTTTTCGGATTATGCTTAGTTTTTAGGTGACCTAACTCACCTTAATCAAGTTAGGTGGCGACTCCGAATCTTTTTCAAAAGCCCTTTATTCAAACCAATTTTTCAATTCAAACCTAGTCGCACTCATTCTTCTAGGAGAGTGAGTTCTAACGAGAGAGTACAGCATTTTTCCTGCTTGGGTGAGTATTCCTCGAGTGCGAAAAATCTGGGCGCGACATTAGGTATGTTTTGTCAAGAGTCTTAAAGGTGTTTTACATGTTTTTCTTGTCTTCTCCTTAAATGGTGGTGGTCAAAGGTTGGTTGTCTTTCTTTGTCTTCAATCAAGTGTGCATGTATGTCAAAGTCTATATGTGTTTGTCAAAATAAGATATGTATTTATGAGACTATTGCAAGTGGTAATGATGGTAGAGAATTTTCAGATTATGTTTGAAAGTTAGCCTTTGGCTTTCTAAGAAGAAGGAGTTCTTCTTGTTTGCTCTTATCCCTTGGTGGATTTCCGTAGGGTGGCGAGCTTAATTCATTTCTTGAGTGTACACTTGTGTTACCTCCTCTTTTTTCCATTTTTCGGCGTCAGATTTGGTATCAGAGCATTTGGTTCGTGATGGCTGGTCGTCGTCGTCGTGGTCCTAATGTCGAAGAAGTCCCGGTTCGTGAACGAGACTTACGAGACGTTGAGATGGAAGATTTACGGAGACAAGTGCAGCAACTCTAACAGCATTTGTAGCGCTACGAGCCTTTGGAATGTGGCGATTTGCGCCATGATTCAAAGCAAGAATCACCTAATGAAGAGGAGGAGATTAACCCCTTCCATGGCGCTCCTAATCAAGCGTAAAGTGAAGAGGCTTCTCCGAGACGTCGTGTCCGAAGAAACCATGATTTTCAACGACATTATGGTGTCAAAGTTGACATTCCAGAATTTGAAGGAAGAATGCGTCCAGAGGAGTTCATAGATTGGCTTCACTCTATTGAAAGGGTCTTTGATTACCAAGATGTTGCAGAAGATCGTAAGGTGACGTTAGTAGCTATAAAATTAAAGAAACATGCTTCAATTTGGTGGGAGAACCTCAAGAAGCAGCGTGCTAGAGAAGGAAAGTCTCGCATTGTCACGTGGGACAAGATGAAGAAAGAGCTAAGGAAGAAATTCTTGCCAGAAAATTATCGTCAAGATGCCTTCCTCAAGTTCCATAATTTCGCACAAAAGGAACAGTCCGTGGAAGAGTATACAGCTGAATTTGACCATCTTATGATGCGTTGTGAAGTGTTTGAACCGGAGAAACAAACTATAGCACGTTATCTTGGAGGACTTCGGTCTGAAATTGCTAATATTATTCAGCTGCAGCCTTATTGGAGTTACAATGATGTTTTTAAGCTTGCAATCAAGGTGGAAAAACAACTCAAAGAAGCACATGGGAGTAGCTCTCGGCCTTGGAATAAAGATGGGTTTTCTAAAGGAAGTGCCTCAACTGCCAAGCCCTCTTCATCACACAAGGCAGCCCCTTCAAAGTCACTACCCAAGCAAAATGGAGCAGCGAGTTCAAGCCATCCTAATGCCTTCAATCCTAACAATCGCCGATGTTTCAAGTGTCAAGGATTAGGCCACATCGCCTCCGGTTGCCCAAACCGCAAGATAGTCTCTCTTGTGGAAGAGGACATTGAAAAGGAGTCCGAAAAAGATGATGCCTCAACCGATGGAAATCAAGAAAACGATGGAGACATCACTTATGGAGATCAAGGAGAGAGCCTAGTTGTCAGAAGAAGTCTAAGTGTAGCCCATGTAGAGCAAGAAAGTTGGCTCCGCAATAATATTTTCCACACAAGATATACTTCCCATGGCAAAGTTTGTAACGTCATCATTGATGGAGGGAGTTGTGAGAATATGGTGGCCGCAACAATGGTGGAAAAATTGCATCTTAAGACAATGGAGCATCCACACCCTTACAAAATTTCGTGGCTTTGCAAGGGAAATGAGGTAAGAGTAACTAAAAGATGTCTAGTTACTTTTTCCATTGGCAATAACTATAAAGATGAAGTTTGGTGTGACGTTGTTCCCATGGATGCTTGTCACTTGCTCCTTGGTCGCCCTTGGCAATATGATAGGAGGGCCATTCATGATGGGTACAAAAACACTTACTGTTTTGAGAAGGATGGAGTAAAAGTCATCTTAGGTCCTTCCAAGCTAGTGAGCACTCCTAAACCTTCAAAAGGGGAGGGAAGTAATTTGCTCTCTAAATCCCAATTTGATAAATCTTTGGAAGAGTCTAATGAGGCTTATGCTCTTGTGGTGATAGAAGGAAATGAAAAGCACATGGAAGTCCCTTCCATTATGCAGCCACTTCTTGAATAATTTTTTGATGTTATTCCGGAAGAGATCCCACCCGGCCTTCCCCCCATGAGAGACATCCAACATTACATTGATTTCATTCCCGGAGCCGTCCTTCCAAACAAGGCAACTTATAGGATGAATCCAAAGGAGCATGAAGAGTTGCAAAGGCAAGTTGAAGAACTCATGAATAAAGGCCTATTGAGGGAAAGCATGAGTCCATGCGCTGTCCCTGCTCTTTTTGTGCCAAAAAAAGATGGTTATTGGCGTATGTGTATTGATAGTAAAGCGGTGAATAAGATCACAATCAAATACCGTTTTCCTATTCCACGCCTTGATGATCTTCTTGACCAACTCCATGGTGCTTCTATCTTCTCTAAGATTGATTTACGGAGTGGATATCATCAAATCCGAATGAGACCCGGTGATGAATGGAAGACCGCTTTCAAGACAAGAGATGGTCTTTATGAGTGGATGGTTATGCCTTTTAGGTTATCTAATGCTCCTAGTACTTTTATGCGGCTTATGAATCATGTGTTTAAACCTTTCATTGGAAAGTTTGTTGTTGTTTACTTTGATGATATTCAAGTGTACAGCAAGGGCAAAGAACAACACTTGGAGCATCTTCAACAACTATTCAAGACACTAAGGGAGCAGAAATTGTATGCCAACTTGAAGAAGTGTCACTTCTTTACAAATAGCCTTGTGTTCTTAGGCTATGTCATATCCGGTGAGGGCATTCAAGTGGATCCTAGCAAGGTGGAAGCAATTATCAGCTGGCCAATTCCAAGGTCAGTTCGTGATATTCGAAATTTTCATGGTCTTGCTTCATTTTATCGTCGCTTCATCAAAGGATTCAGCACTCTTGTCACTCCTATCACTGAGTGCTTAAAAGGAGGCACATTCAAATGGTCGAAAGAGGCACAAAAGAGCTTCGAAATCATTAAGAAGAAGGTTACCGAGGCTCCTATTCTAACATTACCAGATTTTAACAATGTGTTCGAGGTACATTGTGATGCTTCCAATGTGGGAATTGGTGCTGTGCTAAGTCAAGAAGGTAAGCCTATTGCCTTCTTTAGTGAAAAGTTTAATGGAAGTCGAAAGAAATACTCTATTTATGATAAAGAGTTTTATACTATTATTCGAGCTTTGGATCATTGGAGCCATTATCTCATATCCAAAGAGTTTATTCTATTCTCGGATCATGAAGCTTTAAAGTATATAAATGGCCAACATAAGCTCAATAATAGGCATGCTAAATGGATCGAGTTTTTACAAGCTTATACTTTCCATATCAAGCACAAATCTGGAAAACAAAATCAAGTGGCCGATGCATTAAGCCGAAGACACTCCTTATTGTCTACAATTCAAGTGGATGTCTTAGGCTTTGAAGTCATAAAGGAGTTGTACAAAGATGATCCTTACTTTGCCAAAATTTGGGAAGAATGTTTGAAAGGTCCTTTTAACCATTTTTTGTTGTAAGATGGTTTTCTTTTCAAGAAAAATCAGCTATGCATCCCAGAAGGTTCTCTTAGGGAAGCTATTATCAAGGAAGCTCATGGAGGAGGACTGGCTGGCCACTTTGGGAGGGATAAGACACTCTCTTTTGTGCAAGAAAATTTCTATTGGCCTAGAATGGATCGTGACATCGCCTGGCATGTGGAGCGTTGTAGAATATGTCAACGAGCCAAGGGTCACTCTCAAAATACCGGACTATATACTCCATTGCCAGTTCCCATGGCTCCTTGGGAGGATGTGAGTTTAGACTTTGTGGTGGGATTGCCTCGCACTCAAAGGAACAAAGACTCTATTATGGTCATCGTTGATCGATTCTCCAAAATGGCACACTTTGTTCCATGTACCAAGACATTGGACGCTTCTCATATTGCTGATCTCTATTTTCGAGAGATTGTAAAGCTCCATGGTATTCCAAAGACAATGACCTCCGATCGTGATTCGAAATTTATGAGTCATTTTTGGCGCACACTTTGGCGTAAGCTTGGAACTACTCTTCAATATAGCTCTTCTCATCACCCGCAAATGGATGGGCAAACTGAAGCTGTCAATCGGAGCTTGGGAAACCTTTTGAGAAGTTTAGTTCCCAGCAACATTTGCCAATGGGACCTTGCTCTAGCACAAGCTGAATTTGCTTACAACCGGTCCACAAGCCAAACCACTGGAACTAGTCCCTTCGAAGTTGTCTATGGGCGCAATCCTATAAATCCCTTGGACTTGGCACCACTTGCTACCACTCAAAATTTCAGTAGCGATGCTAAAGAGCGAGCCAAACAAATCAAAAGGTTGCATGAACAAGTAAGGGATCGAATCTTCAAGCAAAATCAAAAGTACCAAAGAAGTGTTAATAAACACCGTAAGCCCGCAGCATTCAAGGAAAGAGAGTTGGTATGGATCCATCTTCGCAAGGAACGTTTTCCACGAGGTCGTCATGGTAAGCTTAAACCAAGGGCTGATGGTCCTTTCAAGGTGCTTCAAAGAATTGGTGAAAATGCTTACAAGATTAAGCTACCAGGAGACTATGGCGTTTCAGCCACCTTTAATGTGGCAGATTTGTCACCATATCATGATGAAGAAAGTGAGGAGAACTTAGAGATGAGTTCACACGCAGCAGAAGCGTATGATACCGGAGGATCTCAGTCAAAATTGGCTTAAAAACAATGAGCTAAATGGTCAAAACAGAGGGGTTGCCAAACCTGTTTTTTCAGCTGTGCAGACTCTGTTTTGAGCTGACTTTGCATTCAAATCTGTATCTACTGGAATTGAATCAGCGTGCAAATCTTATATGGATGGAAAGGTCTATGAATCTACTTTCTAACAAAACAAACGGAGCATGATTTGCTGTCTTGTGGAGAGAGATATGGCTATCTTACTGAAGGGTGTCTGAGCTGTCTGCACACATCCGAAAATTCAGCAATCCTGATTTTCTTGGTTGTTAGGTATGTTTTGTCAAGAGTCTTAAAGGTGTTTTACATGTTTTTCTTGTCTTCTCCTTAAATGCTGGTAGTCAAAGGTTGGTTGTCTTTCTTTGTCTTCAATCAAGTGTGCATGTATGTCAAAGTCTATGTGTGTTTGTCAAAATAAGATATGTATTTATGAGACTATTGCAAGTGGTAATGAAGGTAGAGAATTTTCAGATTATGTTTAAAAATTAGCATTTGGCTTTCTAAGAAGAAGAAGTTTTTCTTGTTTGCTCTTATCCCTTAGTAGATTTTCGTAGGGTGGCGAGCTTAATTCATTTCTTGAGTGTACACTTGTGTTACCTCCTCTTTTTTCCATTTTCCGGTGTCAGGAGACACCACTGGAACTGGCCGACCTTTTGGAATTCTTCTTCCTCCGAAAAAACCTACCGGAATTCTTTTTCCTCCTAGAAGGCCAATGTCGTTGTCACGCACCAGCCGAGTCATCGTATCAACATAAGCATCGTGAAACTTTGCCAGAAGCTTAATCGGAGACACAAACTTACATCGCAGTTTTGGGACCGAGCTTATCTTCCAAAGCCACCTTGTGATCATGTTAAGCTTCCTTTTGTCATAACCTTCATCGTCAAGTCGTTGGAATCTCATCCTCCAGTACCTCTCGAGGTTTTCAAAATATGTAGCAGGAAAATGTCCATTTTTTTTGTCGAGAGACAGAAGGGGGTGGAGGGAAGGCTAGTTGTGTGTGTGAATGTGGTTGGAAGATATAAGAAAGCATTTTCCTTATATATATATAGAAGACGATGAACATTAGATCGCTCTTAACGTTAAATATACTCGTATTAAACAGTACTGCGGGCATATATTCATGAATTTGTCTTATTGACAACCTCTGAATTGTGTTTCAATATGGGTCAATATAGCCAGGCTGACCAACCAAGGATTAATAAATGAAGAATGGCGTTAGTATGAAGAAGTCATTTTTGTGGACTAATTTACAAATTTATTTGGATGCTCTCGATGAAAATGATGGATATGTATATATATATATATATATGTTTATCTGCTGATATACTTGAAAATTTATGCTGAACCAGTAGCCATCTTGCATTATCAATATCCTTTGTCTTTTCTTGGCAAGTAATTAATATAGGTAGCTGAAGTGTAATCATCTAACATTAAGGTTCTTGTTTTTTTTTTTTTTTTGGTTCTTTGAAACTAAGATTAATTGAGGCGAGAGGTCAGCTGTTTCTGGAGTAACAAACACATTGAGAAAACATGTCTTCAGAAGTTTGATTGTGATGGAGCATTCTCTTCCTCCCCAAACATGGAGTTTATCCAGTTTTGTTCTCGTTAATGACAACAGCTTTATTGCTGGGAAGGCTGCTAAAATCACATGTTCATCATCTCATCCGCCCTGACTACTGAAGCAGTTGAAATTAGAGAAGCCTTTGATATGCCTATCTTGTTAGAGTTCTAACACACGTATGTAAACTTAGTACATCAATATACAAAGAATGCGAAAGCATACTCGTTTGTTCTTGTGTTATTATTTGTTCCGAAGTAGAAGTAGTTAATCTTTTATAATAGAGACTAGGTCTTCTACTCTGTCACCAAAATTATACGACGACTCTCAATGAGAAAAACTATATGTCATTGGAATAAGAGGGACCTAGCCATAGAAATAGGTAACCTAGCCACAAAGTGAGCTCAATATTGGCCCACACTTAACCGTCCAACTACATTGTCTTTATGAGGTACACATAAGCCCAATTAAATAGATCACTACAATATAGGACCTTATCATGTACGTTTCAACTCCAAACTTAGATCCAACCCATTTTATTAAAATATATAATATCAATTAATGTAAGCTCAATTTAGAGAAGATTGTAACATATCTCACTTCATCTTTCAACCATAACAATTAATGGATTAAACTTTCTGTTGATAATAAAAGTTCCTATCATTCTTTTCCTTGAGAGACCAATGTTTTACGCTGTGTTTGGATTAAGGATTTGGTGAGAAAAAAAAATAAAGATGAAGAGGATAGGAAATTATAACATAAGGTTGGTAATTAGAGAAAATAAGGATAACATAACATAAAACTGAAAGAAGTAAGAATTTAGAATCTCTCATTTTGTTTTCTTTTTTCTTACATTTTTCTTTTTTTTCTTTCTCCTTGATAAATCTAGATTCCAAAGAAGATTCAATAGCCTTTTTCAGAAAAACTAAGAACCCTCTTAATCTATGCTATAGGTATGGACTTCCCTGCCAGTATTTCTTAGTTTTTGGGTAAACAAAGTTTCATATGTTCTCATTTGCAAGGTACTGTGAATACAAAGACTTCACAATTCTCAACATGCTGAATTACAGCAACAGTGAGCATTTTCATTCCACCTTACAAAGAAGAGAAAAGATTAGATACAACTTCACACAAACTTGCAGTTTTCTCAAGAAACAACCAGATGAAAAATGAAATGGGAAAGAAATCAAGTCTTCACACTGCTGCTAGTTCACCAGAAGACATCAAACGCTTATAAATCTCCAAGACAAACCTTCCATCAACTATTTCATTACGACAAGACACCATTGGAACCGGCCGGCCTTTCGGAATTCTTTTTCCTCCAAACAGGCCAACATCGTTGTCACCGGCTGGACGAAGCTTTATCGGCAAAACAAATTTAAACCGCAGTTTCCGAACTCTTATCTTCCAAACCCGGCTGCATGTTTTGTTTCCGAGCCTTGCGGTCTTCATCTTCTTCTTGTTATGAGCCGCACCATTGATTCGCTGGTATCTCCTCCTCCTCCAGTACCTCTTAAGGTTTTCTAAATATGTCGCAGGAACAATGTCCATTTTTTTTTTCCCCGCAGAGAGGAACAGAAGCTTGGTGTGTGTATTATGGAAAGATACAAGAGGGCCTTTATATACAGAAGCTGATGGCATGTTATAGAACTTGTTGATGGGGTTTGAATATTGGATTGTCATTGATAGTAACTTGATAACCAAGTTGAGAGCACAGGTACTAACTCGGTGGTGATTGTGTTATAGGGGTATTTTTGTTATTTTATTTTTTCAAAATGAGAGAACGATTTTGCCCGTTTATATTAAAATAGATCGACATTCGTATGAGTGTTTTTATCATTTCACCCAATCTTTCATGGTCCCATCTATTTTGTAAATAAGTTCAAATTAATGAGAGTTGCGTGTTCACTCTTCAACTATAATGTCGTGTGATTTTTGTTCAAACACAGTAGAGGTGAAGTTTCATTACTCCAATAATAAAAGCAAAGTTATGTTCAAAATGGGTCAACATTGCCATGCAGAACAAGGATTAATAATGGAAGAATGGCTTTGGATTGCCTTTTGCGAGTAATCATTAACTAAAATCAATATTAAAGCTCTAATGCAACAAAGCTCAAGTGGTCAAGATGTCATTTTCTTTGACTAATTTAACAAATTGATTGGAATTCCCTCCATGAAACATGATGGATATGTGAAGATTTATTGCTGTTTCAGAAGCCTTCGTTATTCCTTCCTGCAACATTTTCAGAAGTTCATCAGGAAATCAGGGCAAGTAGTATTTTTTTTTTTTTAAATAGAATTTTAAAGAATCATGCGCATCTTCAATTCTCTACAATAAAGGAATTGAAGAGCATGGATCTCTTCTTTTCTTGCCATGTATTTTGGCAAGAGAACCAAAACAGTGGTCCTAGAGATAGTTACAAGAGCCAAAACATTGTTGTTTTTGTTTTGTGCTTTGAAGCCCAGATTGAGGGATCAACCAGACTTCAAGGATTTTTAAACATGAAAAATTCTATATTAATTCCTTTTTTTTTTTTTTTTTGGCGAGTGGTGAGGGGGGGTTAATCCAAACTTATAGTAATTACATTCCTCAGCATAATTATTATACCATTGGTAAGATATGTATTAGTACCGGTGTAATATCGGGAATCGTTTTAGATTTTATTGCTATAAATATTATGTATTTATAAAAATATGCTTCTTACCAAAAAATTCACTTACAAAATTCCTTATAACAAATATTATTCAATATTAAATTATGTTAATATAACATAAACGTGTTATTCAATCCAAATATATTTTTAAAATACTTAAAAGATATATTATTATCTAGTATATGTCTAACACAAGTCCTAATAGACATTTATTATCAAAATACAATAAACTAAAATTATTTTAAAATAAATTACACAAAATTCGGTACTGTCCAGTAAAACCGATATTGATCAGTACCTTAACCGGTACAGAATTCACCTTCATTAGTACCATTTTATGTCAGGTACAATGCAATATTGATAACTGTATTTCTCACTAACTAATAGTCTACAAAGTGCGTGAAAGAGTAAGGCTTTACAGCCAAAGAAATTATATATAACTTTTGTCCAAAAATTATATATAATTTTTGTTGTAGAAATAGATATACTCAGATTGAAAGTAAAGGCGATTGCTGCTAACCAGTAACCACAAGAAGTGATTTAGTGCAACTAATTCTCTTGCTAAGCATTAGACGTCAAATTCCCTTGCCATGCCTACTCTGGGCCAGCCGTCCTTCAATGCAATTTATGGTTCATGCTGATCCAGAAAGTTTTATAAAAAGGATATTGGGTAAAGAGTGCACTACATATATATTTTTTAGCACCTAGTGTGTGACTCGGATATCGAGGATTGTCAGTTAAACCTGCCCATAAATCGCAAAGGGTGATATCAAAAGCTTTGACGCAGACCAGTTAAACTAATTCTAAGCATCTTGAGCCTTGTTCAAAGCACCCAAATGTTGATTAGGGGTAAAGGATGTGAGTTTCTTGTGAAGTTGTCTCAACCCAGAAAGAAGATCCAGTTAAATCAAATCTTAAGAGTTGAAATTAACTTTGAAAAGGTGAAGCTAATGTCTTAGTTGATTGCGATACTTTCGCAGGCTGATTGTGATATTTTCGCAGTGGCTTTCCTCTCAAATTCCTTTTCTTGGCTTGTTCAAAAGTTACCAATGTATGTCCGTTTGGTTGTCAAGAAAGTAGGGAAAAGACAAGAAATTACTATAAGGATGGGTTGCCCGCTAACAGCATACTAGTCTAGTGTTTATACATTTGGATATCATGACAGTCGCTATTTTTGCAGAAGTGATGGTGACTGAATCGCAATTTTAAAAAAAATGCTCCAAAATTTCAATTTCAAGCCTTCCCATATCCTAAACATAAATTCCCCCTAACCTTTTCAACGCGTATGAATATCACAATTACCTTTCTTTTTTTTTTTTTCTTTGAGAAAGCCAAACCACAATGGATGGGAGAGGTTGAAGCTATAAACAACACACCATCGAATTCTCACCAATGTGAAAAGCAGCCTAACACGAAACCCTATATAGTCCTAAGCCTGAAGAGCCCCATCTGCATCAAGTGTAGGCCCAAAAACTGGAGAATGTGCAACAAGTTGAGAGAGACTGGATTTTTTTAAAAAGTCAAATCTCATGCAATTCGTTAAAACGAAAAGCGGAGATTGAAACTATAAACAACATAACACACCCAATTCCTATCAATGTGGGGAATATCACAAGCACCTTGAATGTCAATATCTCCAAATCATCACAAAGCAATTTTTCCATGGCTTCACATTGCACTTAGGGGTGGACACCGGCCTGCTAACCCGGCTAGCCCACCCATCTCGGCCCAATTTTTTTAGGGCTTGGGATTGAAAAATATGCCCGTAGGGTTGGGCTGGGCTGGGTTAATTTTTTAGGTCCGATTATGCTTCAGGCAGGGCTTAGGATTATGTTTTTGGGCCCAACCCAGCCCGAATGTTAATTTCATTAAAAAAGAAATATATATATATATATATATACTCATTACACAAACCCAAACCTAGAAGCATTATTGGATGTAGCCACCTCCTTCCCTCCCGCCTCTTGGATCCTTGACTCTTTGAAAAGTCCCATGCCGTTCGCCAACCGTCCATCTCATACACCTCAGCGGCTGGTAAGTGATATTTCTCTCTCTCTCTCTCTCTCTCTCTCTCTCTCTCTCTCTCTCTCTCTCAACACTGTATGTAGGATGTAGTTATTGTGGTTTTTTTTTTTTTTTTTTTGCTCCTTTTTATTTCTTGCTTAACAACCTAAAGTAAAACCCAACTAGCACATGTGCTTGCATGAGAATGATTTGTTTCTATAAAAGTTTGATTGAATATAGTTCTTCAGCTATAGTTCTTCGACTACTTTCTTTGGCCGTCTATCTCTATTCCTTTAGTTTAATATTTTTTTTATTTAACTGTTATTTATTTTTATGTTCTATGTAGATCTTATGTGGATTTGCTGATATTGAAGAAGGAAGACAAGTATTGGACATATGAGAATTTTCTTCTTTGAGCTATAATTAGCCTTTTTAGTGCCATGGTTGTATGATTTAATTCTACATTCAAGAACATTAGGTAACTGGTATTGTAATTTGAAGTTTTTTTTGCTTGTAATTTGGAGTTTAAAGTACTCATCTCCTGTAGCATAAACTTGAGTTTCACAAGTTGAGCTAAATTTTGTATTAAATCTGTTAATATATATGACAAGTTAAAATGTAGCTTAAATAAAAATTCAGCCCAAATGGGTGAGCTTGAAGGGATCTAAAATTTTTATTTTTATTTTTATTCTTGGGGCGGGCCTAAAATTTTTATTTTTATTCTTCGGTGGTACTGGAATTGTTATTGTTATTTTTATTTTTGGACAAACTTAAAAAACAAAGTTGAGATCCGATGCCAGGTCGGGCTAGGCTCATGCCACTGGCCGCAGTGTTATAAGATAGATTTGCCCCGGCCCTCGCCCAGTGCCCACCCCTAATTGCACTGCAATCATATGTAGCAGCCCACCCCTAATTGCACTGCAATCATATGTAGCAGGTAAGTACATTTTTTGCCTTCCTACAAGGATATTCCCTATGCCAGAGACAGGAAATTCTGATTCATTCATGGCACCAGTCTGACTAAAGAGTCAAACAAAAAAGGTACAAATTCTGCCTTTGTTAACCCCTCCCCCTAATTATTTGACTGATAATAGGATATGTATAGAGACTTGAACATGATGGTTCAAACATTCACTTTCTACACAGCCATAGACAATTGACCAAGACCATAAAACCACCAATTATCCCTTAAACATCCCACAGCATTTGGATGAAATGACCTCATTTTTGTGAACATTAGGACACAGATTTTGCAAAGAGGACTTACTTGCCAATAATGCGCATATATATATATATATGTAACATACAGACAACGTTCATAACACGAGATGCACAACGCTTTCTACGCGGAACATATTAAAACGATTTCACTACGGTGGGACACTCATCATTCTCTAAGCCATTCCCGCCTGCTTTCACTGGACCATAACGAAAGAAAGAAAGAGAATGGCACTATCGCATACGTTGTTGGAAGAAATAAATCTATGTCAAATGTACAACTGTCCAAATTGGCCATGTTGGAAGTTCAAGGTATAGGTCTGCTAACAGAAATGAGTACAATTTCAACTGACCTTACGTAGTATGCATGTCCGGTGATTATATCTGTTTGTTCTCCACAATCGAAAACCTAAAGTCAGTGCCTTCTCCCGCTTTCCATCTCCTCGAGGATTGGGCTCGGGTTCCTCATATTGACTGCTGATGTTGCCATGCCTTGGTGAGATTGGCTATATGCATTCCCAAGTTCTGTTGGGCGTATAATGAGGCAGTTGGGGCTGTTGGATGAGGACTGAGTGACATTTCCGGACTCTGCCAACATCTGGAAATACGCATGTGGACCCCAACCTGCATACAAAATGAATACAAAAGGAACTAAGAGATGTGAATTAACAGGCTGACGATGCACATGCAACCAATGCACTAAGATCGGGTATGAAATAGCATGACCATGACTAAACATACTGACGGAAACTGTTCTCTCAGCCATGTCAAAAGAGGTGAACTATGAAACACCTGTGTTAGAATTACGATGGTGGAAAAACCTGCCCATGTGGAAAAAACCAATGTTTGTGACAGACAAGCTATCTCTCAGAGTGAGAAGCATCCTTCACATGGAACTCTATGATTTGATTTGGTAGAGTTAATATGTGATGTTGCCATCATCCAAGGATGAGCTATGACTGTTTGTCGGCTTTCTTCCATATCATCAATAAGATACAAAAATGAGTATTTTTCTCACTTTCTTTTATGTGTTTTCCTTCAATTTAAACACTTTGATCAATATGAAATCTATGCTGTGTATTGTGATGCAATTCTTCAGATTAAAATAGCCCCAGTAAAGATCATATTCAGACTAGATGGTATCTGACAAAAGTGCATGGAACCATTAAGCAAGCATTACTACAGTAGTGCTATGCAGATAAGATGGTCATTCCGAGAAAAGATCATGCAGGAAAATTGAATAAAAAGCGTCCAACAGCTGAAACAGTGGAAGTAGCTCTGACCAAAGAAAACTATAGCTCCAAAAGGGGGACAAAAACAAGTCCTTGGTCAGCTGAATATTAGATGCTTTACAACAAACTAACGTGCTGCATAATGAAATGTAGCAGTGACCTGAGAGTCCAAGATGTGTGAGAGAGAGAGAGAGAGAGAGAAAGAGAGAGAATCAAAGATTACAATCTGAACCTCCTCAGTACTTTAAAACAAGAAACAGAGACAAAAACAAAAATAAAAATAAAAAGGAATTTCAAGAACAGCTAAAGATAGGCAAATATTTTGCTACTCCCTTTCTCCGGAATTACAAAGAGTATGCACTTGAGGACATAAGCAACAAAGATAATCAATAAGTGTTGGGAGTAAAAATACAAAAACAGTTCATAATTGAGGGAACAATGTAGTATGATATAAACTATAAAGTAAAACCAACATGGAACAAGGGAAGCAAAGAAAATTAAAAAGGGAAAGACTATAGAATTATTAGAACATAAGCAACCAAGATAACCAATAGTTGTTGGGAGTAAGAATACAAAACTAGTATATAATTTAAGGACCAATGTAGTATTGTTAGGTTTTTAGATTGGCTAATTCTGAGTAAAAACACTTTATATGTAATTCCAGCATTTAGATAGATGTGTCAAAGTGTAGGAATGAATCAAGGTGATGCAGTAAAAGCAAAACAGAAAAAACGAAGACTCTGCCTTGCGTTCAAATGGCCTGCCTGGGAGTTCAAAAGGCAGAGGCGTTCAAACGGCATGTCAGACCGTTAGAACACTCGACAAAACTGAGGACTCGAGATTTCAATCCTTGTCGGGTTTGAAAACCTTTCCTACTTGAACTTAGACTTCGTCCAAAGTTTGCAAACACTCCAGACTCTATATAAAGGCTTTAAAGATTTCACAAAACATATGCATACAATCATAGAGGTCATATAGCTATTGAAAGAGCTTTGTTGTGCTTAAAGTTTAATGGAGTGATTCTTCTGGTCAACAAACAAACTACACACATATTGTCTTTAGCGAATTCCAAAAGTTGACGTCGAAAACACAGTAGAACAGTGAATCGGGATGTCTAGCAACCAAATCTAGATACTTCTACCATAGTTGTGGATCAACGCGGAGTTATGGATCAACGGGTTGAGTTATAAGTTTATTTTTGTAACCGTTTAAAGTTATAGTACAGAGTACGTTAGTGGTTATGTGTGTCCCGTGGTTTTTTCCCTAGCTGATAGGGTTTTCATGCTAAAATCTTGCGTGTCTTGTCTCTTTACTTAAATATTTTAGAATTGCATCTAGGATTAACGTACCTAGGTCATTCACCTTTTGGTAGAGTTGGATTAATTAGGTTAATTAATCAATTTAGATAAATCCATGCTCCCATTCAATTGGCATTAGAGCAAGTTCACTCTTGTTTGTCAAAATAATTTTTTAAAACCTACAAGTGAGATCTTTTAAGATATGGATATACCTAGAGGACATTCCACTGTCAAATCCCCAGGTCTGAGTCGAACCTTGAAAATCCTATTGACCCAAATTGTATTGATTCAACCACTCTTGTGGTAGATTTGGATTCCACTGACTCTGGAGAAATCATGTTGATTTAATTAATTCAAGATAATAAAAAATTAAAATCGAAGTCGTCTAGGCAAGATTAACCAAGAACTGGTTATAAACCTCAAGAATTGTCAACAAGAACATGAAATACTTTGCAAGAAATCTAAGGATAGTCAGGCCCTGATTAGTCAACTTCAGAACCATAGGACCACTTTTTTAGAAAAATTGATTGCAACCGAAAAGGGATTGTTTGAAACACTTGAGAAGAACAAGAATCTTGATAAAGAACTTGAATTTGTTAAATCTGATTTATCTCATACTAACGATTCGCTCAAGGGTTTCGGCATAGGCTCCAAGAAGATTGATCGTATCTTAAGAATTCAAAAATCAGTTGGAGACAAAAATGGAATCGGATTTGATGGATATACGCAACAAACCAAGATTCATTCCTCCTGTTGATCCATTAACTTCTGAAACATACTAGGACAAACTAAAACCATCCAGAAACAGGTAAAACAGACAAAGTATGTCCCTCAAGTTCTCGAATTTCAACACACCACCACATTCAAACGAACGCAAATTGCGTTCGAACGACTAGCATTCGAACAGCCAACTTGGCGTTCGAACAAAAAGCATTCAAACAGTCAATATTGCCGTTCGAACGCATGATAATTCGAGGCAAAGAGAACTACACGTCCTAATTTTGTTCCTGTGTGCCATCACTATAGTGTTGTGGGACATATCAGGCCTAGGTGCAATCAGTTGCAAAATTCAAAAAAAAACTTTTCATTATATGCAACCTAGAATGCCTGATAAATCACTCCAAAAATAGATCAAGGATCTGAACATCCAAGTAAGTCAACTCAGACAAGTAATTTTAAAAACGAAAAATTCTAAATCTGTCTGGGTTAGAAAATCTAATTTGAATGCATTAATTACCCCTCGAAAGTCTATAAGGGTTGACCCTTCTAATTAGAGTCTTGATTCTAACATAGCATAAGAAGTTATTTGATTCTTATTTCTTTATCCTAGTGCTATGATCATTGTTGTAGATTTTAAGAATTATTTTTCTTTTTAAAAAAATACCAAAAATATTTTCTAATTATAGGTCATTAGTATATTTGTGATTTGTTGAGTAATTTTCATGATAATAATAATATACATTTGTTATGCATTGAATACATTATTTAGATTCAAATTTCTCCATCTTTGCCTACATTTTGAGTACATCTAA
Source organism: Euryodendron excelsum (assembly GCA_033060915.1). Lineage (NCBI taxonomy): Eukaryota > Viridiplantae > Streptophyta > Magnoliopsida > Ericales > Pentaphylacaceae > Euryodendron > Euryodendron excelsum. The sequence continues at coordinate 14,117,371 of CM065388.1, read as the reverse complement.
AAATATAAGTGTTGTGCACATTAAGCACACTTGGTGCGTCCGAGTTGGATAAAACATGTATGTGATTATTGTAAGTTTGCTCTATTCTTATGTTTTCTAAGATAATTGCACACTAGATTGACCAATGTTCATGTTCCATCATTCATTCAATCACTCCCTAACTTAACATGTGTGAAAGTCACTATGGTGTATATCAATATGTGCACCCTCTGGGTAAAATCATAAAAAAGGTTACCATATTTTAAGTATTGAGATTGCACAAAAAAAAAAAAAAAAAAATCCTTAAGCTATACAAAAGAAAAATTCAGCTCCTAAAAAGGTTTTATACATGATCTCATTAAAGGGGAGTTTCCATACTTGAAATGGCACAAGCGTTATTGGTCTATGTTCTAGTTCTGAAATTATCTTGAGAATTTGAATAAACTCATTAATATTGATCTCTACTAGTGTTCATTTCAATTCTATAGCTTTTGAGTTCACCGAAAACACCCACATGACTATGTGTACAAATTACACCCATGTGTTTAAGATGTTGAAATTTTCAATTCATTAAGTGTATTTTGTGCCTATTTCAATGTTTGAGTCCTGAAATTACTCTTTACATGTCATACAATGTTATTTGACCTACTTTCAAACTTTCTAGAGGTCATTTTTATTAGGGCTATGTCAAAGGGTTAGATTGCATAGGGTATGAATTTCTATCTTTTAATATTCCATCCCTTTCTATGCTTACATTGTCAATTTGCAACAAAAAGGGAAAGCAATATATGGATGTTGGTTGCTTGCTGCTTTGACTTATATATATATATATATATATTCCACACTTGCTTTTCACGAGGTTTGTTAAGATGTGGATGTGCAAGGCAGCAGATGAATGCTTGAAGACTCTTTGGATATGTTGAGATCTTGACTTCATCTTACATTTGTCTTTTTGAGTCGTTTCTATGTATATTGCTTTTTATTGTGTTTTGTCACAAAATTGCCAAAGGGGGAGATTGTTAGGTTTTTAGATTGGCTAATTCTGAGCAAAAACAGGTTGTATGTAATTCCAGCATTTAGATAAACGTGTCAAAGTGCATGAATGAATCAAGGTGCTACAACAAAGGCAAAGCAGAAAGAACGAAGACTCTGCCTTGCGTTTGAATGGCTTGCCTAGCAGTTCAAACCGTGGGCCAGACCATTCGAACGCTCAACGAAACTAAAGACTCAAGATTTCAATCCTTGTTAGATTTGAAAACCTTTCCTACTATGACTTACATTTCATCCAAGGTTCTACAAACACTCCAAACTCTATATAAAGGCTCTGAAGGCTTCAACAACGTATGCATACAATCAAAGAGATCATATAGCTATTGAGCAAGCTTTATTGTGCGGAAAAGTTTATTGGAGTAGTTCTTCTGGTCAACGAACAAACTTTAGACATATCATATTTGGTAGATTCTAAAGGTTGACGACGAGAGCAAGGGAGAACGGTGAATCGTGGGTGTCTAGTGATCAAATCTGAAATTTCTACCATAGTTGTGGATCAACGAGGAGTTGTGGACCAACAGTTTGGGTTGTAAGTTTATTCTTGTAACTATTCAAAGTTATAGTGCTGAGTACGTTAGTGCTTATGTGTGGTCTCGCGGCTTTTTTCTTAGTTGATAGGGTTTCACGCTAAAATCCTGTGTGCCTTATCTCTTTACTTTATTGTTTTAGAATGGCATATAGGATTGACGGACCTAGGTCATTCACCTTTTGGTATAGTTGGATTAATTAGGTTAATTAATCAATCTAGGCAAATCCACGCTCCCAAGCTTCTTCAAGTATGATATGAACAATCAAGTAAAACCAACATAGAACAATGGAGGGAAATAAAATTAAACAGGGAAAGTCTATTGCTTTATATTCTCAAGCAAGGAGTTGTGTTTTATTAACTTAAACTCAACCTTATTTCAACCTTACAATTTACAATTTGGATAATATAATATGAATGAAATCATTCAAATAGAGGACACAAATTGGAAATCTCAACTAGAATAGGGCCTACATGTATATGACACTGTAATATAGATTCAAATTAGCAACTGAAGAGGTACAAGAAAATTTCTAATTCAACTGTAGACTCCTAAACCAGAAAGGTAAAAAAATGCAAGCATATCTTTTTTCCCTTTAGTTATCAAATGCATGGAATTCTATTGAACGCGTCTGGATGTTGATTTCCAAAAGTTGTATTACAGCCCTAAAGTGGTCAAGATATTGCACGATTACAAATAACTAAAACATGGAATGATAAGAAAATACCATCTACATCATATGGGGCTGGAAAGAATTGCAAGTAACAAAATGAAGCAACAGTCCATCCTGCACAAAGCAAAAAAGACAACGAAAAAAAAATGTTATGGTTATCAAGGAATGTAAACAACATAATAATAAGAAGGTAAGGAAGATTCTATCCACAAATAAGACCTAGAAGACCTCCAGCAAATACATCTTGCCAATGATGCCAATAGTCATCCACTCGTGAAACTGCCACCAGAGCTGCGAAGAGTATGGGCAGAAAAACAATACAAAGCTTCGCGACATGGCCCCTGCGATCAAACACCCGGATTTTTCCTGACAAGTACCATGAGAGAAAACCCAATCCAGCAAAAGACCCTACATAAATAACACAAATTCCATTAAGCATATGTTGTTTCTATGAGGGTCGCAAAGAATAACTATAGATGGAAAAACACTAATGACAAATGCACAAAGAGTGACATCCATTATTTCAACATTCCAAGTTTAGTCTCGCCAAATGGAAGATTTATATTCTATAAGAACTGAATCAAAATTGCACTAAAATCTACAAATTCTTTCTTAATCTTATGTAAACACCAATGATATAAGGCATATCCAACCACTGCCTTATGGATGAGGATATATCAGTAACCTGAATTGCAAGCTATGTATATAGAACACATAATTTATAATAATAAACCATGCGCCCTTCGTGTTTACTGCTGGTTTACCAATCATATTCTTATGTCCAAAAGAACTTATTATAAGATCTGCTTCCTACATAAGAAACTAAAAAGCCTTAATACCAATGACATGGGGCTGGCTATATAGATTAATTTTGAGCCATATGCTCAATTAACTCGAGGCAATCTTGTCCTTTCTCATCAATTCAACCCATGTCTCCAAGGCCTTCCTCTAGTCCTCTTAGCACTGTTAACTTGGATAAAATCACTCTTTTTTACTGGCACATTCCTTGTAATGTTGCACATGACCAAGCCATCTCAGATGACTTTCCTTCATACAATCTTTAAACGGTGAATTCATTTGTTTCTTGTTCTATCTGTTCTTATAGCACCACTCCTCCATCTCATCATCCTTATTTCACTTGCCCTCCTTTTTTGAAATGTTGTTCCTTTGTTACAACATTATGTACCATTCAGCGTAGCTGCCCTTATAACCGTTCTATAAACCTTTCCCTTCAATTTAGCAAAAATTATTGTTATGTTTGGTACAAGGGAATGGAATTGAATGGAATGGTCATTTTCACTTTATTTTCATTCTCTTGTTTGGTACCACTATTTAAAGGTAGAATGACCATTCCCATGTGTCACGGACTGGCAGGCCGGACACCACACGGTGACAGTAATACGACCCACCATGATCATACGCAGCAGAATACACCCGTGAGGCGACTATGCACCCAGTAATAGTCCCGCTAAACTCAAACACTAAGGCATAAGATTATGCGCTGGTCCAGGATCCATCCGTAATGCCCCGCATATCTCTTTAAGCTCGGACCTATGATGCTCAAGCCGTAAGGCAACCCAAGCTATAGGCGATAGCAACGCCATACTCAAATGCGCGCACACACGGCAAGCAATGTGCTTAACGCCAGTCCCTCTCGAAACACAAGCCAGATGGCCATGTGCAACTAGACATACGCGCGTCAGCCAAGCATCACCTGTTAGGCACGACGCCTCCATCTTTGAAACTTTTAGCGCCCCACATCAAGGTTGCCCGCAAAGAAAGGCACCACCGAATAGCGACGGTTAAGCCCACAGCATAGTGCCCCGCGACACCAATGCTAGCCAAACCAAGTGGCCGTGTGCACAAGCGTGAACTCAATGCGCAAGTGCACACGAGACACACGGCATGCAAGTGTGCACACCGAGGCCCAAACCGTCATGGACATAAGCCCTACCACTTTATAATTATAGCGTAGCGGGTGCGAATGTCACAACCCCATTCTCGACGCTAATGCCCAACATTTGCCCCACCAGGCACAATGCCGCCCATGTAACCCCTTGACTAGCATGAGGACTGCAGTCACGTGCCACAGCCGGCCCCCAAGTCTCGCCCACTCCCTTGGAGGACTCACTTGAATGCTGTCCCTTTCGATAGCACTAGGGGGTGGTAGAGTCAACACCATGCCTCCCCTTATAATAGCATTCTGAGCCATCTCCAAACTGATAGGAAGAAACATCCTACCCCCTCGAGAAGTCATAATTCATAAATCCAATAAATGTGAAAAATACAAATTACGAGATTGCCATGCTACCGGCTAACCATGCTCAGATATGCCTTACGCCAAGGTCTCTTGCGGCCCCAGACGTGCCACAGGTGACAACCCATGACATTCTTTACCACTTCAACCATCATCGTTCTCGATGATGCCAAAGCCCAGTGCCAACTCCTGGCACACGCCACAACTAATGCCAACTCCTAACACTATCCACCACTCGATAAATTAACGCCCTCATTGATGCCAAGCATAACGCTGAATGCGGTAGTGCTTATATGCCCCCACGATGACTTGCCACCACTCCTCGCAGACCAACACTTCCGTGCAGATTGCCTACAAATCCGGTCTCCACCAAATCTGCCCCCACAACTACTCGAAGCAAAGGTTCGCCCAGACTCCCATGCTGAACTCGGCAAAGCAAAACAAGACACCTTTTCCACCACATAAAGCAAGCACAACTCCTCTGAGCAAGTGTCCCGTACCATATTGCTCCATCCATCGGCAATATGTACCTGAATAGGCGCTGTCCGTCGCGCACAAAAGAAAGGCGTGCATTGACCGTCATGCACCCTCCACCACTTCGAGGGGTCGATGCCCCCATCGACGAGTACTCCGCGTGCACCCTCTACTCAAACTCCGCAGCTGAACCCACAAAAGCTTACTTGACATCAGAATTCACCATGTGCGCGACCCAAAGATGCCCTCGCGACAACCTGTGGTTTTGTCCCACACTAGTTCCCATCTAACCGGCACTCCCACCGGATGCAAGTCCGTCTGCACTGTCAAAGTAAGCACAGCCCACTGAAAAACGATTCCAACTGTTGAAGTTCCCACAATGTTGCTCCAGTACCTCAGTCCTTAGACCTTCACCCGAAGGCAACCCATGCTGTTTCAGTGCCTCAGCTCTTCAGCCTTCACTCGAAATCAGCCCACACTGTTCCAGTACCTCGGCTCTTCAGCCTTCACTCGAAATCAGTTTGCAAAGCTCCAGTGTCTGATCCTCTGATCTTCACCTGAAGTCTGCCACACATGCAGCTTTAGTGCCTGATCCTCTGATTTTCACCCAAAGTCTGCCCACAATGCAACTCCAGTGCCTGATCCTCTAATCTTCACCCGAAGATTGCCCATAATGCCTCCCTCCGCTGGAGGACTTTATGTCTTGATGAACCCTCGCTACACAGTGCTCTCTAACAACGATGAACTCCTCTGAGTCACCTAGCATCCACTAGCCAACATGTATCACAACGAGGCAAGACCACTCAAAAGTTTGAACATAAAGACACGCTCTTCACAATGCTAACAGCCAAGCGCAGAAATGAGCACAATTCACTAAGCAAGCACGAAACCAACAAAGTAACCATGCAATAATACGAGCAAAGCTGCCAACGGTTTTGGCCAACTCAAGGGTCAAATGAAGGCAAGCAGATCCCCACAACACGAAGCAAGTTGTACAAGCCCACATACTGCAGAAACAACCCACCAGTCCAACAAAGCAGCACTACTAACTATGCACCAAAATCATTTGATCTGACACACAGAAGTGTTTATGCACTACAAAGTTGGTCCCACGCCCATCCTTAAGAAGGCCTGCTGCACTGTGCACCACGACCACAATCAAAGGACCGAGCGCGCGTCCAAAGCTTGTTGAAGCGGCCACTTTAAAGAAGGTACCAAAGGGGTTCAAACAGCAACCAAGTCTACTGATACCATATGAATTCAACCCACATAGGCTGGAAAACTGCTAGCTCGGGCCACCAATCCATTCGTCACAAGATGGAATGAAACTCGCTCCACCGATAAACCGACAACCAACAATCTGAAGCAAACAACCCACTGGGAGAAGTCCACCACAACTGAAGAGTATGCCCACACGGATAAGAGAAGCAACACCCAATTAATGCACACCACTGATGGTTAGTGCTCTGATACCAACTGTCACGAGCTGACAGGCCGGGCACCACACGGTGACAGTAATACGACCCGCCATGATCATACGCAGCGGAATACACCCGTGAGACGACTATGCACCCAGTAATAGTCCCGCCAAACTCAAACACCAAGGCATAAGATTATGCGCTTGTCCAGGATCCATCCGTAATACCCCACATATCTCTTTAAGCTCGGACCTCTGATGCTCAAGCCATAAGGCAACCCAAGCTATAGGCGATAGCAACGCCATACTCAAATGCGCGCACACACGACAAGCAATGTGTTTAGCGCCAGTCCCTCTCGAAACACAAGTCAGATGGCCATGTGCAACTAGATATGTGCGCGTCAGCCAAGCATCACCTGTTAGGCACGACGCCTCCATCCTTGAAGCTCTTAGCGCCCCACGTCAAGGTTGCCCGCAAGGAAAGGTACCACTGAATAGCGACGGTTAAGCCCACAGCATAGTGCCCCGCGACACCAATGCTAGCCAAATCAAGCGGCCGTGTGCACAAGCATGAACCCAATGCGCAAGTGCACACGAGACACACGACATGCAAGTGTGCACACCGAGGTCCAATCCGTCATGGACATAAGCCCCACCACTTTATAATTATGGCGTAGCAGGTGCGAATGTCACAACCCCATTCTCGACGCTAATGCCTAACATTTGTCCCACCGGGCACAATGCTGCCCATGTAGCCCCTTGACTAGCATGAAGACTGCAGTCACGTGCCACAACCGGCCCCCAAGTCTCGCCCACTCCCTTGGGGGACTCACTTGAATGCTGTCCCTTTCGGTAGCACCAAGGGGTGGTAGAGTTAACACCATGCCCCCCCTTATAATAGCATTCTGAGCCATCTCCAAACTGATAGGAAGAAACATCCTACCCCCTCGAGGAGTCATAATCCATATATCCAATAAATATGAAAAATACAAATTACGAGATTGTCATGCCACCGGCCAATCATGCTCAGACATGCCCCACGCCAAGGTCCCTCGCGGCCCCAAACGTGCCACGGGTGGCAACCCGTGACACCATGGAATGATTATTCCCACATTTTGTTAGAATGACCATTCCCTATTTCAAAAGTGGGAATGGTCATTCCATTCTCACATGAAACAACATAAAACAAAATTTAACAAGATTTTTGTTGTCAAATTTCTTTTAAAAAATATAAAACATGTTTGGTAATTATTTTTTTTATTTTAAAAATTTTTTAAAAATTAAAAAATTTTAAATTTTAAATTTTAAAAAATTTAAAAGGTTGAAAATTCATAAAAATATTTAATAATTAAACCACCGCTATTGCCTCCACTACCACCACCATTACAAATGCTTAATAATATTTAATAATTAAATAATATATATTACTAATATTTTGTATAGACATAATATTAAATTTTCATACCATACATAAATTTCATTCCATTTTATTCTAGCATTGTTCATTGGTCTTACCAAACAAGGGAATGAGAATGACTATTCTATTCTATTCCCATTCTCATTCTCATTTCATTCTCATTTTCATTCCATTCCATTCTATTTTCTTGTACCAAACATAGCCATATGATGACATAGTACTCCAAGAAGCTTTTTTTTTTTTTCTAGAATTTCATCGAACCCTTTCTTCTATGTCTATTGGCCACATCCTACTCAATCTCCTTTTCCTGATGGATAACCAATCCAAGATGTCAACAATAGTCACACTACAGCGTCTCTTGGCGATAGAGTTTCTCTATATCTTCATTCTTAATTCTAATTTTCCTCAAATATTATTCCTTGTATTATGTTTTAGTCTTAACCTAATCATGAATCATGATAGTGGAAAGAAGATGGATGCATCACTTCTATAGGACGACAATGGTAACTTTTGAGGTAAATATACATCGTTTGAGCTAAAGAGTGCATACATAATCAAGAAGACTCCTACATACACCATTATATAGTAATAGGTTTAACCGTTTGTTGTATGTATACACCTTTACTTGCCCAAATATATAGATAGATATAGAAAATATGCTCATAAAGGAACAGTGTTGCAAAATCAGAAAAAAGCTGTATACAATATTCAATCTGCTGAATGTAATTTTTGTTGCTTACAAGACGCATGCCCGCTTGGGAAACTTTTGTGTCCTTCCTTGATGACACTTTTCTGTCCAGTACACATAACGTTCCTGGTGACATTCTCAAATACCTAAACAAGCCACACACATCCAGTATTAACTATCTACAAGGTAAGACCTAAGTATATAAAACTGAGGTAACAGACCACAACATGAAAACTAAAGCAGTTGATGAATTCTCACCCCCTTGCCATTAGGGAAACAACGCCAGAAGAAGTCAGGACGAGGACGGCCAACAGCATCTTTGATTGCATCAGTTAGAACTCCAGTTACAAGTACAGAAAACAGAAGGCCTAACATGCATACATAATCAAACACACATCATTGCATTACAATAACATACAAATTGCTAACAGTATAACAAAAATCTTTAAAGGGAAGAGCTCTACCCAATATAGCATGATGGAAATCATAAACATCCCTTCTAATGAAATAGTAGACAAGAATGACTGCAAAAGGCAACAATATGGCAATCACCTGTTACAGGAAAAGAAGAAAATACCATATTACTTTGGTTTGTCAAAGAAGTGTATAACATGCACTAGATAACAGACCAAACTTTTCCATGCATAATGTCTCTTAATGTAAACATACCGGAACAGCCCAAAAAGGGACAGTATTGTCTTTCAATGGGTACTTTAGGTCAGTCAACATTTCCTCTCCCACAAAACGATGAAATGGTTCTATAACATTCAAAATGACTTCTATCACCACAAGAAGCAAAAGAATTAGCCAATCATGCATATGGATCCTTGCCACTTGAACTCCATGGGATCGTATAGTGTGAGCACCTAATTGAATCTCTGGCATTTTCACCAACTAGAGGCAAAACAAAGTGTGAGTTGGAGGAAATGGCATTGAAAAGCCTGAAGCAAAACATAATAACAAGAGGCGGCAAGGAGGCAGGGGGGAGACATCATACAAAATGCTTCACACCCAACCTTGTTCCATAAAAGTACACCCAAGATGACAAAATCTACAACTATAAAATAAAATAAAGTAAAATAAAAACTACTATGCTTTCAATTCAACTTACAACATTCAGTAACATGTGACCTACACAACTTTTTATGTATCAACTATTAAGCACAATTGCACAAATACACTTAATGCAACACAACAGTGTTTGAATAACCAGCTTTGTCACAATTGACTCCGTCAAATTGAATCGGGATCAAAGCAGCACCAACATGAATTCATGATACACTGTGAATGAAACATGAACTCCAATGTGACTCATCCAAATCAGGCCACAAGTTGGTTTCTATGAGCACTCAAAATATGATTCTGAGTTGTCTCTTGTGATAGGAACACAACCAATGAGTGAATTCTGATACCACAGCTTCTGGCTTACATTTTTTCTTTATCAAAGACACCAAGAAGCATCTAATAGCACTCCTATACACTCCCTTTACAACCAACATCATAAATTTAAATTTTTTTTTAAAAACATCAAGGTTAGGGTGTTTTCAGTGACCAACTGTTACTTCATATTGTAGTAGCCGTGTGCAATTGCACCTGTATTATCCATTCAGAGAGAGAGCATGGACCTATGGGGATGAATGTCATAGTCGAATGGATTATCCTTTCAGAGAGAGAGCATGGACCTATGGGGATGAATTTCATAGCCAAACTCAATCATTTATATAATAGTAAAATGTAAAAGATAAACTTTTATGCAATATTCTACCCCACCCTCTAACAAAAGTAATATTTATGCTACACGAGGAAAAGTATATATTTCTCTCTATGTGTATCTCTGGTACAAGAAAATCAATTTTATTAATAAAGCTAACTCCAAGGCTTGTCTACCAACAATATTGGTATAGAAGTTATGTTTTGACAGAAAATCAGAAGCCAATGCTGCCACTAGGCAAAAATTGAAGCAAATGAGAGGTAGAAGGTATCTGCAACAGTAGTGGAATATAACTCAACATGGTGGGGATCTATGAGAGAAGGCCCAAATACGTCGCATGTGGTACCCATCTAGTGAAGAATGAAAGGACGGGAGAAGTTTTTTCATAATCCATATCTAGACGGCTCTAGCCCGTAAGAGGTATCCAATAACTTTAGCGAAGAGTCAGTTCGGTGTGGAGAGGTTCAAATAAAAACAAGTGTAGCCACCAAAAGGACATGTGAACCGGTAGAGGTCTAGCATCAGTATTAGAAGAAAGGCAGAGTTATACTTAGAAGTGAAATTCAAATTAATGAAAATATCACATCAGTATTGGGAAGTAAAAAAATACGATCACAGTCTAGCTAAAAAAAAAAAAGCAAGGCATTTAACCTTCTAGTTCTTGAAACAATTTAGTTGACCACAATCAATTCATGTCGAAATGCAACATTACAAGGATAATGACCATACAATCCTGAAAATATCACAAGAATACAACAAATTTAAAATGATAGCAATAAAAGTCACAAACAAACCCATTGATGGTAGCTGATGTAGCCTAACCGATGTAGGACTCCTAAGAAAAATGGTATATTTAAGTGATTACTCTTATTACAAGTCTTTCAAATATTTTGTCGTCTAGGGTCAATTTCACTTACACCTCTCGAGGTTTCGGAAAGTGTCACTTTCCCCCTTTATTTCGTAAATAGGCACTTCCCCCCTACTGTTATCTCATGAATATAGATGTTAGTTTGTGAGGGGCATTATGGTTATTTTATTCGTAATGAAAACTGCAAGAAAAGAAAAAGAAAAAAAGAAAAACAGAGAAGTTTCATATTTACACTGTTATCTGTATCCATGATCCATACTCCGGTAACAAACCCATCGACCCTGCCCTTCTCTCTCTCTTTCCCCACATTTTCACGAGGGCAACCCAAGGCTAACCTCAACCAACCAATCTCTTTCTCAATGTCCTCTTTGGCAGCTCTCACTCTAGGTAGCTTCCATTCTAAACTTAGGTGGACAGCTTACATTCTATTCTAGGCAGCCCTCTCCTAGATAGCCTTTTTTGTGACTCAAACTGGGAATGTGGTTGCTCTGATACTAAATATTAAGAACTTAACCAATAACCTAGATATAATGAAAGTGTTAGATCAACCCGAAATAGTCTAACCTATGTCTCGTGCCATAGGTTGGACCCATTAACATATTTCTCACACATGGCGGCGTGGCCTACTGAAATTCATAAACTGCCTAAAAACCAGGTTTCCCACAGTTTCCAGAAGCCCCGGTTTGGTTCCTGAGAAAATGCAAGTGAAGTGAGAACTCAACAAATGAATCAACTACACCTCATACAACTTAACAAGATTCTTCTATAATCTAAATAAACAACTTATTTTCACCCAGTGGAGTTGGGTTTTTCATTTATTTGACATCATATGAGACCAAGGTTCAAATTTTCGTTTGCGCTTCATCTCCTTCAGTTTTCCAGGAAGTGCACACAAGTGAATGCATCCGTCCCATAAACAATTTCCAAGAAGTGTAAAAGAACGCGAATAGTAAGATGGCCATCACAGATTTAAAGCTATAGATTCTCAGAGCGAGAAAGAAAATGGGACATAAAACTTTGAAGAAAAACTTACCAGCAACAATATCCAAGAATGAGGGGAAAGCGTCCACAAAGTTTCAGCCACAGCGAGAGTGAGAAACTGTAAGAGAGTTTAGAAACTTCAGTCACAAGAAGAGAGAGAGAGAGAGAGAGAGAGAGAACTGCTTTTCTTTATGCGCAAAAGACAAAGAACAAAGACACTGTAGGCCCAATTTCACCAAATCCTTTCATATGGATAGCGTCACTTTACGGGAATGGAATTGGATTCATTTGGGGGTTTCTTTAGTCAATAAAACACAGACCGGACAAAGACAGAAAGATAACGGAAAAAAGAATTTTAAAATAAAATAGAAAATAAATAAAAAATATTTTATTAATATTTGGGATACCAAATTAAAAGCCTAATAATAAAAAAATAATTCGGAATTTTAGAATATGAAAAAATGATAAATATACTTGTTCTTTTATCTTTGTAGGGCTTACATCCTATTATACAGTTGTTTGTGTTATATATTTATATTCCAATAAACTTACTCTCTCCTAAACAAAATTACAATAACAAAGTTTTGCAAGGTCTCGAGATTTTTGACTTGAGAGTCATACATACATAGTTTATTCTATGTGTAAAAAAGTTATTTTTGTATTTTAAATTTATAATATCCAGATTGCAATGAAATAACCTTGCAACAACAAAATTCATCGAGAAAATTTTGTAGCTCTTATTGGTAAGTCAATCTTGAAAAGTAATTAATAATAAACTAAAAGCCCTCAAAATTGGACATACCATTAAAAATAGTTAATGTGTTGTGTGTAAAGTAATCTCATGTATTTTGCCCAGCACGAACAAGAATTTTATTGAGGAGTTAAGATAAAAAAAAAAGTTTTGAATTTTGAGAGGTGAGGTAAAAAAATTTTAATTTTAGGGAGCTAATAAACTATGTCTTATCACAAATATTAAAAAATTTATAAGACCTTAAACAAAATCATGGGTGTATATATAGTTCCGCCACTAGATTGTGCATTGGTGAGGGGAAGGAAATTAAACAAGTCATTAATGGTTGATTTCCCAATTCATTCGTCATTTGCAGTGCCAATTAAACAAAGTGTTTTTTGATCTCTGGATTTGGAAGCAGATAAAGCAAAGCTGAATATCGAAGACCAGGGGAAGGCTTTATTTGCTTCCAAAGCTGAAAATAGAGAACCAAAAATAAAGAATGTTTAATTTTGCACTAAAATCCATGAATGAATTGGGAGATCAACCCATGCATTATTTTTTTATATTAACACTTCAATAATGTAAATGTGCACGAATACACTTGTTTGTCAGTCCCATCTATTAAAATCATTTATATAGTATGACTTCAGTTAGCATTCACATTCAATGAAAATAGTATAAATTTTTTAAACTGTTCCTACACGAACTTTTCAGAATCAATGAGCATTTTGAGGCATTAAAATAAAAAGAAAAAAAGTTCTTCATTGCACATCATGGCGCGGGGAAGCTCTCAAATTTGAAAATTAAAACTAAATTTGAAAAAAAGTCCAATTTACACAACCCCTACACAACCCCTAACCCCCCCCCCCCCCCCCCCCCAAAACAAAAAAAAAAAAAAAAAAAAGAAGAAAAGTAAAGTTTACACTTGTGGAAAGGAGACATGGGAAGGAAGCTTCACAAGCAAAGTATCATTTTCATTGGAAACTTTCACTGGATGCTTCAATTCTTCCTTTGGCCTCATTAAATTGGTGTTATCATTTGTTGCTCGTTACTTTTTTTTAAGAAAAGTTTTTAGAAGTAGATTTGCAAAGTAATTTTAGAAATGAGTTTGAATATAAATTTTTACAAGTCTCTGAAATATCTCACTTTCTTAAAATAATTTTAACCATAAAACCCAAATTTGTTAATCACATCAACCGGTGAAAATAACCGGTAAGATTTCTGTGAGGTAATACTATACAAATAGAAAAATTCATACACAATTTATCACCAGAATTATGTGGTTGGACAAGGACAATTCACAGTTTTTATTACTATTTTTTCGGGTAAATCGAAATGTTGTGCAACTCTCTCCTACACATAACTCTCCCATTCCGGATCAATGCGGACTCAAATCTCAACTCTTTAGTAGGGGTGTTCACAGGTTGGGATGGGTAATCACCCGCCATCCGAATAGAAAAAGATCATGTTAAAAATTTTTGAAACCACTTTTAACTCAATGGGCAATCAGGTCGGCTTGATTCGAGTAGTGTTAGATTCGAGTTGTGTGAAAAAATTAATTTTTTTAGTGTAAACATAGTTAGGTTGGATTAGAGAAATGTCTGACACTCGAACCGAATATAATCGGATTGATCAAAATTCATCGATTATCCACTTATAGATGATCAATTTGGATCGGTTTTATATCGAACTGATTCAAGTTGGCCGAGTTAATTGGCCTGACCGATTTTTTGAATAACCCTACTCTTTAAAATAGCCGACTCCTTTCTCACATTTCTAGTTTTGTCTTATGCGTGCCACCCTTTTTACTCACGAACCGCTTAACCTCGCTAGATCATTAAAAATTAAATCACCAACCTTATTTACCGAAAACGTCATTATACATAATTTTATTTGAAGATGCAAATGTGCGTCACATGCATAATGCATTTCTTATATGTTTTTTCAATTAAATAAATTTCTTCTTTTGGCACAAATAAAAGCCTACAAAAACCATACAACTCTAACCCATTAATGATTTTAAATAGTTTATATTCAATTATAACCCAAATCATCAATTTTAAACGCGAACACGCGCGCTTACATTCTCTTCATTTATTTATTTGTAAAGCAACTCTTTCTTTATTTAATTTAATCTTTGTAACTACGCGAGAGAGACAGAGACAGAGACAGAGGTGTCACCCTCAACTTTGAATTTCATATACCTTACTTGTCTTCCGGGTAATATCCTTTGCTCTTTGCCGTCACGCGGTAATGCCTTCAAGTTAAAGTTGAAGATAGGATAGGAGACAACACTTTTGGTTTTGAAATGGAAAATAATTGTAATACTAATATCAAAATAAAAAATTTACAGCCTATTAAAAATATGACGGAAAAAAAGAGAGAATATAATCATTTTCTTTTCTTCTGATGTTTGATTTCTAGCTTGGCAGGTAAGGGGAAAAAAGTCAAAAAAGAAACTTCAAATCACTTTCCTTGTAATTTTCCTCCCATTTATTTTCTTATCCTTAAGTTCCAAATAGGCTGTTAGAAAAATTGATAACGAACTAAGTACTACCTAGTACCTCGGTTAGAAAAAAAAAAAAAAGAAGTACTACCTAGTACTTACTTCCATTTATGCGACCTTAAAAGAACTTTGCTTTTGCAAATAGTATTTACAATTCTTCATTAGAAATTCTACATTCAAATTCAAGATTCAACAAGTCAGGAAGAATCACCCTTACGTCATGTTTGGGTATTAAACTTGTCAAGAAAAAAGAGAATGAAAGATAAATGAAATTACTTATACATATTTTGTTATGAATACTTAAAAAAAAATATTTTTCAACAGGTATATATTTATTTTCTTCTTATTTTTCTAACCCAGCCAAAAAATTTTATTTATTTTATCATTTTATTTTTTAGTTTTGTGACATTTTTCTATCTTTTTATTACCTCTCCACAAATCTAAAATTCAAACATAACATTAAACTTTTGTCAAAGGGTAGATATTCCTCTATGCTATTGTCGCATTCTCATTGAGTTAAAATGACAATGGCAACGGTAGACTAATTTCTTTTTCAAGATAAAACCAGGATAATATTGTTTCCCATCAAAACAATTCCTCAAGATGGGTTTTCCAATCATTATTAATTTATTTAGAGTTCCTTTTTCTTAAATAACTCATCGATTCATGCCAAGCACCCACCAACATGCATTAAGAAACTTTCAAAAATTATTCAGTGCTTCTCGAGCATTACGTTTTCTTTGTTTCACCTCTTATATAAATAGAGATTATAATAGGGTGGATTTGGGTCGGAGACCCTTATCCCATTTCCGCCTTGTCTTGCCTTCTTTATGTTAATAATTTTTTCAAACACATAAGGATAAAAAGAAGGTCCAAGATCACATAAATAAGAACAAAAAAAAAAAAGTACTATTTATAATCTAGTATATATATATATATATATTTATGTATAAATAGAGCGGGTTTGGGATATTGTGCACCTTGTTCCCAAACCTGAACCATGCACGATTAATATTACCACCCTATACTTGTCCTGTTACGGGTAAGGAGAAACGGGAATTTGAGATGTCGGATTGTTTTGCCATCCTTACACATAGAGATAGGGCCTCCTTATTATTTATTTATTTTTATAGCAGTTTAAGAGCAACCTACAAAATGATCCAACATTTATAGGCACTCTAGGACCATTAAATACTCACTTACACACCCAAACATTCATGACGTAAGACGTTAGCCCAAAAGACAAAATTTAGCTCTCAGACGTGGACCGTAAAGCCCCACCTGCACCTAATAGGTTGGGAACCTATCTCATGTAAGTAGAGAAGAAAGAACACGTGACGCTCCAAGAAACTCTTGAGAATTTCTAAGTAGGGTGCTAAACCCAATGGGAGAGTTTTGTACCTATGAATCTTACTTGGAGACTTGGTTTCTACCAGCTACATTATTCCACCCTTTGAGATTAATTAGTAGTTTAGATGCACCAAAATCAATGTATTATTAACTATTAAAATCATGCAATCTGAACATACCTCTTCCGATGAGAGCCAAAATAAAAATTAAAAAAATGAGAGGGGAGTTTGAGAATGCAAACCATAGGCTAAACATTTTTTTGCTTAACTGAACTCAGCTGGTGAAATATTCATCAAAGAAACTCAATTGATTAATGGGTTTTGTGGTAGAAAGCCTTCAGCATTTTATGTTCATGATCTGGGTCGTCGGACAATTTTAAGAAAGGAGACCCATCACCTTATTATGAAGCTCATTATGATGATTACTCTTTTAAAGATATTGCCATAATTTTTTTTTTCATTTAAAAAATATACAAAATTAACCCCAAAAAAAACTCAAAATAAAGTAAAACAATTCGATCACATCACGCTTGTTCTGTCGTATGAGATGCATCGTATGGCGTTTCTTCGCTCTGAATACAACAGGAAAATGTCACACATAATTCCATTTCCGTTATCATATTTGCTCACTTCCAAAAAATACTTTGAATATTTTTATAAAACTATAGCAAAGTGAAGGTACCATGATGAAAGACCTGTCATCACAATCTAGACTTAAAATACATTTCGATTTCTTGGACATTGAGGCATCTAAAACCAAGAAACATCAAAGATTCTCTCTGCCTGCCTGTAAATGCATCTCAAAGCTCCATGTGACAGACAGACATTTGAAAATATAATATAGAGTGAAGTTGGAACTTCAGTAGTGAATCTGGTGATGTAGCTCAAGCATATATACTGGTTATTGGTAAATTCAACATTAGCATTATCACATTCACCCAACAATTGAAATAAAGCTTGTTCTTTACAATCATCCTTGCATTTATTCCTTTCTGCAGTTACCATGAGCATTCCTTCCTCTACATTGCTAAATATTCACAAGAGCCTAATCTAGCTACAACAAACTCGCCAAAATAAAGCCAAAGACATACAAATTACCTTCTCCCAGATTCTATATCATACATTGATGAGCTTGAGTCGTGCTCCTCGGCTACTGGTACAAATGCATTGCTCTGTCGCCCGGTTTGTTGACGTACAACTTGAGGCTCCACAGCCTGCATATTGAGTCCATTCACAGGACGGCCGAATTCTGAGCTCCCACGCGACTCCTCTATTGCCAGGAAATATGCGTAAGGGCCCCATCCTGAGATCAAAAATAGATTAGGATGTAACCATTAAATAAAGTTGTATGGTAGTCAAGAAAAAAGAAGAAATTCCCACATATCAGACAATGAATTATTCGATTAAGATCACAAATGAAATGACCACAGAAGTAGCAAAAACATTTACAGAAATTATTTGCAATAGTTCTCGTTTGTACTCAATATTTGATTATACATGCAGAGAAGCTTAAAATCTATGACAAGCTAGAATTGCCATGATGAGCTTTCTGTAACCCAATTTGATTTCAAATAAAAGGTTGTTGCATAATTAATAAGTGCTTGGATCAAATGACAAGATGAGCTTTCTGTATCTGGCATACAGTTGCTTTAGCATGTTGAAATTGTAGTTTTTTCTAGGAAAATTTGGAATTCCAGGACTTACCAATAAGAATTCCTACGGTGCTGCAAACTGTTGTTATGAGTAAATTATGGTTTTAACGTCTGAATTGCTTGAACTACAAAAGAGCATGTGGACTGCCTAAACAACTTTTTTAATCAAATGTAAGATGTCCCAGTGAGGTTTTAATAGGTATTTTTAAGTCCTTTTTGCTGTAGGATTTAATTAAAAGAGCTCATCGTTGCCAACCCTTGTTTAAGAGATTTTTAGGAATTGAAAAAATGAACTCATCTATTTTATTCAATTATTGTCGTCGAAGTCTCCAATCTCCGTGGTTAATTTCTGCATTGTAAGCACCATAATGCACTCTTCTTCCAAATGCTATATTAGTAGATATTTATCCAACAAAATGCAATAGGACAGCCTAAAATTCCAAAGCTTTTAAAGACATTACAGCACATACAAACATTATGAATTTAGTTGAAAAGGAAAAAGGTCAGAATTTGTAATTTAAATTACTAACCAAAAGAGAAAGAGAAGTGAAGAAGTTACCATTAGTGTCATATGGAGGTGGGAAAAACTGCAGATAACAAAAGGTTGCGACAACCAGGCCTGCAACAATAATTGTACAAACTTTAGTAATATCAGAAACTGAATTGCAAATATGATTCATTTTGCTCTGCTATCAAATGATTAAGGGCAAAAGAACAAACCTAAGAGACCTCCAGCAAACACATCGTGCCAATGGTGCCAATAGTCATCCACCCGAGAAACGCCCACCAGAGATGCAACGAGGAGAGGAAGAAAAACAATGCATAGTTTGGCCACATGTCCCTTGCGATCAAATGCTTCGATTTTCCCTGATAAGTACAATGATAAAAATCCCAGACCTGCAAAGGACCCTGCCAAACATTGTGAATTTTGTCAGATGAATGGGCCACACATGTTACACTATCACAGATTTGTAACATAAAAGAATAAGCACATTTATATTTCTGTTTTGTTATGATTAGAAGATGATTCTGACTCCAACTCAATAGTAAGAAAGCTATATGAGACACATATCAGCCTCTTTTTTTGGCAGATATATAAGCCAATACTATGTGGCTGACAAAATTTGAAATCTAATAAGGCATTATTTGTTAAGCATAGAAGAATTATTAATCTCCTCAAGGGCAATAGAAAAAAACTTTGATTTTGCTATCCACAAGATTAACATTTAGGAAATGCTAGCTAAATGACTACCTAGGTTGAAGCATATAAGCCATTTTTCAAAAATTTCAAATTCATAAATCCCATTTAATCTTAGGAACACGTATTGGTAAAAAATAATGTTGATTTGTTTTCTATACTACAGGTAGATAAGACAGAAGAGAGGAACCAAGAGAGAAAGAAAGGTAGAAGACAAGATTTGATCCAAATTAGGACTCCAGTTTTAATCCATTATGCTGCTTCACCATCTTCTATAAGAGATTGGAGAGATAAAGGCATATAACAAAGAAGAGAAAGAGATGAGGAAGAGGTAGAAGAGAGGGTGGACCAACTCTTCAAAATACTCTCAAATTTATTCATTCTCTAGAGTAGGATTATCACTAAAATTATACAATTTAAGCCTCTAAAAGGCATAACAAAATGAATATACAGTAGGATTATTTAAAAGACAACTAAACAAACTTAAGTATATCAATCAACAATATCTTCTTACGAAACCCATATAAACTTGGCTGAATCACTTATTACACATTTAGATTGAGGTAAAAATTCAAGCATACAACCAGAAAATGTTGCTTACATGAAGTATGACCACTCGGGAAGCTCTTATGTCCTTCTTTGATATCATTATCATTACCGTGGCATACTACATTACCCCAACGATCATAATTCTGGAGGACGGAAAGAAAACAAAAAGTAAACAAGTTATGCAAGACTAGATTGCCAAAAATCTTTCCAATTGAATTTGCTTCCGAGTGTGAATAACAAAATGGTGAAAACTTTTAAAAAGGTTGTAAGACTAATACATCAATTCCATCTGGAAAGCAACGCCAAAAGAAATCGGGTCGAGGCCGACCAACTGCATTTTTTATTGCATCGGTGAGGACCGCAGTTATCAAGACAGCAAACAAGAGCCCTGCATGTGCAAGTCATGGATCAAACTATACATTTCCTTAAATAGTAACAAGAAAAAGGTTTCCAAATTTAAATGAAAAATACATTAAATATAGTTACCGAGTATGCTATGGTGCAGATCATAGACATCCCGCTTACGAACATAGTAGAGAAGGAAAATGGCAATAGGCAACAAAACTGCATACATCTGAGCATCAAGCAAAAGATTTCGTAAATTGTACTTTCTTTCAACAAATCAACAAGGCAACAGCAAAATAAAATTGTTCCCCTTCTTATTCTCTACACTGATTGGCTTTTTCACATCCACTTCATCTTTATTGAAAGCAGAATAGATTTGTTTCAATTGCTGCACAAAATCTAGTAAATGGATTTTTAATTTCATGTACAATTCCAAGAGACAGATATATGCGTATTTGTGTGCAGAAAGAGTGACAGTCTTGCACGTGCATTGCATCTAAGCACAGTAGTTTAAGGGATTAAATGGATGTTATGTACACACCCTTCACCAACACAAATGCAAGACATACAAACAAGAGAGAGAGAGAGAGAGAGAGAGAGAGAGAGAGAGAGAGTTGAATCTAAGCACACAACATTTCAATTCTGTATAAGATGTAACTTAGGTTAATATCTATTTCTAAAGAAAGGACGTTACGCTGGTTATGCTCTTTAAGTTAATAATTGAGGTTCACATTTGAGGAGATAGTCATGCAGTGAAAAAAAAACAACACCACATTCAACCTCTTCGACACATTTTTATTTTATTATGTTTCTTCTTCTATATCCATGCATAGAGATCCTTCACACACGCATAATGTCTATTATAAAATGCCTCCTATATTTTAGGTGGTAAGTTCCAAAAGCTTTCTGTAAAATATTAATGTCTACTCAAAAAAAGTAAAAACAAGTGCATGGAATCTACCTTCGTCTTGAAATTAATGTTTTTGGAAGATGAAATAGAAATATAATCTATCGACTGCAATAAGCACATCAGTGTCACAAATTCTCTCAGATTAATTTACTTACTACATGAATTTTTCAGATTATTCAGATTCAATTTATATTTCAGAAGATTTGGTAAGAGTAAAGATTATATGAGGAGAATTCACTCCTTTAACAAAGGAGAGCCTTATTTTCTCAAGAGTTGATTGAAATTGAAAACTTTCCATAAACAACATAAATTGAAAATTTTTAAAATATAACTTCACTTATTACCTTTCGTAGTTTGACTTAATATTTTAGAACATGAAAAACACGAGTATTGTCATTGAAGCATAAGAAGTTATAGAGGGCCATCAGGCTCATGGCCACCCCTATATTACATCAAGTGATCAAAGAAATGAACTAAGGGAATATGTGGCATTTTTTGCAAAATCAAAATAGTACTTCTCAAGTTTTATTGACATATTAACATTATCAACAGAAAAAAAAAATTGTTTAGACCACTTCAATTTTTTCTCGACTTTCAGCCAGTCGAAGTTTTAGTTTTTTTTCCTCTTCCATTCGAGCCACTTTTCTTTTAATTAAATTGATAATTGGTCCATCATATGATTTTTTTGAGTTATTCAATTATACCCAATGATACTTTTTCAACTCTCTCTCTCTCTCTCTCCAATCAACAAAAATAAGCCATCAATGATTAATTATTTTGTCCTTTTGTTGCTTTTCGTTTCAACCGAAGATGCTAACATTTTTTTATCAAATTGTTCATCTAAAAAACCAAAGTTGATCATGTTGGATCATCATTATACTTCTTAAAAATCATATCATCGAATGACGTCATCACCATTTAGCTAAATAAGATATCAAGGTAAACAAATTGATAAATAGGAACTCAAATATTAAAGGATTCAAGTACATTAATTAAGAAAAATAGCAATTAGTTGAGAGAGAGGAAGAGGTTATTGAACTTGATAAGTATTTCAATTTCCAACCATATACAATAGCTATGAACTACATTCAATTGTATGAGGATAATTAACTAAAATGTTTTATAATATGGGAATCTTATAGTCCCACAAAAAAAAAATTTAAGCCACAATTTTATTAGTGTTAAATAAATATAATTACCGAATGAAAGAGAAACTCACAGGAACAGCCCACACAGGCACTGTATTGTCCTTCATTGGATATTTAAGGTCTGTCATCATGTCCTTCCCAACAAAGCGGTAAAATGGGCCTATTATGAATAGTATGATCTCTATGACAATAAGAAGCAGCAATATAAGCCAGTCATGCCTGTGATTCCTTGCGACTGTGGCTCCATGAGACATGATGGTGTGTGCACTAAGCTCCACCTCACTTGTTCTCCCCTGCTAGAGCAAAGATATTATCAACTACGTTAAAATGGGAAATCAAGTTCCCAATCAAACAAATTATTTCACCTAAAAAACTTAAAAATATCAGGAATTGACAACATGCTTTCAATTAAAACAACATATTAGTAATTTTATAATTTGACCTCTAATCTCAATCCCAATTGCTTATCCCACCTCCCCCGAAATTATTTAATTTTGTGTACACAAAATAAAAGACTCTTTAGATTTCTTATCTCAAAACATTTTTGCACAAGCAAACACGACTAGACTGAATTAGTAATCCAATCTCACCACCTTATCTCGTGAAACAAAAGTGGCTATATACATTATAACAGAAAGTATTGTCTCCCAAGACGTTATTTATTCTAAAAAATACCAGGCCATTGATTATATTTATTGCGTTACAACTGTGCTAATTTAATAAAAATCAATCACACAAAAGTTATTTTCATCCATTTTTCTAGCGTGAAGAGAGTGTATGCATTGCTATGTATTTTATAGGTGAAACTAGTGTAATATTAGGCTTACCATTTTGCAGGAGAGGAATTCTATTATGATGAATTGTGTAAGTATGTATAGGTTTTCATTCCTTTCACAACAGTAGAATAGCAACTTGAAGTTTCAATTGGGATGGTTCATGCAATAGGCAGCACAAGTCATCACCAATATTATCTAAAGAAGCTGCGACTCTAAATACTTTATACTTCCAAATCCGGCCAAACATTTGTTCCCATACCAAAGAAAATAATTTCAAACCAGAACTCAAGCATCTAATCCTTTGCCAAGAAATAAAATAAGCTCTCCTCTTATCAACATGAAAACAAATAACTAAACCAATATTCTTACCATGGAAAATTCTATTCTTACAGAATTTTTATGCAGAAAGCTTCACCAGAGTGATGTGGCAGTATTAATTTTGATATTATGAGTAAAAAAAAATAGGCTTCTAGTTTTGAAATTAAAGTACAACAAACAATCAAATTATTCTGTATGAAAACTTTGTACATTAATTCCTCGAAAGCACTATTGATACACTAAAGAATCCGACCATTATTGCCCACCGATCAGTGTTGTCATAGCCCAACAAGGTTCCTGTTTTACGACAAGGTTTGGAGAGGCAATAGATAAGAATTAAGAAGCCATACTCCCGCCTTTTTATGGAAGGTTGATTCTCATGACTCGAACCATGCTATAGTGCTCAAGTAAAGGAGCACTTGCCAAACAAGTGATAATCATATAATAACACATAATTGGGCATTACAATCAACTGTTGGGTTTTCAGCGGAGATTTACACAGCAAGATGTTGGGATTCTCAAATTTACTATATGCGCGGAAGTTTGAGAACACTCACACAAGAACAATACACACCAAAGAGATAAAAAATTTATCGTGATTCATCCAAACAACTACGGCTAAGTGAGAGATTTTACTATTATACTCCACATGGTGGTGGAACCCACCCCATCATCAACTTAATCAAACAAGATGGTTGTAAAGAAACTCAAAATCCCTACAAAAGCAAGTCACACCGCGTTGCTCATGTTAAGGGCGTATGATAATTCAACCCGTAAAAAGGTCAAACTCTGATCGATAGAGTTCGGATCATGAGTTGTCGCGCCAGACCACGTCATCTTTTGGCCCCTCCAATGCATGACAAAGTAGCTTCAAGGATTTGGGTACTTTGTACAAATTAAAATTACAGTGTGTAAAGAAACTATGCCTCATACCTTTCATTCATCAATCAACTACACAAGGTTAATCAAACTAACCCTGTTTTTCTGTTTTTTCAGATCCAACATAAGCTCCACACCTTCTACGTAAAGCTAATTACTAATTAAATCTCAAATCAACAATATCTCGATACTATGTTTCAATCTTGGATCTATCGAGGAAAAAAAAATGAAATCACTTATATATATATATATATATATTCATTTCCAGGCCAAAAATGTATTTGGCAAGAAAAACCTATTTATTTTCTTAACCCAGTATAAATAGAAAAAAAATTGACTTTTTTAACTTTATTTTCTTTTTCTATCCAAACATAACGATAAAGTACGATTAGATTGTATTAATTCCAGTTTAAACTGTAGCCAGAAAAAGAATTCATATAAAAACGAAAAAAAAAGCCAAACCAACCTGAAAGATACCCCGGAAGTTCGGAAAAGAACAGAAGGATATCATATTCCTCCAAGCCATACTTGGATCAAACGAGCGAAATTACGGAACTGATTGCCGGATTCCAAGAACAAACGGTAGCCCAGAGAAAAAGAGAGAGTAAACTTGCTTTGTGGCTCATAACCTTATCTTCAATAGTAGAGGGGGTTAAACTTACGAACAGTAGTGAATTCAGTGGAATGATAGAAAAGGCGACTAACTCTATAACTGAAAAGACCAAGCAATGAATTTGGTATTGACAAAGATGGATTTTCCGGGAAAATCAACCGGAAAATTTTTCATACGGGACCACCCACTCACCCTCAAAGACTTCCTCGCCCTAATGATGTTCTCTGCATTTAAGAGAGAGAGAGCGAACCAATTTCAAAAGAAATGTGAATTGGAGAGGAGAAAATATTTAGTACGACGGTGTAGCATGTAATCGTGTTAATACGATACAACGAATTAATAAATTATAATTATATAATCATATAAATTTTAATTATTAAGAATATTATATTTAAAATTTAAATTTTTTTATCTAAAATAAAAGAAATATAATTTTAAATATTTATATGATCATATATTATTATTTTGTATAACGTTATCACGATGACGCGTGTCATTAGGAACCGAATATTTTGTCATTGGAGAGAGAGAGAGAGGGAACCAAATTTTAAATGAAATGTGGATCGGTGGCGGACGGTTAAGAGCAAGATATATTTGTTAATGTGTATGTATATGTTTGCGTATATACGTGGCGTTATCGGTTACCAGACACGAGGAACGAGATAAGATAACGGACTCTTTGTAACTTTTCTAATTAAAGGTATCGTTGTCGTCAAACTGAGGCCGTCCGATCAGTTGACTGTTCAACTGTAACGGACTAGATATTGGCTGAAATTGAAGCCGTCCGATCAGTCGGCATGCGCCAACTGGAGGAAGGGAGGACTATTTTTGGCAGGGATACGACGTCGTAGGAAAAAGACTATTGTTTAGGTACTTTTCAAACGCCGTTGTTTTGTAGTTGTCAGCATTAAAGCCGTCCGATCTGTCGGCATACGCCAAATGGAAGAAGGGAGGACTTTTTTGGCAGGGACACGACGTCGTATGCAAAAGACTGTTGTTTGGGTACTGTTTAAACGGCGTTGTTTTGCACTGGTCAGCCTTGTAGAAACGGGCTCTTTTGGTAGAGGCCCTGGTCTCTGTAGGTAATGGGCCATTACGTGCACGGCATGATTTGCTATTTTATTAATTAAATTTTTTCGGATGCCTAGTTGGGGAGAATATATTGGAGAGAACTTTCCAGGGTTTACTGACAAATTTTAAGAGACAAGTAGAAGGCTTGGAAGAAACTCTTTGATGTGTCACCATACTATTTGGTGCAACTCCAAAGATATTTAGTCTGTAATAACACGTACATGCATCGCGAAACATAATGTGTTCTTGGCGTGCCACGTTTGGAATGACTTAATCATGCTAAACTTTTTTATTTCTTACAAGTGTGACAGTGACACACTCGAATGGTCACTACTAAAGTCTTGTCTACAGTTTTATTTATATGAACTTTTGAATTTGATTTTTAATTTTTTACTAATTTTCAGCGTAAATGCTAAACGAAAAGGTAGAAAGTCAAATCTAAAAGCCTACACGAAACGGCATCAGAACAAGAACTAGGAATTGTGAGACATCATATGACAGATCAAATGTATTAAAAAATTATGCACATGATTGATGAGTTTATAACAAAAGACCTTTTACGTTAGCTCGTGAAACATAAGGTATTCTTTACGTGCCAAATTTGGAATAACTCAGAAACATGCTATAACATATTTTTTGAGTGCATAACTTGTGTTAATTCTAAAACCTCATTTTGATGCAGCTCTTTTACTGGCTGTTGGAATTTGGTTTCTATCTTTTTTATTAGCTTTTAGGCTAAAAGTAAGTGAAAAAGTCAAAAGACAAATTCAAAAGTTCAAAAAACTAAAAAAAAATTGCATCGAAATGAGAACTAAGATTGTGAGTCATCACATAATAGTTCAAACGTATTAAAAAAAAAAAAAAGTATCAAGATTGATGAGTTTAGACCAAAATACATTTGACTTTTGCTAAAAAGGCAAAAATAAAAAGTGAACTACAGAGATATACTCATAATTAATTAGATTGCTGATAACCCTTTTAATTTATTAGGGTGCTAAAAGTCATTTTACAAAAAAATCAGTGCATTGCCATTCTTCTACTTCTCCTTCTTGTTCTTTCTTTCATTGTTAGTTGAGCTAATATAGGCCTTGCATTTTCTACCCTTGCAACCATCTTTTAGGTTGTTTACCAACTACCCATTCTTATGCACCTAATGGGGCTTGAATCTAACCCACCCTTAAATGGCCCATCAATTTCATGTAAGGACCATTCCCTACCCAACCCTTTGAAACTTGAGGTCTAGCCTCTAGGGTTTTCTTGGCATCTTTATTAGAGATCACCAAGGCAGATTGGTCACATGAAAATTCTTAAAACTACTTTATGACCCTGCTTTTATTGGGGAAGCTCTAGCCTTGCAAGAAGCTAGTTGGCTAGTGCAATCTATTGGCACACCTAATGTTCTTGCATTTAACTAACCCAAATCAATTAAATATTTTTCCAAGTATTTGGGTCAGTTACATAGATTATATTTCACCATTTTACTCGATCAAGTGCACACTTGCAGTTAATTGTTCTTGGCAAATAAGGGCTCTCTCTCTCTCTCTCTCAAGATATGAAGAATGCAATTTGTTGCATTCCTTCAACATCTTTGGGTCGTATTAGCTCACCTAACTTATGTTGCTCATGGGTTTGCATCACTTAGGGAGTGTTTGGCTCCTTCATGATCTTTTAGGCTTTCTCAAGAATTTCTTCATTTGTTGGAAAGCATCTCTACCTTGCTAGAGCAATTTAGCTCTTCTCCTCTTTTATTTCTATTTCTTTTTGTTTTGCTCTTTGTTGTCACGGCCGACAAACCCACAAAAAGAAAAGGACTAGCCTTTGTTTTTAATTATAGTATTTGAATTTCATTTGTAAACTAACTTTTTAGGAAACTGTGAAATAGACAATCTTGTAATAATTATTATTCAATAAATTAGTAATCTCTAATAACCAATAATTTAAAGCAATTAATTTTATTGTGTGGTAAATAATTAACAATTCTATACTAAATTATCATTTTTATTAATTATTAAAATAAAAATCTCTATAGAAATGGATAACACACAAATATATGCATATGCTTACATACATAAACATATATTCACATATAAAATAAATGACAATAGAACTCTAACAAATCACTTTGTATTACGGATGTAATTTCAACCGATGCCCATCAATGAGCTGCTTATTTCAACGAGTCAATTTGAGATTTATGCATATTAGAAAAGTTATATGATGTATTTTTATGAAAAATGAAAATACTCTTTTACCAGTTATAAATACATATTAATTGGCTCTTTGCCTATGTCAAGAACAAAAATGCCGATGTCACCGCTTATGTCTTTTGTCACTGTATTTGTTTTGCCTATTAGACGCATGCAAGTGGATGTCACGTGTATTCATGTAAACCTGGGTGAAAAAAAATCACGATATGCCAAGAATGGAAATTAGTGGGTTGATTCAAATACTCCGAGATACATCCTATTTTGTTCTACTCTGTGGCATACAAGGAAGGGTATATAGGAACCATGAAACTTTGAATAAAAATGTCTATACTGGAAAAAGGAACTAGCATTATTTGCAGACCTTTTTTTTTTGCTTTGCAAAAAGGTGGGATGGAAGGACCAATGCAATAAACCTCTTTGGGCGTGACTATAGCAGCTTTCATCCGTTGCGACATTACAAGAAAAAGTGTTATTTGTGACCGATTATTTGCCATGGCCACTATTCCCGTCGCAAATGACTTAGTATTTGCGACGGTAAAAAACCCGAGGCAAAAAAACACTATTTGTGACTGTTCTATTTGTGACGGCTACTTGCCGTCGGTAAAACAAAGTAAAACGACGTCGCTTTATGTGGTCAGACGCGACCACTCGTTTGCCACGGATTATTTGCGACCGCGTCTGCTGTGGCAAATATTTTGGATAAAACGACGTCGTTTTGGGGGTAAAATGGCGTAGTTTCGTGTCTTTTTTTTTTCCCCTTCTCCTCTATTTCGATCGATCGATCTCTGTAAGTATACTTCAGCCATAGCCGCAGCCCCTCTTCCCTCTTTCCTTCTAATTTTCATCCGTAACTCAATCCTCAGTCGATCGGGATCCGGATTGTCCTCTTCCCTCGCTGTGCTGTGGCTGGCGGCCGACATCAGGTAAGACCTCTCTCCGTCTATCTCTGTCTCTCTCTGTTGGTCTATCTCTCTCTCTCTCTCTCTCTCTCTCTCTCCATTCATGTGTTGTAGCTAGACATTGACGTTCGAACCCCTGCCAGAGCAAAGCCCTTGCCGATTGCAGCTGTTAGCGTCGGTGGATCAGTTGACGTTGGGTGCCCACGCCGCCGGAACCTGCATTCCGCATCACCTACTGGTTAGTCAAAACAGTGTAGTTGATGGTTTCTCAACCAACCCCACTTACCTGATTCCATGGTTATTTTACTACTAAGGCATGGCAGAAAATTTGTCAAGAAATGCAAAAAATTTAGATTTAAGGGGGAAAAATAGCAAAGAATTTAGATTTGTAAATTCAT
This sequence comes from Euryodendron excelsum, assembly GCA_033060915.1. Lineage (NCBI taxonomy): Eukaryota > Viridiplantae > Streptophyta > Magnoliopsida > Ericales > Pentaphylacaceae > Euryodendron > Euryodendron excelsum. The sequence continues at coordinate 14,087,778 of CM065388.1, read as the reverse complement.
CCAAGATAAACACTTGATTCATTGTTGGAAAAATATGTCAAGAAAGTCATATGTTTGAGCTAAAATTTGTTACTATTTACAGCCAGCCACTCATTAAGAAAAACTCTAGGGGCAGTCGGACAGCTTCCCTTAAGTTCTAATTTTACCTGCAGATATTGTAGTTCGTACTACTTTTCTGGATTTTAGATTTTAAGTCCAAATTTATTGTGCAACTCTTAACGATTCAATTTAGTTTGACTATAATTTTAGTGAAACAAACACCATTTTACTACTCATTCTCATTGTCCAAAACTTTAAACCTCTGTTTGGTTTTTCAGAGTATCGTAAAGGAAAGTGGTTTCTGAGAAACAAAGTTAAAAAGAATACAGAGGAAAGACAAATTATAATAGTTAGATTTCCCAGAGTCTTTGGAACTATCTGAAAGGATTATCGGAAGATTCTGACATTGCCATCGTGCATACTCTTTACATAAATTGTGGGAAACGATTTGATAAAAAAATCATATATATATATATATATCGCAGGAACTCACGGGGTCTACATTTTTCTGAAACAACCAAGTGGATGAAACTGAAGGAAAACAATTTCCTTTTCCATTTTCCTTTCCAGTCAATGAATCAAACACAACCTAATCAAGCCATTGTTTCCTTGAAACGAATCCATTGCTGTAGCCAAGACATGTAGTTGGAGGTGGGAACTTACACAAAGCTAGTTTTCAATAACTTCTTACACATCAAGGATCCATTTGCATGAAGGGATTTGATACTAGATTTTATTAAAAGAAGAGCAAGAGACTTGGCTGTTATAGATGGATTGATAAAGTAAAGGGAAAGGAGAGTAGAGACAGAAAAAACATATCTAATTATAGAACTAGAATCCTTAGCATAAAGGATTTCAAAGAACTGTAGTTGACTTTACAGTTTACAGACAATGGATTTGATGGTGTTCATTGACCCTGGAGCTAGCTGGTTGTTCTGGCTTTGTTTGAGGCAAGCACGAAATCCTGGAAATAATTTGGTTTAACAGCTGGAGATTAAGGGCCAGCTGCCTAGACTTAATTTGATAATTGTTTTAAGCAAGCACGAAATCCTTAGCATAATGACACACCCGTTTAGCCAAAAAAATTTTTTTAATGTATTTATAAGAAAACCAATTAGTTCTTTTTTTAATAGAGGAGAAGGGTTGGCCAGTTGGCTGGTTTCCCCCGCCTGTGGCTTGTTCATCAAGTTTGACTAACCCTGCGAACACTCTTAACTCCCTTACTAAATCACTACACTACCTAAGGCAGCATCGATATGCTTTTGAAGCTGTGCACCTTGCATTGGAATCAAAACAAGTGGAGGAAGAAAAAAAAAAAAAAGAAACTAAGTAGTATAGCATCAACAAGAAAGTAAACGGCTAACCCAAGGAGCTAGGACTAAGGCTTACTTGAGTTGATCTCAATAGTCAGACAATGAATAATAAATAACAGAAAAAGAAAGGGCTCAAAATCCCATATCCTTAAGGTAGAACACCAACCTTACTTCCTGATGGAGCACTCTTCTTAGGCCGAAATGTCTTCTGATTTCTGCACATTTCAAGGAAAGGAAAGAATCAGCGTTAGAGAAAAAAAACATAGCAGAAGAAAACATAGCCCTTACAAGGATGCGTGTAAAAAAGAAAATGAGCAACTAAAAACCACAATGTGATATATATGCCAACAGAAAAAAGATGGTTTTTTTTTTCCAGCCCTATAACGGCACTGGTGTCTAAAACAATAAATTTTTTCCTATATGAACAAATTAGCTTCTAACTTATGACCCTAAGATGGTAACTATTACCAACACCTAGATTATTCATGCTCCATAAGAAATCTTCTTCGTCCTCTGTTATTACTTTAGTGCTTACTTTGTTTCATACATGTTATTTATTGTGTAATTTTTAAATAGCTTTTGCATATGTTGTATTCATACATGTAATTTTTAAATAGTTTTGAATTTAAAAAACTGTTTTTCAAGCCCTTACGGTACTAAAACTCCCAAACGGTCTCGAAAATCCGTTAAACTTGACATGTAGTAAGTTGTAGGCACAAGTGATGTGTGGGAAAAAACGGCACGGTTGCCGGACTCCCGGTTCAAGTGTTGTGATATTTTTTCCTTACTTTTTTTTTAAGAAAAACTTATTTTTTAAGGCGTTTCGGTACTAAAACTCCCAAACGGCCTCGGAAGTCCGTCAAACTTGATACATAGCAAGTTCTAAGCACGAGTGACATGTGAAAAAAAACGGCAAGGTTGTCGGACTCCCGGTTTAAGAGTTGTGATATTTTTTTCTTACTTTTTTTTTTAGAAAAAAGTGTTTTTCAAGCCGTTTTGGTACTAAAACCCCCAAACGGCCTCGGAAGTCCGTCAAACTTGACACAGCAAGTTCTTGGCACAAGTGACGTGAGGAAAAAAACAGCATGGTTGCCGGACTCTCGGTTTAAGAGTTGTGATATTTTTTCCTTACTTTTTTTTTTAAGAAAAAACTATTTTTCAAGCTCTTACGGTACTAAAATCCCCAAATGGCCTCCGAAGTCCGTTAAACATGACACGTAGCAAGTTCTTGGCACAAGTGACGTGTGGGAAAAAATGGCACAGTTGTCGGACTCCCGGTTTAAGAGTTGTGATATTTTTTCCTTACTTTTTTTTTAGAAAAAGATGTTTTTCAAGCCGTTTCGGTACTAAAACCTTCAAACGGTCTCGGAAGTCCGTCAAACTTGACACGTAGCAAGTTCTAGGCACGAGTGGCGTGTGGAAAAAAGCGGCACGGTTGCCGGACTCACGGTGTAAGAGTTATGATTTTTTTCCTTACTTTTTTTTGAGAAAAAACTGTTTTTGAAGCCCTTTCGGTACTAAAACCTTCAAACGGTCTCGGAAGTCCGTCAAAATTGACACGCAGCAAGTTCTAGGCACGGGTGACATGTGGAAAAAAACGGCACTGTTGCCGGACTCACGGTGTAAGAGTTGTGGCATTTTTCTCTTACTTTTTTTTTAGAAAAAACTGTTTTTGAAGCCCTTTCGGTACTAAAACCTTCAAACGGTCTCGGAAGTCCGTCAAACTTGACACGTAGTAATTTCTAGGCACGGGTGACGTGTGAAAAAAAACGGCACGGTTGTCAGACTCTCGGTGTAAGAGTTGTGGCATTTTTTTCTAACCTTTTTTTTAGAAAAAACTGTTTTTCAAGCCCTTTCAGTATTAAAACCCCCAAACGGCCTCGGATGTCTGTCAAAGTTGACACGTAGGAAGCTCTAGCCATGATTGACATGTGAGAAGAAACGGCACGGTTGCTGGACTCACGGTGGAAGAGTTGTGGCATTTTTTCCTTACTTTTTTTTTTGAGAAAAAACTATTTTTGAAACCCTTTTGGTACTAAAACCTTTAAACGGTCTCGAAAGTCCGTCAAACTTGACACGTAGCAAGTTCTAGGCACGAGTGACGTGTGAAAAAAAATGGCATTGTTGCCGGACTCACGATGGAAGAGTTGTGGCATTTTTTCCTTACTTTTTTTTTGAGAAAAAACTGTTTTTAAAGCTCTTTCGGTACTAAAACCCTCAAACAGCCTCAAAAGTCCGTCAAACTTGACACGTAGTAAGTTTTAGGCACGGATGAGGTGTGAAAAAAAACAGCACGGTTGCCGGACTCACAGTGTAAGAGTTGTGGCATTTTTTCCTTACTTTTTTTTTGAGAAAAAACTGTTTTTAAAGCCCTTTCGGTACTAAGACCTTCAAACGGTATCGGAAGTCTGTTAAACTTGACACGTAGCAAGTTCTAGGTACGGGTGACGTGTGAAAAAAATGGGTACAGTTGCCGAACTTTCGGTGTAAGAGTTGTAGCATTTTTTCCTAACTTTTTTTTTGAGAAAAAACTGTTTTTCAAGCCATTTTGGTACTAAAACCCCCATACGGCCTCGAAAGTCTGTCAAAGTTAACACGTAGCAAGTTCTAGTTACGGGTGACATGTGAAAAAAAATGGCACGGTTGCCGGACTCCCGGTCTATGAGTTGTGATATTTTTTTCTTACTTTTTTTTTAGAAAAACGTGTTTTAATTTCAAGCCATTACAGTACTAAAAACCCCAAACCGCCTCGGATATCCTTCAAACTTGAAACTTAGCAAGTTCTAGGCACAAGTAACGTGTGGGAAGAAATGGCACGGTTTCTGGGCTCCTGGTCTAAGAGTTGTGATATTTTTTCCTTACTTTTTTTTTAGAAAAACTTGTTTTTCAAGCCATTACAGTACTAAAACCCTCAAACCGCCTCGGAAGTCCTTCAAACTTGACACATAGCAAGTTCTAGGCACGAGTGACGTGTGGGAAGAAACGGCCCGGTTGCCGGACTCCCAGTCTAAGAGTTGTGATATTTTTTCCTTACTTTTTTTTGAGAAAAACATTTTTTTCAAGCCGTTACGGTACTAAAACCCCTAAACAGCCTCGAAAGTCCGTCAAACTTGATACGTAGCAAGTTCTAGCCGCGAGTGACGTGTGGGAAGAAACGGCACAGTTGCCGAATTCCCGGTCTAAGAGTTGTGATATTTTTTTAGTTACTTTTTTTTTAGGAATATTTGTTTTTTATTGACGATCGTGTTAATTTTTTTACTTGTGTTACATAAGAATTTTCTTTCATATTTTTAAGACATTGTACTCATTGTTGTAGCTAGGAGTAAAGGTTTCTTTGCTTTGTTTTGGTGTTCCGAAACTCGGATTAGCCGAAGGACTTCTTATTAGTTCGAATCCTTTGGCAGAAGTTGGTGAGGAACCATTGGGTCCAAATTTCTATAAAGTTTTTGTTCAGAATGCCCGGAAACTTAATGCTCTCTTAGAAAGATCTCGGCAACATATAAAAACTGTTGGAGAATCTGTCGGCCGACATGTAGCTTGGTATTCTCGTGATATAAATTGCATTTTTATTTCAATAACCCCATATAAATATATGCATATTTATTAATTATCTTTATTGTGTAATTTATTATTGAATCTAATATTTTGATTTTTTTTTCCAGGTTATTCTTAAAGAATAGGTCGATGATGCTTCTATATGGCCTTATTTTGTGATAAACTAAAAACTCTTTTATTGTATGGATGTTGGATTAGGAATGTTATTTTGCGATAGACTATATGTAATTTATTTAAGCCATTTTGATGTTATTGGGAGATATTATTTTTTTTAGGATAAATGTTTAAAAGTTTATTTATTTTGTTAAATATTTTGTAAGTATTTGAATTTAAATGAATGTAAGAATTTTGTTTCTTTGGATTATGTTAAATATGTATTTTATCAGGTGTAACAAAAAATTACGAACATTATTTGTAATTAATAAGGAGAAATGGTTTTTTCCTCAAAAAAAAAAAAAGTATTAGCGATGGCGTCAAATTGTCGCTAGAGGTGGGAGCAGTCGGCTGTACCTTTCAGTTTCGACCTCTTTTTGTGACGGTAAATACCGTCGCTAATAATAGTTATTGCATGGCGCAAAGCCGCCAGTAATAGTGTCGCAAATGTATAAGCGATGGGTTGTAACCGTCGTAAAAAAATGTATTTGTGTCGGTAAATTCCTGTTGCAATTTTTTTCATCAATGACTAGTATTTGCAACGGGATATCACCGTCGCTAAAAGTGACCAATGCCGTCGTTTGGCCGTCTCTAAAACTATTTGCCACCCCGCCATTCCTAACCCTTACTATGCGGTCGCGTAGCCGTTGCAAATAGTCATTTTCTTAGTAATGCAAAATGTTAAATTTGAGTCATAACTACTGACTTAGCACCGCAATCTCACCGAAGTATAAGTAACCTTCAGCTCATTTTAAACAACGTCTGATTCACGCAACCATTATTACAAACGAATTCGAACACACAACTATTGAAAGAGTAACGAGATTTTAAATCTAATTGTTGAAGACAACTCAATTACAACCTCGCAGACTGGTGGAGTATAGGACAGGGCCTGATCCTTGCAATGGAAAAAGGATCTTGTCCCCTTGGTAATAGAGCCACATTTCCAACAAAGTTGTGAACTTGTTGATTAAGTTGCTGCTGCTGATAACACTTTGAGAAGTCGTTTTTAGCACTCAACTTTGTCGAGTTGGGTGTTATAATTTCCCGTAATTGAGCTTCGATCTATTAATTGATTTTTATTTTTGTAAAAAACGGGGTGAAACCTATACTTTAATGAAACATGCACGATGGGCCACTTACTATGTTGTGATAGTTAATGGGTTTATATTGTATGCCAATTAAACAATGATGTGGTTGGACATAATGATAATAATAAAAATTCAAATTGGGAGGGCCTGTAAGACTAATATACGCACTAGTTAGGTCACCTCTCCGGTCCTAATCCTAGACTGTTTTTTAAGAGCTGAAAGTTGACAAATATCACATATGGGTACAGGCATGTTTTAACAAATCTATATGATGTTCTAAGTTTATTATTATTTTTATTTTTTGATAATGAGAAAAGTACAACAAAGAAGCCCATTCAAAATGAGTTTCAAGGTAGGCCTTTAAACACTACACACAATCACATCAACAAAGATGTGAGACAACACAAGAAGCTTTTAACAAATTTGCATGTTAATATTAATTTTACATTAGGTTTATAGAATGAGTAATACAATACAAATATAAAAAAAATACATAAAAAATTATATACAAAATGATGTAGCTGAATTAAGATCTTGCATTTAAAACAGTGATTATATGAAAAATTATCACAAAAATACCACCACCATAACTTATGCCGTTTTGTATACTGTTTTTTTTTTTTTAACAAATTTAAAATACTAAAAGCAAAAGCTCTAAGCCTGAAAACGGTAGAAAATCGAATAAATTAGTTAAATAAATTGATAAATTAGCCAATCCAAACCAGAAAGCAGCTAAAAAACATTACCAATAAAACAAGTATATATAGAGGAGGAATAAAGTGTCCTTTCACTAAATTCTCTTTCTAGTAACGATTTGTGGGTGACACAGTAACAGATTCTCATGATTTCAAAATCACTGACTAAGCATGCAAGCGGCCCAGAATTTAAGACATGAATCCTATGAGAGAATCTTGTTGACAGGTGGCAACACGTGTAAAGTGTCTATGCGACCCGACCTAATAATTCAAAAGAACCCACTTAATTGAATAAAAAAAAAAAGAAAAGAAAAGACACTCACAAAATTAATTTCTTGGACTTTTTAGTTTTTTTTTTTTTGATAAATAGAAAACAACTTACAAAGAGCTAAAAACAAAAAAGAGAGTGATCAGATAATAAAATCTTAGATAGATCAAGAAGAATACAATAAGGCCACAAAAAATTTCTTGGACTGCTGGCATTACATGATTTGTGTTTATGTGACTTTCATTGCAATTTTGACATTTGTGGACTTCACATTGAGTGTAATTATAACGATCATTAAATTGATAGAATTGAATATTTAGTGCTATTATGTGTGGCCTTTGGAATCCCCTGTTCCTAGAATCCCTTTGAATATTTAGTGCTAATTAAATGGATTTTGTCTACTATGGATAGAAATAAACTGAATACAAATAGTAGCACAAGAGGCAATATGGGCCCAACTGGATTTGAAGAATAATTTTCAGAACAAAGTGAAGGAAAGGTCTATGAATATTACGAAAAACTAGAGAAATTGCACACGCTTAGATGTGCGACTCTATGTCCAAGATAGAAATAGAATCAGACTCCTAGGTTGCTGTTACCCTCATAGAAGGAGGACAAGTCTAAAGTCTCTCACATAGAGTATTGATTGAAGACTTCAAATTATTTATCTAGAGATGCGAGTATAGTTATCAGAATCAGGTTGGCAAGGTGTTGGATCGACCAACTAAAAAACTATTGACCACGTTTACCTTTTAAATGTTCCATCAAAATTTTAAGGTAATTGTGGCTGCCAAGTTTTGAGCTTTGGCTCTAACTATGAAACTAGCTACACTAACTGCTACTACTCCCGTTGTTTCCTTGTAATTTGCTTTGTCATATAAATATTATTTAAAGTAAAATATTTATGAATGAATAAAATATATATATTTTTATAACAATAGTTGAACTGGTTAAATCATTGAATGAACCAATGAACCATAAACCAATGCATTCTCCTATTTGATATCCAGTTCGGTTGTAATAACTATGGGTGCGAGTGCTCTATCAAATATATTTGAGAATGAAATCAATGTAAGAGTGGACCAGAATGAATATTTTGCAATCTTGGAGGACACTCCAGACAAAATTCCAGAGTAATTTAGTCACTAGCACGGTAAGAACTTCGTGTGAAAGGGCTGAGTCATGGTTTAGATTTCTCATTGAACAAAACCACCAATTTAGACATGTCATACAGTGGTGGGCTCATCCAGAAGCTTTAAATTTCTGTTGATGGTCCAATGTACTTCCTAGCATCAAATATAGTGGAGGAGCAACCACTCGGGGCCATGGGGATGCAAGTTTCAGAAGCCTTGCTTATTGCTCAAGTGCATGTAACTACTATTCACACCACAAAACAAACGGAACAAGAAAAAGAAAAAGAAAAGATTGCTTTGAATGACTTGCAAGAATGTCATGATCGAATACTTCCAAGCAAAAGCAGCTTGAAGCAATATGAAATGTGTCACCACTCGCCACCGCCCTTTTTGAAATTCTTCCCAATTATAATTGTGGCAATTAAGACCATCTCAAATCTAAGTGGGAGCTGTGTACCATGAACAACACCTTCACAATAAAGATTGAACACAAAATTGAAATCTTAGTTATATAAAGAATGATATAGTTGAATGAGAGTTTTTTAGTTTAAAATATAACACTCATTACAGTAATTTTTAATTACAAAAATGTCATTATTACATAATTCTGATGAAATTTGCTGTATGAATTTGTTAAAATTATAGCATTTTCTTAAATATAAAGATTGTATCTCTTTGTAGTGGAAACATAAGCATGCATGTTAGAAGCCACGAAGCAATAGAAAATTAGTTTGCGAAGAAAATATTTAGTGTCATGCTATTTTACTCACCCGGTATCACCCAACTAATAAAATCACTCTAAACGATTTGGTATTTGTACCAATCACTTAAAATCACGCAATTAGTAGAGACATTTACTCCATAATTAAGGTGACATTTTTAGTAACGCTGATTTTGACCTATTTTGTTGGCTCATTGATACCACATCACCATTATACTTTTAAGTTTTCTTAATACTCATTATTTCCCTAACAATAGGGCTTCGTTTGAAATATTAGTGCCTTTGGAATTTCTCTTTCGGTATTGGTTTTGGCTCTCATAATTGGATTGGGAGCATGAGTTCAACTTGTTTCCAGATGGTATTGGACGTTTCGATTTCTTACAAAATTTTGATGTGTTTATTTGTTATTGGTTAGACACACCACATTATCATATTAACATAGTGTTTCAGATTTATTGAATAATTTCTCCCTACTTAGGACTTGAGGAACACCTTGAAAATTTGTGGTCCAACAGATACAAGTGATGAAAAGTGAAAGCACCCCCCTTACTACAGACAATTAGCATATCTTCTGGAGTGATGGTCCGGGGATCTCAAGCTTTGTGACTCATAATTATTAATCTCGTACCGTATTGGTATAAGATGGTACGTACTATATCGGTCATTAAACGGTATTAATGAAGGTGAGTTTCGTACCGATCAATACCAACTAATACCGCTAGTACTAAGCGGTACTGACCAATACCAGATTTACCGGATGGTATTAGATTTTGTATAATTTATTTTTTTTCAGTTTTGTGTTTTTTTTTAAGTTTTGTTTCTTTTTTTTTCATTAGTTTTTTTTTAATCAATTTTATTTATTTTTTTATTAGTTTTATTTTTTTTAATAAAATTTTTTTATTATATATTTGTAATCTTTTTTTTTTTTTTTTAAAGTTATAGATTTTGGAAGTTATTATTTGTAAAAATTTTAAAAAATATAAAAATATGGACCAAAATAAAAAGTATATATATGAAAATAAAAAAAAAATACTAACAATTAATAAGAAAACACACTAATAGCTTGCGAACAAAAAAATTTTTTCAAATGAAAAATCTCTTTCTTAATTAATTGCTTCAAGACATACTGAACAGAATTTAGATCTCCTCGTTTGGCGAACTTGTTTGTGAAATGACATTGTAAATGCTTTTACTCCCCGCAATGTATGACGGGTCTCTTTCCTTCAAAATATTAAGAATTTCACGATGTGCAGTGCTGCTGGCCATATCGAGCACAAATTCTTTCTCCATTGGTTTTAACCTACACGGATACTCATGGTCATCAATATATTCTGCTGATTGATGATTATAAAAATCACAAACAACCCTTAAATCCTATATTACACTATCTGGAGGTATTGGTATACCTCGCAGCTCAAATAGGCATTCACATTTTTTAGGCCCAGTATTTTTTTTTAAGGATTGCCCACCAACCAAATATCGTGACGGTTTGTACTTTTCTTCTCTTTCACACATAAAATGACACTTTGTCTGCTTACCGTCTTTTAAATTAGCAGAATTTTTAATAACCACCACAATACCATTCTCTAGACCAATTGTCTTTGTCCAAATTATCATATCTTTTCTACTTTTAAATATCTATATAAAAAAAATATAACGAAGATGCATAAGTGCAGCATTATCCTGTTTTAACATAATTTTCCTACTTATAAAATAAATAACGAATATGCATAAAACAACAATAATAACTAATCTGATCTATGGTAAATTCGGTTGTATAATTGCGACTGTTATTGGAAATGATCTCCCCACTAGGAACATCATTTTCAAATTACCAACTATATAAAAATGAACCGAAGTAGTCGTTCATAATGTTCTTTTATGAATTACAAAAAGTGATTGCTAAGAAGAGAACTCTGTTCTAGGAAGAGAGAAAGAAAGGCTAAGAGGGAGAGAGCAGTGGAGGGAAGTGTGACTGAAGAGTGACTGAAATTGAAGTGTGAGAAGCGGATTTAAAGGGGAAGGTTTTGACATGTGTCAAGGGTTGGAGGGGGGTAATTTAAAAGGAGGGGTAAATTTTGACATGTGTCCAGGTTTAGGTAATTTAAAGGGAGGGAAAAATTTTAACATGTGTCAAGGTTTAGGGGGGTAATTTATAGGAAGGGGATGTTTTGACATGTGTCGTGGGTTGGGGGGGCAATTTAAAAGAAGGGTGGGTTGGAGGGCGGGTAATTTAAAGGAAGGGAGAGATTCTGACAAGTGTCAAAAATTAAAAAAAATTAAAAAAATAAAAATAAAACGCAGGTGGGGTGTCTGACCTGTGTTAAAAATAAAATAAAATAAAATAACAATAAACAAATTGATTAAAAAAAGAAACAAAACCAATAAAAAAAAAGAAACAAAACTAAATAAACATTAAACAAAACTAAAAAAAAAAAAAAAAAAGAAAAGCAGGTGGATTTTAAAGAGAGGTGCAGGTTCTGACATATGTTAAAAATTAAATAAAAAAAAATTGATAAAAAAATAATAAATAAAACTGATTAAAAAAAACAAAACTAATAAAAAAAACAAACAAAACTAAATAAAAATTAAATAAAACTGAAAAAAAAAAGAAGAAAAAAGAAACACAGTCGTGATTTGGTGGGTTGTAATTTTAAATGAGAGAGAGGGGTATAAAAATAATTGTGATAGGAGACAAAAGTGTTAGGTGCCCGGGCATGGGGAGAAGCAATTTACATAATTAGTCCTGTGACATCCAATCTCGACCATTTATAACTTGTATCCGACGTTATCTAGTGTCTGGTTGGTAGTATGATAACAAATAGAAGGTTTTGACATACTTGCAATCTCATATGAGATCGAACTCATAACGTCCGGGGAAAATGAGTTCATTGTCTTCAATTTATTTTGATTGCCCTGGAAAATTAAAAGAGACTGCCCCATGTTCTGCAATGCTGCAACACTTTGATGTACTTATAATCTTCTTCAATTTTTAGCAGCTAAATATGTTTAATATTTTCTCCTTTTGACCTAAGACACCGTCTGAAAGTAATCAGCTACGTATGATTGCTGCTAACCCTTTTAATGTTTAATAGGGCTAAAACTCATTTTACAAAAAATCCAGTGCATAGACATTCTTCTCCTTCTTCTTTCTTTGATTGTTAGTTTAGATAATATAGGCCTTGCATTTTTTAACCCTTGCAACCATGTCATAGGTTGTTTACCAACTACCCATTCTTACGCACCTAATGGGGCTTGAATCCAACCCACCCTTAAATGGCCCATCAATTTCATGTAGGGACCATTCCCTACCCAACTTTCCTGACCCTTTGAAACTTGAGGTCTAGCCTTTAGGGTTTTCTTGGCATCTTTATTAGACATCACGAAGGCAGATTGGTCACGCGAAAATTCTTAAAACTACTTTATGACCCTGCTTTTATTGGGGAAGCTCTAGCCTTGCAAGAAGCTAGTTGGCTAGTGCAATCTATTGGCACACCTAAATGTTCTTGCATTTAATTAACCCAATCAATTAAATATTTTTCCCAGTATCTGGGTCAGTTGCATGAATTATATTTCGCCATTTTACTCGATTAAGCACAGACTTGCAGTTAATTGTTCTTGGCAAATAAGGGCACTCTCTCTCAAGATATGAAGAATGCAATTTGTTGCATTCCTTCAAAATCTTTGGCGCGTATTAGCTCACCTAACTGATGTTGCTCATGGGGTTGCATCAGTTAGGGAGTGTTTGGCTCCTTCATGATCTTTTAGCTTTTCTCAAGAATTTCTTCATTTGTTGGAAGCAACTCTACCTTGCTAAAGCAATTTAGCTCTTTTCCTCTTTTATTTCTATTTCTTTTTGTTTTGCTCTTTGTTGCCACGGCCAACGAACCCACAAAAAGAAAAGGTCTAGCCTTTGTTTTTAATTATAGTATTTGAATTTCATTTGTAAACTAACTTTTTAGGAGAGTGTGAATTTGACAATCTTGTAATAATTATTATTCAATAAATTAGTAATCTCTAATAACCAATAATTTAAAGCAATTAATTTTATTGTGTGGTAAATAATTAACAATTCTATACTAAATTATCATTTTTATTAATCATTAGAATAAAAATCTCCATAGAAATGGATAACACACATATATCATACGCTTACATACATAAACATATATTCACATATAAAATAAATGACAATAGAACTCTTACAAATCACTTTGTATTACGGATGTAATTTCAACCAATGCCCATCAATGAGCTGCTTATTTCAATGAGTCAATTTGAGCTTTATGCATATTAGAAAAGTTATATGATGTATTTTTATGAAAAATGAAAGTTCTATTTTACCAGTTATAAATACATATTAATTGGCTCTTTACCGATGTCAAAAACAAAAATACTTGAGTCACCGCTTATGTCTTTTGTCACTGTATTTTTTTTTTTTGACCAATTAGACGTACACATAGAAGTGGATCTCACGTGTATTTATTCATGTAGATCCGGGTGAAAAAAAACCGGGACATGTCGCGAATGAAAATCAGTGGGTTGATTCTCAAACTCCCAGATGCATTCTAGTTCATTCTACTCTCTGGCATATAACTTGATATAAGGAAGGGTATATAGGAACCATGAAACTTTGAATAAAATTGTCTCTACTAGAAAAAGGAACTAGCATTATTTGCAGACCCTTTTTTTTTATTGCTTTGCAAAAAGGTGCGATTTGATGACCAACGTAATAAATCTATTTGAGTATGACTGCGGTAGTTCTCACCTGTTGCAGAATGTTAAGTTTGAGCCATAACTATTGATTCGGGGAGGGCAAGCCCATCACCGAAACCTCATTATAGTACAAGTGACATTTAGCTCATTCTCAACAGTATCTGATGCATGCAATCACTACTACAAATGAGTCCGAACAAATGACTGTTGAGAGAACAATGAGATTTTAAACTAATTGTTGAAAATAACTCAACTACAACTTCACAAACTTTTGGTGTATAGGATAGGGCCTGATCCTTGCAATGGAAAAAGGATCTTGTCCCCTTGGTAATGGAGCCACATTTCCAACAAGTAGTGAACTTGTTGATTAAGTTGTTGCTGCTGGTAACACTTTGATAAGTCGTTTTTAGGACTCCGAACTTTTTCGAGTTGGGTGTTAGAATTTCCCCTAATTGAGCTTCTATTAATTGATTTTTTTTTTATTTTTGTAAAAAACGAGGTGAAACCTATATTTTAATGAGACATGCATGATAGGCCATTTACCATCTTGTAATAGTTAATGGGTCTATGTATGCAAATTAAATAATCATGTGGTTGGACAATTAGTGTGGATTAATTATGAGAATGATAAAAATTTGTAATGGGAGGGGACAAATTTCACATAATGAGTACAGATAGGCATGTATTAACAAATCCATATGTTCTAACTTAATTTATTATTATTAGTATTATTATTTTTTTTGGTAACTAGGGAAGGACTACCAAGAAATTCATTTAAAATGAGTTTCAAGGTAAGCCTTTAAACATCGCACACAAGCATATCGACAAACATATTAGACAATACAAGAAGTTTTTAACAAATTCACATATTAATATTAACCTTACATTAGGTTTATAAAACAAGTAACACTATACAAACATAAAAAAAAAAAAAATACATAAAAAATTATATACAAAATGGTGTAGCTGAATTAAGATATTGCATTTGAAAACAAAGTATCTATCTAGATGACAAACCTATCATTTTTATGGAGTGATTATATGAAAAATTATGTAAGAATAAATTTTTGTTACAAAAATACCACCACAGTAACTTATGCCTTTCTGTATACTGTTTTTTTGAACAAATTCAAAATACTAAAAGCATAAACTAGAAGCCTGAAAACGGTAGAAAATCGAATAAATTAGTTAAATAAATTAATAAATTAGCCAATCCAAACCAGAACGCAGCTGAAAAATATTACCAATAAAACAAGTATACATAGTGGAGGAATAAAGCGTCCTTTCACTAAATTCTCTTTCTAGTAACGATCTGTGTGTGACGCAGTAAAAGATTCTAATGATTTCATCACTAACTAGCTAGCATGCGTGCGGCCCATTTAAGATATGAAACCCTATGAGAGAATCTTGTTGACCGGTGGCAACACGTGTAAAGTGTCTATTCGATCCGCTATAAATTCAAAAGAACCCACTTAATTGAATAAAACAAAAAAAAGATACTCATAAAATTAATTTTTAAAATTTTTTTTTACACATAGAAAACATCTTACAAAGAGCTAAAAACAAAAAAGAGTGTGATCAGATATTAAATTCCTAGATAGATCAGGAGAAATAAAATAAGGCAACAGAGAATTTCTTGGACTACTGATATTACATGATTTATGTTTATGTGACTTCCATTTCAATTTAGACATTTGAGAACTTCACATTGAGTGTAATTATAACGATCGTTAAATTGATATAATTGAATTTTTAGTGCTATTATGTCTGGCCTTTTGAATCCACTGTTCCTAGAATGCCTCTACTAATTTAATGGATTTTCTCTACTACGAATACAAATGGCAGCACAAGAGGGGATATGGGCCCTACTGGATTTAAAGAATTATTTCTAGAAGAAAGTGAAATAAAGGTCCATGAATATTACAAAAACTAGAGAATTCCACACGACTAGAAGTGCAACTCTGTGTCCAAGATAGAAATAGAATTGGACTCCTAGGTTGCTGTTACCCTCATACAGGGAGGACGAGTCTAAAGTCTCTCACACAGAAAATTGATTGAAGATTACAAATTCTTTATCTATGAAACTAGCTACACTAACCGCTACTCTAGTTGTTTCATTATAATTTGCTTCACCATATAAATTTTATTTAAAGTAAAATATATATGAATGAATAAAACACATATAATTTTGTAACAGTGGTTGAACTAGTTAAACAACTGAATGAATAGATAAACCATGAACTAATACCTTTTCTGATTTGATATTCGGTTTGGTTCTAATAACTATGGTGTGAGTGCTCTGTCACACATATTTGAGAAGGAAATCAATGTGAGAGTGGACCATAATGAATATTTTGCAATCTTGGAGGACACTCCAGACAAAGTTCTAGAGTAATTTAGTCACATAGGTGCGTTTGATTTGTAGGACAAAGCTAAATTAGACAAGGAGTTCGGGCTTGTTTCGCGTTTGATTTCTAAATAAAGGCCGAACTACTAGTACCACATGCTAGTTCTTAGCTAATCCCAGAGGAGGGGATAAGTTTGCTAATCCCAAAACTAGAGTGAAAAGGAATAAGGTTGAAATGACTTAACTACCCATAGTCAACATATATTATATATTTTATATGTTATACTACGTTATAAATATTAAAATACGGTAATATTGTATAATATAATATTTTAAAATATTATATAATATTACATACGTAATACATTACTATATATAATATTCTATTATAATATATTAGAATATGGTAATATTACATTTATAAAATATTATATAACATTATTATATGTTGTATGTATATCATATATTATACTCTTTATATTCCATTATAATAATATAATATTATATAATATATTATTATATATATAGTATTTTATATGTATAAATTTGTATGACGTACTATTGTACATTATTTTACTTTACAATATATGAAAAATACATACTATAACATATTGTATAGCAAGTATACAATATTAATTTACATTATAATATATTATAATAACGTACTATAATATAATATTAATAATATATATATATATATATATTATTTGATATATATAATATACTTGTCCTAGACTCTCATATTATATTATTATTTTTTAGCCTATAATATTATATTTTATTATTATATTATATATATTTTATTATAGTTAAATTATTTAATGTTACATAATGCACTTGATTTGCTTATAATATTATCCTGTTATATTATTTGATGCATATATATATATATATATTTATATGATTATATTCTTTATATTGTAGGCTAATAATATATAGTGAAAAATAATACGGTCATTTCTTATAGTTGTAAGATTAGTCCGACCTTTTATCCTATTTGCAAACAAACATGTGATTGGACAATTGCTTAGTACTATTAGTCCTAGAATTGTCAATCTTAGCACTATTAGTCCTAGGACTCTTTGCCTGACCAAAAAATCAAATGAGCCCGTAAGAACTTTGTTTGAAAGGGCTTAGTCCCGCTTTAGATTTCTCACTAGACATAACCACCAATTTAGACTTGTCGTACAGTAGTGGGCTCACCCAGAACCTCTTAATTTGTCTTGATGGTCCAATGCACTTCCTAGCATCACATATAGTGGAGGAGCAACCCCTTGGGGCCATGGGGATGCAAGGCTTAGAAGCCTAGCTTATTGCTCAAGTACATATAACTACTACTCACACCACAAAACAAATGGAACAAGAAAAAGAAGAAGATTGCTTTGAATGACTTGGAAGAATGTCATGATCGAAGACTTCCAAGCAAAAGCAGCTTGAAGCGATATGAAATGTGTCACCACTCACCACCGCCCCTTTTGAAATTCTTCCCAATTATAATTGTGGCAATTAAGACCATCCCAAATCTAAGTGGGAGCTGTGTACCATGAGCAACACCTTTCCAATAAAGATTGAACACAAAATTGAAATTCTAGTTATGTAAAGAATGATATAGTTGAATGAAGGTTTTTTACTTTAAAACATAAAACTCGTTGTCGTGATTTTTAATTACAAAAATGTTGTCGTCACGTCATTTTAATAGAATTTTTTATATGCATTTTTTACAATTATAACATTTTCTTAAATATAAAGATTGTATTTCTTTGTAGTGAAAACATAAGCAAGCATGTTCGAAGCTGCGAAGCAATAGAAAATCAATTTGGAAAGAAAATATTTAGTGTCATGTTATTTTTACTCACATGGTATCACCTAACCAATAAAATCACTCTAAGCAATTGGTTATTTGTCCCAATCACTTAAAATCACGCAATTAGTAGAGACATTTACTCCACAATTGAGGTGATATTTTTGGTAACTCTAATTTTAACCTATTTTATTGGTTCATGATATCACATCACCATTATACTTTAGATTTTCTTAATACTCATTATTTCTCTAACAATAGGGCTTCATTTGAAGTATTATTGCCCTTGGAATTTCTCTTTCGATACTGGTTTTGGCTCTCATAATTGGATTGGGAACATGAGTTCAACTTCTTGATAGAATTGGACATTTTAATTTCTTACAAAATTTTGATTTGTTTATTTGTAATTGGTTAGGCACGTCACATTATTATACTAACGTGGTGTTTCGAACTTACTGAATAATTTCTCACTACTTAGAGCTTGACAAACAACTTGAAAATTTGTGATCTAATAGATACAAGTGATGAAAAGTAAAAACACCTCCTTACTACACATAATTAGCATATCTTTCTAGAGTGATGACCCGAGGATGTCGAGCTGTGACTTCGAAGCCACCGAAGGATTGGTTTAAAGAGAGGCTTTGCTTGGAGCACGGATAAGGATGAGGGGATTAGATATCCTAGAATAATTAGTCCTATGACATCCAATCTTGACTTTTTTTAACTTGTATCCGATCTTATCTACTGTCTTGATGGTAGTATGATAACAAATAGACCAAAGAGATGTATGAAAGTAGAGTTGTTCAAGCTTGATAGGTTTAACGAGATTAAAAATGTGTTCAAATTTTATTTGATTAATTTTTCAGTCGAGTTCGAACAAGTTTTAATTGAGCTGATCACGAGCCAAGCTCGAATAGCTTAAATTTTTAAGTGTGTATAAACTTATTGAGCCGAACTCAAAAAAATTAATGAGCTCTAAAATGTGTTCAAGCTTATTTTATTTATATAGCGAACTGATCAGAAACGAGCTTTTAACAAATCAAACACGAGCCGAACTCGAATAATTTAGTTTATTTTACAATCCTATCTAAAAGTAATCAGGTTTTGACGTACCTGCAATCGCATATGAGCTTGAACTTATAACGTTCGGGGAAAATGAGTTTATTGTCTTCAATTTCTTTTAATTGCCCTAAAAAATTAAAACAGATTGCTCCATGTTCTGCAATGCTGCAACACTTCGATGTACTTATAATCTTCTTCAATATTTAGCAGCTACATATGTTTAATATTTTCTCTTTTTGTATTCTAAATCTATTTAAGCTCTCTATTTTCTCCTTTTGTTACTAATCAGTCCGCGTGAAAGATCTTTATGTCATCTCATTAATTCATATCCACTTAGGAATATTTCATCTTTCTTAGGAACAAAATATCTAGATAGCATTAGCTTTTGGGACATCCATGATTTGATTTTGATGGGTTGTGGTATTTTCTTTATAGCACCTCGGACGCTATGATAGTAGACTTTGGAAGGAGTGAGATTGTTCTATTGCCACTCGAGTATTACGAGTTCGAAATACAAAAATAATTTCTCTACAGGTCAAAATAAGATTACGTACATTTAATTTTTTTCAACGTAATAAGTCTTTTTTATATACATTTATATTTTTGTTACATGTTGTGCTTTTACAGAATAATAAAGAATTTACCAATAGTATAGAAGTATGGATGAAAACGTTTTGGAATTTGTTCTCATTTACCTCTGCGGATCGTCGAAGCATCTTCAATGAAAGAAATATGAGTCTTTTGTGCTAAGTCAAATAAGAATACCCTCTTTTTCCCTTTTTTGTTTTATTCGTGCTTTTTTTTTTTAATTTGTAATGGTGCATATATCAACATGAATGAGTGCACTTAAAAAATAAAAGTAAAATATACAAAAATTATGCACGTATGTCAAGACGTACCCTACAGTGTGATTAACCGTTGTATAATGATAGCACGATCAAATTCCAACCTTCAGTGGGCCTATGGTTTCTCCGTAAATAAAAATAAATATAGAAGTAATAATAAATAGACAAATTAAAAGGTGGGCTCCAAAAAGAACTATAAAGTTTTTTGTTGTTTTTTGTTTTTTTAAGGTAAACAAGAAGCAAACATCCAAAACATTACCTCTTACGAAGGTGGAGTTACTGGAGTAAAAGTGCCACACGGTTGACCTTAGAATAGATTTATTGTGAATTTAGCTCACAATATTTTCATAAATTTGTAAAAAGGGCATAATGGGGGAAATTGCAATTATTTGAAACTTGGGTGCGTAAGCGAAGCAGAGCTGGCAATTGCGTGGACTGTGTACACAAAGATCGAGGTGCCTTTCTGTAAATTTGACGACATCTCAGGTTCCAATAAACAGTGCCACAAATTCTTCTAGCTGTTTCTTAACTGGCCTTGATGACCTGGGCTCTTCCCCTTATATTATTTTTCCATGGAAGCCCTAAAGGATAGTACGGGGCGTTCCTGTCTGTCAAAGATTCATAGTCGCGGGACTACTCCGAAAACGAGCAGAGCAATAATTTTTTAGTCTCATCCAAAATGCAAGGGACTGTAATTTTTTTCCACACAAGATTTGCTGTAATTTTTTCTCACAAAATTTGATTCATAAAAACTATTATTACAAGTGAATTTAAACTCGTGACAACATGTAAAGAGTAAAGAATGAAAATTTAACCTGCACTCTTTAATTGAAGCTATCTTCACTACCATATTGGTAGTTCTCAAGCAAGATTTTGCAATTTTGGATTAGAGGACCCAAGTAATGAAGACTTACTTATGCTGTAGTAATTATTTTTCGAATCAATATCTACCGTCTTGTTTGAATGCAATTTTTTAGAGGCTTTTGTCTTTAGTTTCTGGCTTTGTTTTAGTATTTTTTAGCGCTTTTGTGCTCTAACTTTTGTACTAGCTTTTATGCTAATCTAAAGAGTTGAAAGAAAACATCATAAGCCAAAAACCTATAAAAAGAATGCAACAAAACGAGGAGTACAATAATTCTTGGATTTTTTCTCCCTCAAGCCATGATAAGCCCTTGCCTCATGCACCAAAGTTTAGTAGCAGGGATGGAGCATGGGCTCATTTTTCACAAAAATAATAAAATAAAAAAATTTCGATTAATCAAGATACATGTAAGTTGATTTGAATACTCCTAACAGCTAAATCAAAAATAAAAAAAAAGACCGTCAATCCAAGACCCCTCTTCATCACTAAGGATGCTACGACCTGCTGTAGCCTCTCGCATTGCCTCCTCTGAAGGCACCAAAAAGTGTATGGGGCTGAGGGGCCGCATTCTCCGGATTTTGGGCAATAAAGATACAGACATTTGGATAACAAAATCCTAAAATTTTGATTGCTTAGACTTTTCTCCCCAGGACCTTGGTTGAGTTTGTTTGGACTTCTTGCTTTGCTCTTGTACACCAAGACCTAGAAAATGACAAAAAAAAAAAAAAAACTAAAAAACACAGAGACTTCAATTTCTTAGGAAGGAAAATCCCTTTTTTTCCTCCTCATACCCATAGTAGGATTTCACTTAATGGCTTTAAAATTATAAAATAGATTTTTGTTCTGCTCGTATTCACATCCCTTATTTTAGCATTATAAATTTTTGTGCTCTAAATTGAGACCAACTTAGTCCCACCTTGGACATTTTGAGTTCAACTTTCATGGATATTACACACTCAGGCTTGACCTATACGCGTAGTTTATAGATTATGGCGTGTACTTGGAGTTCACCCATTGATGTTGTACTTAGTGTGAGGTTGGATCACTAGGGTTGTTGGTCATCAAAAAAAAAAACCCTTAGTTTGATTGACGACCTTTGCTAATATCTCCATCTCCATCTATCTTACAAATACCTTATTTTGATTTTTTAATTTTTGTTGCTACAGTGTGTCTAGCCCTTCGACTCTCTAGTCCATTTTTTTTATTGTATTGAAAATAACTCCTTGTTGTAGATGGTTGGATGCTTAGTTTGGCAGATAAAGTGCTCTTTGGTCTTATGGTCATGCCAATTGCTTGGACCTATGGGAGAAGCAATATAGAGTATATTAATTGGTAATAACTTGCCTTGCAAAAATGCCATTCTTGCCTCTAGGAAAATGGGTTCCGTGAGTGTGCTCAAATTGATAAACCAACGTGTGCTGAGTGCATTCTAATTATAGCAACTAACGATGTAAAGGAGAATGAACAAAAACCTGGAAAGCTGACCTGGTTGGCACTGATTCGATATCATTGTTTTCATTTTATTTTTAATTTTCATGTTTTTAAAAATAAACACAATGGTTTTCATTTTGTCTTCATTTTTCTACGAATTTGGTTTTGAACCTAGAAAACATGTGTAAATTGTTGGCCCTCCCCTTAAGTTACAATATATGGTCTCTCTCTCTCTCTCTCTCTCCTTAAAAAATGCTACACATAATCTTATTTTTCCTCTCTCGCACGTAGAATTCACGCGTGTTGGTTCGGCATATGACAACAAGAAGTGAAGGTTGGTTTTGTGAAAAATTGCAGTTCAGGTTCTTGAGGAAGTTGTGTGTGTGAGAGAGAGAGAGAAAGAGAGAGATTGGCATGTGAAAGGGGAAAAAAGGGTTAAACTAAGCAATTTGGAGTTGGATCATATTGGAAGATTTCAAAATAATTAGCAGAAACGGGCATATGTGAATCGGTGAAAATGATGTGTTAAAAAAGTTAAATAATGTGCTCCAAACGAGCTTTGCCTTCTCAATTTATGTTGGTTTTTACCAAAAATAAAATAAAGCAAACTCTCTCCATAAAATGTCAATTGGTGAAAAGGATTTGCAAGTTTGGCCAAACGTGCTTTTCATTGTTGCCATGGTGCCATCACATCCTTCACAAAGTCAAGGAAAATATAATCAACAGGAGCCAAGAGATTAGGTCAAAAAGAGTATAATTTTGGTTTTACGATGATGATCGATTAGGTTAACAATATTCATAATTCTACATCTGCAAGAACAATATGCAAGTTTGACGAACAATATTTTAGCCGCATCTGTCTCAAAATGACCTTAGATTCAAGAAATGAATTATTTTAAAGCCTAATCTTATCCTATGACCATTATTAGGTTGTTCTAAGGCCAACCACTGCATGTCCTCTCCTTTGAGATTCGGTAGACCTAACGTCGCATTACCAAATTATATCTGTTGCCTGTTCTTTACACTCTTGCCAAAAGTTTCTCTTTAATTAAATCTATATGTATAGATATATATATGTGTATAGATATATAATACGTGTAGCATAGTAAGTGGTCCTAAATTATCCAAATTATCTTCATTTTTCTTGTCATGTTGATCTTATAACTGATACTTGAACTTTTTCTGGGTACACCATTAAGTTTCTAATGCACATGGTTTGTAAGTGATTGCAAATATTTGTAAGATTTAATCTCGTATTTTTCACCTAATACGAGTTATTTGAAAACTTATTTCATGAATTCGGTGTTTTTCTTTGCAACTTATTTACCAAAAACGCACAGTTCTCTTAAGTCATTTAAGGAGCTCAGATTAGAAGTCATGCTTTTAAACACAACTTCACTTAAAATTGTGGCTCAAAACATAACTTTAGAGAATTACATTAATTTAGTAATAAGTTAAAAATCACTTGAACTTGAGAAGCAAATAAGTTAAAAAAAATTTCTTACAAAAATATCACCATCGTAACTTGTGCCTTTTTTATATAATGATTTTTAACAAAAATGCTAAAAGCATAAACTAGAAGTCTGAAAATGGTAGAAAATTGAATAAACTGGTTAAATAAATTGATAAATTGGCCAATCCAAACCAGCATGGAATTAAAAATATTAGCAATAAAAAATGTACATGAAGAGGAGGAATGAAGTGCCCTTTCACTAAATTCTCTTCCGAGGCAGTAAAGATTATGTACTTGACGAGTAAAAGATTCTCATGATTTCATCACTGACTAGCTAGCATGCATGCGGCCCATTAAAGATATGAATCAATTGAGAAAATCTTGTTGACAAGTGGCAACACGTGTAAAGTATATATGCAATCCAGCGTACAAATCCAAGGGAGTCAGTTACTTGACGCTCATAGAAATAAATTTCTTGTACCTTACCGATCCGTTTAGTAGAATTTAAATTTAATTTTTTTATTTTACTTTTATAAGTTAATTAAAGACAAGAAAAAAAAAAAAAAAGCAAAAAATTTAAAAAATTTGAGTTTTTTTCTTTTTGCTTATAAACAAAAAGAGTCATACCAAAAACAATTTTAAAAAGGATTATACCAAACGGCCTAGATGGTTTGTGTTCATGCAACTTCCACTTCAATTTAGACACTTGTGAATTTCACTTTGTAGCCATGAGTGATTTTATAACCATCGTTAGCTTACTACGACCGTCACATTGAAATAATTGAATTTTTAGTGCTATTATGTGGCCTCTTGAAGCCAATATTCCTACAACCTTATACTAATTAAATGAATCTTCTGTATTGCAGATAGAATTATATTGAATACAGATGGCAGGGCAAAAGGCAATTTGGACCCAACTGGATTTGTAGAATTGTTATAGAAGAAAGTGGAATAAAGGTCTATGAATATTACGAAAATCTAGAGAAATTTCACAAGCTTAGAAGATCAACTCTCGGCAGAGGTCTAACAATAATATTAGAGAAAGGTATGTCCAAGTTTGAAATAGAATCAGACTACTGTTTGCTGTTACCCTCATACAAGGAGGACCAGTCTAAAGTCTCTCACATAGAGCATTGATCGAAGACTCCAAATTCTTTATCTAGAGGTGTGAGTGCTCTGTCAAATATATTTTGAGAGAAGGAAATTAATGTGAGAGTGGACCAGAATGAATATTTTGCAATCTAGGAGGACACTCCAAACAGAGTTAAAGAGTAATTCAGTCACCAACACGGTAAAAACTTCGTTTGAAAGGGCTTAGTCCTGCTTTAGATTTCTCATTGGAAATAACCACCAATTTAGACATGTCATACAGTGATCCAATGTACTTCCTAGCATCAAATATAGTAGACAAGCAACCCCTTGGGGCCATGGGGATGCAAGGTTGAGAAGGGTAGCTTATTGCTCAAATACAGATAACTACCACTCCCACCACAAAACAAAATGGAACAAGAAAAAGAAGAAAAGTGCTTTGAATGGCTTGGAGGAATGTCATGATCAAAGACTTCCAAGCAAAAGCAGCTAGAAGCCACATGAAATGTGTCACCATTCACCACCGCCCCTTTTGAAATTCTTTCCACTTATAATTGTGGCAATTAAGACCATCCCAAATCTAAGTGGGAGTTGTGTACCATGAACAACAGGACCTTCCCAATAAAGATTGCGCACAAAATTGAAATCCTAGTTATGCAATTAATGATATGGTTGAATGAGTGTTTTTCACTTTAAAACATAACACTCAACAGAGTAGTTTTTAATTGCAAAAATATCTTCGTTATGTCATTCTGATTAAATTTATTGTATGAATTTTTTGAAATTATAGCATTTTTTTAAATATAAAGATTGTACATCTTTATAGTAGAAACACAAGCTTGCATGTTAGAAGCCGCGAAGCAATAGAAAATCAATTTGGGAAGAAAATATTTAGTGTCATGTTATTTTAGTGAGCTAGTATCACTCAATCGATAAAATCACTCTAAACAATTGAGTATTTGTCTGAATCACTTAAAATCATGCAATTAGTAGAGACATTTGTCCCATTTGGGCCATCATACATTATATTGGTAATACTCATTATTTCCCTAGCAATAGGGCTTCATTTGAAGCATTATTACCCATGGAATTTCTCTTTCGTACTGGTTTCGGCTCTCATAATTCGATTGGGAATAGGAGTTATTCAAGTTGTTCCCACATGGAATTGGACATTTCCATTTCGTACAAAAATTTGAAAGCTGCCTAGCTCCCCGTGGGTCCATTAGCATCCTACTTAGTGGTTGACGAACACCTTTAAAATTTGTGGTCCAACAGATAAAAAGTGATGAATGCACCACTCCTAATACAGACAATTAGCATATCTTTATGAAGGTATGGCCCGAGGATCTCAAGCTCTGTGACTTTGAAGGCCCGAAGGATTGGTTTAAAGAGAGGCTTTGTTTGGAATACGGATAAGGATTAGGGGATTAGATATCCTGGAATAATTAGTCCTGTGACATCCAATCTTGACTATTTTAACATGTATCCGATCCCCGGACGGCTCCACCCTTTGGTCAATAGGGTCACCTGAATCCACTAAAAATATAATAAAAAAAAACTTTGATAGACTTATAATCTTCTTCAAATTTTAGTAGCTGAAGATGTCTAATATTTTCTCCTTTAGTATTCCAAATCTATTTAAGCTATCTATTTTCCCCTCTTGTCACTAATCACTTAGAGATCTTATGTCATCACATCAATTCACATGTACTTAGGAATATTTCATTTTTCTTTCGTAGGAACAAAATATGTAGAGAGCATTAGTTTTTGGGACATCCATGACTTGATTTTGATGAATTGTAATATTTTCTTTATAATATCTTGGCCGCTATCACGGGAGGCTTTGAAAGATGTGTGATTGTTCTATTGCAACTCAAGTATTACGAGTTTGAAACACGAAAATAGTTTATCTACATGCAAGAATACTCACACACAGTGACAAGCCTCATGTAATCAATGTCTTTTTTATTTATTACAATAATTTGCAACTTTACCAGTGTAATACGTACATTTTCTTATGCCGATGAAATTATAAATTGGATTAAATACTGCCATTTTTCTTTTTTTTGTTATAAGGAATCTGGTGTCCTTTGCCTCAAATTGTCGCTCTTTCTTGCAGAACGCATAGTGAAGAATAATCTTGCATCGAACCCATTTCATATTTCCACATTAACAACTCCAGAAAAAGAATGTCAAATCATTTTTTTGTTACATGAGCTATTACAGAACAATAAGGAATCTAGCAATAGTATAGAACTCTGGATGGAAAAGATGAAAATGTTTTGGAATTTGTTCTCATTTATCTCTACGGATTGTCGATAGAGCATCTTTAATGAAAGAAATATGTGTCTTTGTGCTAAGTCAAATAAGAATACCCCTTTTTTCCTTTTTCTTTTTCCTTTTTTTTTTTTAAATTTGCAATGGTGCATATGTATCAACGTAAATGAATGCACCTAAAAATAAAAGTAAATTATAAAAAAAATTATGCACGATCAAATTCCAACGTTCAGTGGGCCTATGATTTCTTCATAAATAAACATAAAAATAAAAGTAATAATAGATAGACAAATTAAAAGGTGGGCTCTAAAAGAACTATAAATTTTTTCTTTTTGTCGGTAAAGAAGAAGCAATTTTATTTATAAAATATCCAAAACAGTACATCTTACGAAGGTGGAGTTGGTGGAGTGAAAGAGCCACAAGGTTGAAGTTAGAATAGATTGATTGTGAATTTAGCTCACAATACTTTCATAAATTTGTAAAAATGGAACACTGGGGGGAAATTGAAAATATTTGAAAGTTTGGGGGTGTAAGCGAGGCAGAGCTGGCAATTGTCTGAACTACGAGCACAAAGATCGAGGCGCCTTTCTGTAAATTTGACGACATCTCAGGTTCCAAAATGAATGCCTCAAATTCTTCTAGCTGTTTCTTAACTGGCCTTGGTTGGTTTACCGATAACCTGAATCTTAAAGGGCACTTAGTGGGACCCATTTGGGCTCTTCAGTCTTCCCATTTTCTTATATGCGCTTTTTAAGTGTGACCATAACAGTTTTTATTATTCTTTAAAAGAATAATAATCATATTTTATTTAACATTTAGTTTACAAAAATTACTGTTGTAAGTAAGTTTAAACTAACACGGCGTGTGAAGGGTAAGAAATGGAGAGTTTAACCTACGATCTCTAGTTGAAACTATCTTAACTACTAACTTGCTTGTTCTCAAGCAAGGTTTTACAATTTTGGATTAGAGTACTCAAAGGATAAAAACTTACTTGTGCTAGTCGTAGTGATTTTCTGAATCTATCTCTATAATCTTGTTTGAATGCAGTGCTTTAGCGACTTTTGTCTTTAGTTTCTAGCTTTGCTTTAGTAGTTTCAAGCGCTTTTGTATTCTTTTTTTTTTTTTTTCTCTCGCTTTTAGTCTAATCTAAAAAATTGTGAAAAAACTTCATAAGCCAAAAACCTATAAAAAAAAATACATCAAAACTAGGAGTCCAATAAGTCTTGGAATCCTTCTCCCCCAAGGCATGATAAGTCCTTGCCTCATGCGTTGGTGTTCACTAGCAGTGATAGAGCGCATGAGCCAGTCTTTCAAAAAAAATTTTTTTTTTTGATTAGTTAAAGTGCATGAAAATTAATTCAAACGTTGAAAATAAAATAAATAAAAAACCTTCAAATCCAAGACCCCTCTTCATCACTAAGCACGCTACTACCCTATCTAGCCTCTTTCATTGCCTCCTATGAAGGCACCAAAAAGTGTATGGGGCTGAGGGCCCCCATTTTCCGGGTTTTGGGCAATAAAGATACAGACATTTGGAGGACAAAACTCTGAGATTTTGAGTGCTTTAGACTTTTCTCCCCAGGACGTTTGTTGAGTATGTTTGGACTTCTTGCTTTGCTCTTCTACACTAAGACCTAGAAAATGAAGAAGAAAAAACAACTAACAAAAACTAATAAGACTTTCAATTTCTTAAGAAGGAAAATCCTTTTTTTTCCTTCTTATACCCATAGTAGGATTCCACTTAATGGCTTTAAAATTGTAAATACACTTTTGTTCTGTTCGTATTCACATCCCCTATTTTAGCATTGTGAATTTAATTTATCCACTTTAAATTTAGACCAATATAGGTTCACCTTGACCATTTTGAGTTCAACTTTTACGAACATTCCACACTCATGCTTGATCGATATGCTTAGTTTGTAAGTTATTGCGTGTATTTGGAGTTTACCCAAATCGAAGTTGTACTTAATGTGAGGTTGGATCAGTAGGGTTTTACGTCCTCCAAAAAAAATAAAAACCTTCTTTTTGTATTACAAAGAAAATAATGAATTCAATAGTAATTCTTCAAAAAAAAGCTAAAAATTTGACAATTATTTTTTACTTCTTTGCTTGAGCCTTGACCACTATTCCCACTTTCCTAATGTCTATCCATCTCCATCTATCTTATATGTACCCAATTTTAATATTTTTTTTGCTACTGAGTGTCTAGCCCTTCAATTGATTAGTCTATTTTTCTGGTTGTATTGAAAATAACTCACTGTTGTAGATGGTTGGATGCTTAATTTGGCTGATAAAGTGCTCTTTGGTCTTGTGGTCATGCCAATTGCTTGGACCTATGAGAGAAGCAATATAGAGTATATTAATTGGTAATAACTTGCCTTGCAAAAATGCCATGCTTGCCTCTAGGAAAATGGGTTCCGTGAGTGTGCTCAGAATGAACAGAAACCTGGAAAGCTTTCCCGTTTGGCATTGATTTGATTTCATTGTTTTCATTTGGTTTTGTGAAAAATTGCAGTTTAGTGTTTTTGAGTAAATTGAGAGAGAGAGATTGGCATGTGAAAGGGGGAAAAAAATGCTAAACTGCGCAATTTGAAGTTGGATCATATTGGAACATTTCAAAACAATTAGCAGAAATGGGCACATGTGATTTTCGTCCACTCTACGTGTTACCAAGTTGTTATTCATTCACTAGAGTTGTATTTACAAGTAATACATTGAAGGGAGTTGGCAGAAGAATTCATAGTTCATTCAACTCATTAAATTGGAAAAGGGGAAACAATAGAGTTTTAAAATTATTTATAATTTGATATACTTAATTGTTCAATATGAATAAACTGCATAAGCAAAACTAATATGTAGAATGACGAGATTTATTTGAGTCCCGTTGTCTTAAATTTATAAATAAAAAAAATTATCTTGCTCTTAAAATAAAACTGAGACATCCTTTTGGATGAGAATTCAATAAAATGAAATTCTTTAATTCATAATTTTTCTATGAAATTTTTTACGAGAAGTGTATTATGGCAAGATAATTGATCACCTTACAAACTGGCTTATCTAAGTAGCTTATGACTATCCCTGGGGCTAGCCCAGTGAGGGGAGAGTTTTGGTTCTCCTTAAAATGTCACGGATTTGACTATTGTTTTAAAATTTGTGGTGGATTGCTCGCCAAATGGGTGGTGATCTCCCCAATTTCTATAGCAGTACGCTAGCTTTTTAAGTTACTAACCATCGCCCAAAAAAAAGAAAAAGTGAATTAAAATTCAAGTATTTTTTGATAAAAAGTCAAAAGTATAACCTAAAAACTCATAAAAATGTAAAAAAACTAAATTTTGATTGAAAAAAAGTTGGTAAAAATAAAAAACAACAGTTAAATAATGTGTTCCAAATGAGCGCCTTATCGTTTTATGTTGATTTTTACCAAAAACCATATCACAATTAAAAAAAATAAATAAAACAGACTCTTTCCATAAAATGTCAATTGGTGAAAATGATTTGCAAGTTTGGCCAAACATGCTTTTCGTTGTTGCCATAGTACCGTCACATCCTTCACAAAGTCAAGGGTAATATCATTATCAAAGAGCCAAGAGATTAGGTCAAAAAAGTGTATAATTTCGGGTTTACGATGATGATCGATTAGGTTAACCATATTCATAATTCTATATCTGCAAGAACAATATGCAAGTTAGGACGAACAATATTTTAGCAGCATCTATCTCAAAATGACCTTAGCTTCAAGAGATGAATTATTTATTTTAAATGCCAATCTTATCCCATGTTGCTTATTAGGTGGTTCTAAGGTCCACCACAGCAACTGCATGTCCTCTCTCCTTTGAGATTCTGTAGCCATAACTCTACATTACCAAATATTATCTGTTGCCTGTTCTTTACACTCTTGCCAAAAGTTTCTCTTTAATTATATCTTTATATACATATGTGTATAGATATATAATATGTGTAGCATAGTAAGTGGTCCTAAATTATACAAGTTATCTTGATCTTTCTTTGTCATGTTGATCTTATGAATGATACTTGAACTTTTTTCTGGGTACAACATTAAGTTTCTAATCTATGTAACCATGTTGAGACAATCTTGCAAATATTTGCAATTACTCACTTACCATGTGCATTAGATAAGTCAGAAGAGAGTGAGCAAAATTGGAGTTTTCATTTTTTTTTTTTTTACCTGATTGGAGTTATTTGGGAACTTATTTCTTGAACTCAAGTGTTTATAATTTCAATTAATCTACAAATCATGCATAGCTCTATGAAATCATTTTAAGGGTTCAGATTAGAAGTCGTGTTTCAAGATTGTGTTTCGAAACATGGTTTCAGAGAATTGCGTAAATTTATTAAATAAGTTAAAAACCACTTAGACTTGGGAAGTAAGTTTTCAAATCACTTGAATTTGGTAAACTTAGCAAAGTAGGTTTAAATTTTATGTAATCACCTCATCGTATTCAGTACAGCTGGATGTATTTACAAAATCCAAACTTAAATTATTGTTTTCTTGCTATTATTCTTCAAGATTGATGTTGATGGAGAGTTACGAATTGGCTAATTAATCTGTCAAGTAAGCATGTAAATATATATAGTTTATTGTAACAAAACACACACACAGAGATATGTAAGTTTAGGGTATTATATGAATCAAAGTCAAATTGAATATAGAAAACTTGGATAGTAACTCACCAAAGGTCATTGTCAATTCATCCAAAGCACTTCAACATAGGTCATTGAAAGATATTTCATTTCCTTATATCAGCTCCTTTAACCTTCCAACTAGTTCAATAAGAACAATATATCATTAAAAAACGTAAGAATAATTGATGCTACACAAAATTTCATTTCTCATTGTATTTTACTCTATTATATACCAGGCAATTGGACCAACAATATAAATTTATATGGGACCATTGCGTTGTGACTAAGAATAAGAAAATACAATAAGAAATGGAATTACATGTATCGTTTTCAAAAAGTAATGAAGTCAGAGGCTAATACATGAAATAGTTACCATTGGTCTTATAGGTCAAGTGACATTTGATTGGTCTCTCAATTTTGATGCCAAGGGTTTAGAAATTAGAAACAAGAGAAAACAGTATTATCCCTCTCTCAACATGAATCTTGGATCCCCACTGGATGTACATAGCATGGAACATGGTTTCAATAAGTGTGTACTACCCTCTTCTTTGTCAAAGTCAATGTCATTGTGTAGCGTTTTATTTGGTGGGTGTTAATTCTTTTTGGACTTAGACCTTGGTTTCTAATGCCTATCACATGAGCATACAATGATGTTAAATTTGACCTAATTCTGAAAATTAATGGCTCAAGAAATGCATTGACATAGCTTTTCCATTTCAATTTTATAAGGCAAATAATCAACTTTAATTTGGTGGAATAGTGAAAGATAATATACAGAAAAAGACAAGAAAAGAAAAAAGAAAGGAGGAATTAATCTATAGCTTTAATCCTTATATCTACTGTGGATAGAGTCAATACGAGTGTAGATCGCATAGTCTTATACAAAAAGAGTTCTAAAACACTTCTTTTTTTGGTTTTGTTTTGCTTTCTAATTTCTTTTCAAAGTTATCAAAAAGGGTTTTTTTTTTACTTTTACTTGCCAATCATACCTTTATTACATAATTACATTATATAAGGGTGACACACCGTTTAATAGACCCTTGTTGAATCATGTGAATTACAAAGAAAAAGTTATGGATCCACTAAAAAAGTGATGCCAATGGGGCATGTTTTGGTTCCAACTTAAAGACCTGGTTGTTGAGGCTAATTAATTGTTCAAAACTTTAAATTTCTACAAAGTCGTAGTTGTGTTGTTAAATGTATTATTTCCTATCAAGGCAAAAAAAAAAAAAAAAAATACTTCACTTGCGTTGTTGTGAACGTCTATAGAAAATAACACCTCCCCTTCCAAAAACACCACAAAAAAAAAAAAAAAGGAAAGAAAGAAAAAGAATGAATAAGTAATTCAATTTCCATGAAGTTCTATTCATTGGGAAAGAATATATAGTTACATTTTAGAAAAGGATGTCATAAAACTTTACTCTATGTTTGATTGGATCAAGAAATTGATGAGAAAAGAGGATACGAAACTACATTGTTTGTTTAGTTGTTAGAAAAATAGGAGAATAACTGCACAGAAAAAGAAAAGAAATAGGGATTTGGGTTCTATCAGTTTGTTCTCTTTTTTTTCACTTTTTTCTTTTTTTTTTCTTTTTTCTTGCTAAATCCTAGTTTTAAACACAGAATTAGTTTTTTTTTTTTAGAAGAATTTCTAGTTCTATCATTGCCACACCATCCTATAAAATTTTTATAAAAAAAAAGATATGAAAAAAATCAGATAATTAGAAACGGTAAGCCTATTGTGATTTTTCCCAAAAAATTAATAAAATAAAGGATTTGTTTCATTATTATTGTTTTTTTTTTTTATCCTTGCTTCTTTTAGAATCAACAAATTGACGTAATTTTTGTTTTGATGTTATGCTTACCGATTAGACATAGCATGTTTTTAATTGTGTGAGCTGTATCACTGATCTATCTGTGTAGTGTATACACTATGCCTAAGTTAATATAGCAAGTTTACTAATAATTAGAATATTTTCAATAAATGAATACTACTTGTTAGTAATATAGAATCGATTCAGGCATTAAAGGAACATAATTACGCAAGAAAACATGGCAAGTTTAAATTAATAATATATATATATATATATATATATATTTTGTTATAAATAAATGTTGCTCTCTTTCATAGTAAGTATTAATTTATTATTATCTTTGAGATACTTTTTAAATTTTGAGAGAATAATGTATAATCAATTAAAAAATTATAACTACTCAGTCAGAAACCAAAACTAGTGTCAATAAAGTTACCCTAAATTTCACAATATATTTATTGTGGTTACAAATTAGTACATTGGGTAGCTCGATAAGCAGCTGATCCTTATTTTGCACGATCTCTCTCCACTTTTTTTTATAGTTGGTTATTATTAATGCAATACATAAAATTTAAATATAATCACAATAAATATATTAAATCCTAAATTACATAAAAGTTTTAAATTTCTCTTATACCCCCATGTATTTTTGTATATTTAAAAACAAATATTGTGTAATGCCTCCCAAAATTTAAAATTTTTTACCTTACTCTTTTTTGAACAAAATTATTTTACTTTGACCCATTTTAGGTTCACCACTGATCTCGAGAGAATAATTAGTAAAAAAAAAAAAAAAAACCATGATGGGTATTTTAAAAAATGAACTGACTTGTGCCACACATGGACCCTGCGGTCAATCAGCGAACAAGCTCTCGAACCACTTGACAGCTGCCCCCTCTCTCCATTGTGTACACAGTTTCCACGCCCCAAGTTTCACTCTCTCATGTGGGCAGTTTCAAAGTTCAACCCCGCCTCAATTTTTGGCTTCTTTTGCAAAAAGCACCCAAATGTTACCTTTCGTTTTTGCCCTCAAAAAGTAAGAATTACACATGAAAAATTATGGGGAAACAAATCTATTATTACACTATACTAATATATGAAGGAATAAACTGGTTCGATGGTTCTATCTTTTAAGAACTCATGCTAATTTTTTACTATATTAAAGTTATTTCAATTCAAATTTGTTATAACCAAAGCTTTGTTGAGTTTCATCTCTATGGATTCTGTGGGTAGATGTTGAAACCCTGAAACAGAAATAATAATATAGTTTTTAAAGTCTCATATATGTGAGACTTTCAATGGCATAACAATGGCTTTATGGAATAATCAATAATTAACTAATCCATAAACAACGAGATAATCAATGGCAGACGACTAAAATTATGTGCAAAGCATCGCGTGTATCTAGAGTTTAGTTTATAAAATGTGAAAATAAAAGAAAAGAAAATTTTAAAAGTAGAAAATGTAGACATTATTATAAATGATGAAAATTAAAATTAAAATTAAAATGAGAATTAATTATTTGTTTTGGTAATGGGACCACCCAATATAAAAACTAATATATTGTGACATTAACTAAATAATTTGAATTAAATATTAAAAAAGAAACGGATGTATGAAGACAACTATAAGAGCATCCGACTAGGCAACTCCCACTATATCAGGCCCGTCTATTTCTCTCTCTCCCTCCTCACGAAAGAAGCAACCGCCCATATGGAGCCCTCACCGGCTGCTTCACCCTTCTCCGCCAACGTCGCCGCCGCAGCGGCGGTGGCATCGGCAGCGCAACTCAACTACCCGGACTCAGTTGACTCCTCCCCGCGCTCCCGTAACGCCGATTCCTGGGATGAGCCGCTGTTGCCGACCGTTCCTGGCGGCGGCGCTGGTGGTTCTAAGTTGCGGCTGATGTGCAGCTACGGCGGGCATATAGTGCCCCGCCCGCACGACAAGTCGCTGTGCTATGTCGCCGGTGACACCCGCATCATCGTCGCTGACCGCCACTCCACCCTCTCGGACCTCACCAATCGCCTCTCCAAAACCCTTCTCAACGGCCG
Organism: Euryodendron excelsum; assembly: GCA_033060915.1. Classification (NCBI taxonomy): domain Eukaryota; kingdom Viridiplantae; phylum Streptophyta; class Magnoliopsida; order Ericales; family Pentaphylacaceae; genus Euryodendron; species Euryodendron excelsum. Next base: position 14,052,415 of record CM065388.1, on the reverse strand, counting down.
ATCCTTCACGCTCAAGTACCAGCTCCCTAACGAAGACCTCGACTCCTTGATCTCCGTCACCACCGACGAGGACCTCGAGAACATGATCGAAGAGTACGACCGCCTCACCGCCGTCACCAACAAGAAATCATCCCGTATCCGTCTCTTCCTCTTCCCGTCGAAGCCCGATTCGGCGTCATCAATTGGGTCTCTCCTCGAGAATTCCACCAAGTCTGAGGACTGGTTCCTCAACGCCCTCAATGGTGCCACCAGAGGGTTCTCGGAATCGGCCTCGGTGAATTCCTTACTGGGTCTCGACGACGACGTTGCGATCGCCGGCAATGCGAATTCGTCAGTAAAGGACGTCGAGGCACAGCTCGAATCGTTTGGAAATGTCAAGGGGGTGAGTAGTAACAGCAACAAGCAAGGTGCTCAGGACGTTCATTCGGTGCCCGATTCGCCGATACTGGAGACGAATTCGTCGTTCGGGTCAACTTCGTCGTCGCCGTCGCTCGCGAACTTGCCACCGATTCGGGTTCACGTGGAGGATCCGAAGCCGGCGGTGGGCGGAATTGAAGAGCAGTTTTCTCAGATGACTGTTGGCACTGTTGTGCAGAAGCAAGACGATGGGGGTTTCATGGTCCTGTCTTCGCCGCCTACTGTGCTGACAACTGTTGCACCGTCGGCGGCGACAACGGCTGTTTCCGGTCTGGGATTGGGTTCTGCAGGGCTTCCCGGCGAGTACTCGAATAGGGTTATCTCCGATGATGAGAGATCAGACCAGGGGATGCCTATTGGTTATCGGAAATCACCACAAGCAGAGCCGCAGCCGCAGCTGGTGCCTCCACAATCGCAGCAGAAACCAACTGGTGTTGATTTGGCCTCCCCAGATTCAGTTTCAAGGTACCAAATTCTATATACCTTTTCTTCCTCCACAATTTTCACTCTGTAGTTTCACTTTTCCTGTATAATTATATTATCTTTGTTCTTGTCCTGAATTGGGTTTGTTAATTGCTTGAATTTACAGTGACAATAGTGCAACAAATCCATTGTCTCACCAAAAACCCATGCTTTATCAAGATCCAGTTGTTCAAAATCCCTCTGGGAACTACAGGGTTCCTATCAACCCTGTTGATCCAAAGTTGTCTGATCCGAACACCAGAGTTCAGATGCAACAAATTCTGGATTCTGGTTATGTATTGCCAACCCAGTTCGATCAACAACATCAGCAATTGAATCCACAACAACATCAGCAATTGAATCCACAACAACAACAGCAGCACTTCATTCAGGCTGGCACTCAGTACATTCACCATCACCCTACTGGGGCAGTGCCAATCCCATCCTATTACTCCATATACCCTCCCCAGCAACAGCCCCTCCATCCCCACCATCCACTTGATCAGCAGTACCCCATGTACTATGTGACTGCTAGACAACCCCAAGCTTATAACTTGTCTGTCCAGCAACAAAACTATAGTGAAGCTGCTGCTGCCACTACCGCCCCTTCTAGCCGGCTCCAAACTCCTCCGTCTTCTGCCATGATGCCTGCCCCTTCAGCTTACAACACTACAAGAAATGCTCCCGCTCCTAAAGTAGAAATGGCAGCAGGCATGTATAGAACAGCAACTGCAGCTGCCCCGAATTTAGTTCAAGGACCTTCTAGCCAACATCAACAACATTATGTTGGTTTCTCTCAGATTCATCATCCATCTCAATCGATTGCCCCTTCTTCGGTTGCTGCTGGTAATTACGGTTATGAATTTGCTGATCCTGCACATGCCCAAATATACTACACACAGCCTCTGGCACCCCAATTGGCTGCTCAATATCAAACCATGACATCGGCCCCTGCAGTGGTGTTACCCGAAGCTTCCTCTCAGCTTCCTACAGACAACATCATGCAGCAGATCAGGACTTCACAGCCATGATAGGTGAGTTGGGCAGGAAGAAAAATTTTTGCAGCATTGGGTTTGGTTTACCTTTACATTTTCAATTATAGCATCTCTCTTTTATTGGGTATTGGTTTGTGGTATGTATTTGTGATAGGTAATAAGAAACTCAGGTTTTCTCTATCTTCTTTTTACTTGTGTGTTATATTGTTGCTATGGTGAAAGTAAATGGAAGTCATCTGAGATCATACTGTGATGTGAAAGCTCCAACTTATAAATTTTCTGTTCAGTCTATATCAGTTGTTGAATATATGTAATATAGTGTTGCAAGTGCTTTATGTAAGATATCTGTTTCTGGTGTTTGTAGTTCTTGGTTCCTGGGAAATCTCATGTGCAAATCCTGAATTTTTTAGAGAGGATCTGGCATAGTCTTTGTTAGTTTGATGTTTTGCTTGAAGAATTTTTCTGGGGGAAATAGATGTCAACAGCATATCCAACCCAACAAAGCATTATTCTACGAATTTGGATTCAACTGCATGAGCGGCCTTCGCCATTCTTTTATGTCCACGAATTGAACTACGGGGAGAAAAAGAAAGAATCTTTTGTGGAAGCATCGCCCGTTATTTCATATGCCAGAATATTTTTCTCAAAGCTGTGAATTAGACACAGCCATTTGAGTCATACCCTTATCTTTTCTTCAACCAGAACTATACCCGCCCTAGATTATGCTCGTGGCCAAACTAGTTCAGTAAATATTTTATCTGCTTCTCTTCCATTTGCGATAGGCTCTCTCTCTCTCTCTCTCTCTCTCTCTCTCTCTCATGTGGGCACACTAGATTGCACACGTACTTACAGTTCTTGTCAATAGTTTTCAAGGAGGAAAAGTGTCAACCGGACGCATACTCTCTTCCGCTCTGACTGGAGGAAGTCATGTACGCTGATCTACGACCCCTCTAGAGTGACTGGAACTACCAACGGAATTTGTGCGCGCCCCTTGTTGGACCGATGTCTTCACTCATAACCATTATCACTAGCGTCTGCTATCTTGAAAGTCAAATTAAGTTAACAAGCATCAATATACAGTATATGAAAAGAGGTACAGAAAAAGAGGACAAAGAAGAAAGAATGACACAGCAAAGTATATTCTATCAATCATCAAGTTTCTTAAATTTTTTTCTTCAAAAATTTATTTTCAAAATCAATTTTTAAAGTTCCTTAATTTTTCCTTTCAAAAGCTGTTTTAAAATCAAGACCTAAAGTCATTTTTAAAATCAAATTTCAAAAGTTTCATTCAAAATCTATTTTAGAATTTTTCTAAGCCTCTTTTTTAAAAAGTTTCTATTTCAATCAAAGTTTTAAGGTTTTCTACAACTTTTTCTTTATGTTTGTATCTACCACAACATTGTGGCAGCCAGTAATATATTTGCTCATTGATTCTCATGCGACTCTGCAGAGACAGTTCTTTTATTCTGCTATTTAAATCTAGGTACGTATTAATCAAGGTTTGAATAATTCTTGTTGGGATGGAAAAGAAAGATAGGGCTGTTAACGACACCGATGATCCTAAACCTGCCTCCACCGTGCCCCACCACCGCCACCGCGGTCTTCTTTGTCTTAGCCAGCAAGGTCAACTGCATGGAGCACAAAACTCTCTCCCCCCAACCCCCATTTCAGGTCACTTGTTCTTGCATCTCAAGGTTGATGCCAAAAAATCATGGTGTGAATTTTTTTTTGGGCTACTTTGTCTTTGCACTTGTTCATGCATTCAATTTGAGGGTTAGCTTCAATCTACCTACAAGAAGATTCTTCTCGAGGGACAAAAGTATATTATTGACTGGTTTTGTTCTTTGCAATTACTTTAGATCAGGCATTGGAGGGAGAGCGGAGCACTTGTACTGGGGCATTTTTTGTAAGTAGTTCTGAGAATGAGAAGGCTATTGAATAAGTTGGACCTAAAGTCACTAACACTCAGAAGATGAATAGTGACTAGCTCCAAAAAAAGGACCATGGATGGATGGTTCTTCCAAATTTTCAATCTTCTTCGTCTAGGAAAATAATCCAATAATTAGATAGTACTGAGTATTTCATAGTAATTCTTATTAAATAGTGACACGTGATGTGTGAATAAAAGTTGAGAGATTCAAAAAAATAAAAATATCACTTGGCAAAATTTAATAAGATATTTTTTAAAAATTTCTCTATTATTTCACAACCTAATAGGATGTATTTATCACTTGGCAAAATCTAATAAGATGTATTTATACACCACGTATCACGATTTAATAGAAATTACTACAAAATACATAGTACTACTTAACTACTAGACTTTTTTCCTTTGCGCAATTTGTTTTATCAAATGATATGTTTTGCTGCTTCTTTTTGTTTTCATTATTTTATTTTGTTTTCTACCTATAGTTGCTAGAAATGGAAGCGGAAGTCGAAAACGATACGTGAAACATGTCCTCAAACAATGACGGGAAGTGGAAAACGCTAGTTAATATAAATTTAAATACGACCTTTATAAGAAAATATAAGGAAACAATATGTAAAACAGAAGTGTGAAACGTGACCTAAAACAATGATGGAAAACAGGTAATGCTAGGTAATATAAAATTAGATAAGATATTTATAAAAAAATATTAAAAATCTTATAAAAAAAAAAAGCAATATAAAGTATTTAGAAAACTTTTATGATCAATTAAATATTAATACACACAACGTCTATTGAGTTTTACTAAAGAATTATATATTATTGCTAAATAATAAAATTTAAAAGCATAAAAAATACTAAAAATGATGAGAAACAAGTTTTTAGAGAGTTTTCATGATTTTTTTTAAGAGTTTTTGAAATTTTTTTTTTAAAATTATATTGAAGTTTTGGAATTTTTTAAAAAAATTTCTCTTAAAATTTTATAAAAGTAACATCTACGTTCTAAAAACGAGTTTCCTCTTTAAAAGAGTTTGCTGATAACTATTTTATCAAGTGGAGCCGTCCCATTAACTTGCACATTTCTTCTTTTTTTCAGTGTTTGCCAATCCCATCCGTCTAATTTGAGGGTCTTTACACGCAATCACTGACAAGGCACTTGTATAGGATAAGTTTGACAAGTTTAGGGGAGATTTGAACTTGAATAAATGTGTATACTATTGGGATTTGGCTATATGGTTGTCCTTTCCCCCTTATTGTGCTTTCATCAATCAATGAAGGGCCACATTTACTAAACTCTGAGACTTTTTTTCTTTCCATCTCAAAGTTCCCTAAAAGGGTTTCTTTTAATAAGCAAATTTATGAAAGAATTAGAGCATCAATTATAGGTCAAGAAAAAGAATTGGGGAACCATGTAGAAAGGTCAAAATAAAATGAACTAAAACCAAATAAAATAGAGTGACCAAGAAAAAAATTGGAGCATTTGGATTGGTTAAGCCAGACAAGTTGTTTTTGGTTACATATATAAGGGAAAGAAAATAAAAAAGAATTAGAGAAGAGAACTTCAATGGACAGCAATATCAAAAGCAATCAGAGGAAAGAAAAAAAAAAAACTCATGTTATATATATAGGAGTATATGTATATATGCACATATATATATATATATATATATATAAAGGATAAACGTTGGTTGAAAATATAGTTTTGGTTGGCTGATTCAGGAATGGAGGGCTGGGTGGGTGTGGAGTTCCCCAGTGTGATCAAATACCCTCTGGGATTGTCAATTGATGGCACCCTTTGGATGAATAAAAGAGACAACCCTTGTCTTCTATAATAATAATAATAATAATAATAATAATAATGGTATGCTCTTGCTGGCTTCAACGTTCAATAACATAACTTTGTTCACAGATCTTGACCCCTAATTAGGCTTTGTGTCAATACCCCGCAGACTGTTTACTAACTATTAGAACAAACAAACCCCACTTCCCCTTCAAACACACACAAAAAGAAAAAGAAAAAAAAACAAAAGAAAAAGAAGTGCATGAGAAAGAAGTAAGCAAAGGTATATTCAAACTTACAAGTTTGGTACAAGTCAGGCATGATACTTTGGACTAGAAAAAGTCTATTTTGTTCTTTTCTTTTGTTAGTTTAATAAACACAAATGAGGATCTTGGGAGTTGCTTCATTGTGATTTTGGTGTTGAAATACCAAAGTTGTCTCCCTATATACAGGAATAAGAGTGTGTATAAATGACCCTTGTCAAATCCCGCAGTGGCATAAACATGGAACTCACTGAATTGCCCTTTATTGGACCATTCATATTTTAGCCTTCACCTCATCTGTCTCAGCAACAAGCTGTGTTTTCTTTATCTGTCCAATAAAAAAAATTGAGTTGTCTCCTACGCCAAAAGAATATGTTTTTTATGAACTTAACTATTATACAAAAAGACTCCAGTCTAATTAGAACGTATTAGATCAATTCTTATATCACATCTCATATCGAAATAACTCAATTTATATCTCATATTATGGGTCAGGTCTACTAAGATTGTAACGTTATCTTTCTTAAACAAAACTTCTCATTAAACCACTTACTTCTTGAATTCCGTCCACAAAAGTACAACAATCACTAAATAATCAAAGATTTACTTCAAAAACTCTCATAAAATGATACCTCCGCAAGAAGCAACTGGCATATATGCTTATATAAGCTATTAAGAGGCTAATGGAACCTTTAGGGCAGAAGATGGCAACGGGGCGCGAAGTGTTTGAACTCTTTTTGCTTGCTCTGGCGAGGGGGTTGCGGATACGGTCAGGAAAGGAGAAGCCCCGACCCTGTTTGGACTTGGACCCACTTCGGTGGGATAGGCCAAATTACCAACGTCAAGGTCCTGGCCCAACCCCACCGCTCTAAGGGATACCAGCCTTCGACAGATCTCCGGTTTTGTGATGTTTCATGTTTGCAATTTCTAAAAAATTTTCGGATTTTTAGGCCGAGTTTCAGTCAACCCCAGCTAGGCTTACAAACAAACAACTCAGGCCCACCATAGGGTGTAGTGGGCTCGAGCTGGATCCTCAGTCTTGACTTGACCCATGGCCTATGCCTATAGCTGTTGCTTAAAAACGGGCTGGCAACAAATGTGGGCCACAATTTTTAGCCAAAAATTGCGTGCGTGTGATATATACTTGATTTAAGTGCATAATATTCAAGTACATATATTCCGCACTCAATTTACGAAGGGTAAGTGGGTGTCATTAATATATAAAGTAAGATTTTGTTTGAATTTAGTATGTATGATGTGCACTATTTTTTATTTTTTCCACTACAAGATGTTCAAACTTTTAACCGATTACTCTCTTAAGCTCTTGCAAAGCCATCGTGTAGTTGTTGGCTTGATATTTTTTTTTTTCCTTTTTTTGTCTTTTTTTCCCACCTTTTTCATTATGTTAGTTCACCATTTACAGAGTTCTCTATACTATTATTCATTCTATAATTTCCTTGGAGCAGCTCTTTTCTTTATGAAGGTTTTTAGAGTCGTTTACCATCTCATAATTTATCTTTCCAAAAAAAAAAAACAAAAAAAGAATAATTCATGAAGTAAGCGCATAATCAAGCTAATAACACTCGATCATATGTTGACAAAACAAATTGATATTGAGAAGACTAACCTTATCCTGTGATCATTGGCTATGCTTTTGCAATAAAAAAATGCTTCAAAACATAATTTTGTTTGATTTACTATTTCTGCTATTCATCTTAAGCACGCTTTTAATTGAACCTAATAGCTTAATTTTTAATTTTTTTAAATCACACTAAAGAGTTGGAGAACATACATTTAATTCGGGGATATGGTCTGAAATTAAATCATTCTTGATACAAAATTCAGTAGCTTCGTCTGTCTTTTTTTGTTTTTTGTTTTTTTTTTTATAGAAGATCTTGTATTAAGAAAGAGCAAAAGCTTCAATTACAACTAGGAAAGAGATAGAATGAGGAACCTCCTCCATTTATACTTGTTTTCCAAATATTTTCACAGCAAGGCTGCCTAAAACATGGATTAAACTATTACCAGTACTCCTTATATGAGAGCATAAATAATTATATATACTTATTGCAATCTTCCTAAACTCTAATGGGCTTAAAAGGGAAAATAATCAAACTTAAGGCCCGTATGGTTGAGCTTTTTTTAAGCATTTTTGACTTTATTTTTTTTTATTATAAACAAAAAAAATCAAGATTTTAAAGTCTTTTACTTTTTTTTATAACTTTTTTGCTTACCTTATATTGTTAAAAGCAAAAAAGATTAAAAAAAATTAACTTTTTTTAACTTATAAGTTAAAAAAGCAAAATAAAAAAATCTATACTAAACGGGCTCTTAATACTTGTATAGTTTCCTGCATCTAGGTAGTGATTGTGGTCAATAGTAAGGGTGCACGAAAGAATGTTGTAGTTTGTGAGGTTGGTTTGTAACACTAAAAGATAGATTAAATGATTATGGACCTAATGAAGACCCAATCTTCATTGGTTATTCTATTTCTTATGTACATCATCACACATAATAAGAAGCAATTTATAATTATTTATTGAATAATGTTATATAAATAAAAAATTTATATAAAAGTTTTATACAAAATAATATGTTTTAATGAGAACTTTTCACTCCGAAACAAACACTGTAACATCACTTTATATACAAATTTTATGTGAATTTTTTTTAAGAATAACATTTTCTTTACTTATTATGAAGTGTTTGAATGAATATGACAGTCTTGTACAATACAATTAAATCCGATTGGATCCAACTACTCCTTTTCACACTTCCGGTCAGATATTTTGGGCTCAAAATTTAAAAATCGATGAAGGTCAACTTGATTATGGGTTTCACCATGACTCAACTGCCCAACCTTTGTACTCCCGTAGCTAATAGGAGTAGGTTGCTTTCCCAACATACCCAACTATGAATATTTTAAAATTAGCATTAGGACACCTAACATTAAAATAATGACGTATGTTCATTAATGGAGGTCGAGGAACAAAGTGGTGAGCTTTCGAGCGGTGTCACTGCCAAAGTCATCAGGGCTGAGGAAGCAGATCAGCTCTGGCGAAGTAAGAAGAAGGTTAAGCGTCGCAATGAAGCGGGCTTTGAGGATGATGAGATGGAGATGTTGGGCGATGAGAACGCTGACATGGAGATTACGAGGACCCCCAATCCCCCTCTTGATCCTGTTAAACCATCGTTTAGGGACGCTTTGGTGGATGAGTCTCTAGTATTTTATATGTCTTTAGATGGGGAGGAGGATGAACCCTTGGACCCTACTATGGAGGATGCCAATGTAGAGTGCCGAGCTAGCCCATGGCCTAAAGCTTACGTTTCAAACGGTGAACTACACAGACTTCGAGCGCCATAGAGGAGAGCCATTGTAGTAAAGCTTTTGGGCTGCCCTGTGGGTTATAAACTGCTTGGTCAGCGTATGCAACAGCTATGGAAATTGCAGGGGAATTTTGAAATGGTTGGACTAGGTGAGGGGTATTTTTTGGTGCCTTTATTCTCTAAAACATATTACCTACATGTGTTGCTCGATGGCCCCTTGGTGATCCTTGGCCATTATCTTACTGTTCAAAAATGGAGTCCTAAATTTTAGCCTGGTAAGGATGAGCTCCCTACCACTCTGGTATGGGTTTGCTTTCCCAGTCTAACTATCGAGTATTTTGATGCAAAAATGCTTATGACATTGGGGAATCTCGTCGGGCGAGCGGTGAAGCCGGATAAGGCATCGGCTAATGGTTCTCGAGGGGAGTTTGCTAGGGTTTGCGTCAAAGTCAACTTGCAGCGGAGCTTAGTGCCGAAGGTTTGGATTAATTCTCATATATATGTGGTAGAGTATGAGGGGCTACATTCTATTTGCTTTGGGTGTGGCAAGTATGGTCACAAGCATGAAGGGTGTCCTTTGATTGTGCCTGGTACTCATGGGCCTATTACAGACGAGGTGGTGCAACCAAGGGTGTAATCGAACATTTCGGGTGAGGACGAAGCTGGGTCCAATGGTTTGGGGCAGCCCGAGTTCGGCCTTTGGATGTTGGCGCAACGTCGTTCTTGTCCATGGGTTGCCCATCCTCATGGCAGGAGATCAGAGGCCCTGCGGGAGGTGCCAGTTAAGGTGAGTGATCATAGCAGTGCCTCCTCTATGTAGCGACAGGCTAGTGATAGAGGTGTAGCCTTGTCAGGCCATGGGACTGACCCCTCTGGGTCTCGTTTTGATGTTTTGGTTACGGAACAGGGAGGCCAGCTCGTTGGGGGTGCCCCAACGGTGGGTGCTGCTGCAATTTAGAGGGCTGGTGGGCCCTTCTCTTCTGGGGCTATAATTCCTTCTAAAGCTCATCAAGTGTTCTCCAAAGGGCCCCACCCCAGATTTGTGGCTATGACTCCTTCCAAAGCTCATCATCAGAGGAAAGAGAAAAGGGGTGGTTTAAGTCTCTACTCCCATACTATCATCTCTTTCTCACACTCTAACCCAGTTTGTGTGTTCAGTGTCAGGTCACGCCGCACAAACTAAGTTTAGTTTCATTCCTCCACCCGTCTTCTCTCCTTTAGATTTTCCCCCCCTTATGCCTTCTGGTAAGACTTCTACTGGAGTGAACCCCAACCATGGATCGCCCATTCCACCTCACCCATCCCCCATCCCTTCCTCTCTCGCCTGCCCCAACCCTTCCCCTTCCTGTGGTCCATTACCTCAATGTGTTGGCAGTCAACTTGTTGGCCAGCCGCCCGATGGATTGCCTATCTCTGGTCATCCCGAATCATCGCCTAGATGTCATCGAGACAAAGATGATGGGTCTTCACAGCTCCTTACTGAATCTCGATTGGGAGGTCGAGATCATGTTTTCGCTTCCCCTATTGAAGATGTTAAAGATGAGTCATCTACAAAAAGAGGGGTTGACACAGAATGTTCAACCCAGGGGTGCAACCAACCAAGTGTTCGGTAAGCAGTTTTTAGTGGTTCCCATGAAGATCTTGGTTTGGAATTTTCGAGGGGCGGGCAGTGATCAATTCTTATGCACACTGCGTGATTTTCTTCGACATCATGATCCGGTGGTCTTAGTTTTGGTTGAAACCCGGGTTGCTAGTGTTAGAGCTGAGCGTATCCTTCGATGTATGCTGTTTAATCAAGTCAAACAGGTTGAGGCCTCAGGTTTTTTTGGGGGGCTTTGGATGTTTTGGTATGATGATTTGGTAGATGTTGAAGTTGTTGCTCACACCTCACAAACTCCTAGTGCTGTGATCCGGCGAAAATCTGAAATTGATTGGCTATTCACCGCTGTTTATGCTAGCCCCAACCGAGTTTCCAGGGAGGAGCTATGGGAATATCTTTCTGGTGTGGCTGGCATTAACACACTGCCATGGATGGTTTCTGGGGACCTTAATGAGGTCACAGGTGGTAGTGAGAACAAGGGGGCACTCCTATTCGACAGAAACGGTGTGAGAAGTTTTTACAATGTTTAAACCAGTGTGCGCTTCTGGACATGGGGTTCGCAAGCCCATGTTATACTTGGACTAACTCTTGTAGCGGGCTGCATACTATTTACGAACGGTTAGATCGCACTTTTTGCAATCCTTTGTGGAGAGCTCTTTTTCCAGAAGCTTGGGTATGACATCTTCCTCGTACACACTTTGATCATTGCCTTATGCTTATTTCTACTCAAGCTGAGCGCCTAGTCGAGTATCTCGCCCTTTTCGTCTGGAAGCTGCATGGTTTACTCATCCTTGCTTTGAGGAGTTAGTTTAGCATGGTTGGGATTTCTTTGAATAAGACATGCCCACGACAGTTTCTTGATTTACTACCATGGCACAAGATTGGAATTCTAGTGTCTTTGGTAATATTTTCATAATAAGCGACGGATTCTAGCCCACTTGGTAGGGATTCAAAAAGCGTTGGGTATGAGGGCAAATGGCCATCTTGAGAAGCTTGAGAAGCATCTTATGCAGGACTTCAATAGAGTTTTGCTTCAAGAAGAAATTCATTGGTTTCAAAAGGCGAGATCCTTAAGGATAGCCTTCGATGATAAGAATACAAGGTATTTCCATACTACCACCCTTGCTTGATGCCGGCAAAATAAGATAATGGCTCTTAAACTTCCTGATGGCTCCTGGTGCTCAAATGCTATTCAGTTGAAGAGTATGGCTATTGACCACTTTCAAGCTCTTTATTCTTGTGACTTAGGGTTGCATATTCAGCCGGCAGAGATTACCCATTTAATCCATAGTTCAGCTTTGGATGCCACAACTCAGCGTCCTCTGTTGCAACCCATTACCCTTGCGGAAGTGAAACATGCAGTCTTTTCTATAGGGGCCTTTAAGGCTCCCGAGCCGGATGGTCTGCCTCCCACCTTTTATCAGCGTTATTGGCACGTTGTTGGGGGCTCTCTCCTCACTATGGTTCAAAAAGTTTTTACTCAAGGGTGTGTTCCCCCTGGTATGAATCAAACTCTTATTACCTTAATCCCAAAGACTGACCACCCTCAGAATCTTAGTCAATTTTGTCCTATTAGTCTTTGTAATGTGTCGATGCGGATTATCTCCAAGATCTTAGTGAATCGGGTTCGACCTTTCCTTTAGCAAATGGTTAGTCCTTACTAGGCTAGTTTCATCCCAGGCCGGCACACGTCTGATAATATTGTGATTGAGCCCAGGAGGTTTTGTATGCTATGCGTAAGACCAAGAGCAAAAAGGGTGGGATGGCGGTTAAATTAGATTTGAAGAAAGCCTATGACCATATTGATTGGAAGTTTCTTCAGCTGGTGCTTGGTAGGTTTGGGTTTCCTCCTCCTTGGATTGAGCTGATCATGCAATGTGTTAGTACTTCTGAGTTGGCTTTGCTTTAGAACGGTGAATGGACCCCTTTTTTCCAACTGGGTAGGGGACTTCGGTAGGGAGATCCCCTCTCCCGTACCTTTTTGTTTTTTGCATGGAGATGTTAGGGCACTCTATTGAAGCCAGCATGTTACATAAACAATGGAAGCCTTTAAAGCCATCTCGAAAGGGCCCTTACATAGCCCACTTACTTTTTGTCGATGACTTATTGCTATTTGGGGAAGCCACTAAAAAACAAACACTCATCATGATTGGGATTATTGTGCATTTTTGTGGGATGTCGGGGTAGCAGTTAATTTAGCTAAATCCAAGGTCTATGTCTCTCCAAATATATGCTTTTCCCATGCCAACACTATTAGCTAGCTATGCCATGTTGCTTTTACTAAAGATTTGGAGATGTATCTTGGAGTTCCTTTGCTTCACTCTAAAGTAAGGAAGGGCACCTACCAATATGTCCTGGATAAAGTTAGAACTCGTTTGTCGGGTTGGAAGGCGCAGCAGCTTTCTCTGGCTGCTCGTGCTACTCTGCAGTCACGTCCACGATTCCCACTTATGTGATGCAAACTGTTAAACTGCCTGAAAGTATCTGTAAGGCTATTGATCGTTGTAATCAAAATTTTTTATGGGGAGGGGCTGATACAAAAAACAAGCTGTCACTAGTTGCTTGGGACAATGTTTGCCAGCCTAAGGAATGTGGGGGCTTGGGTCTCTGGAAGACTAGTGATTTGAATCAGGCTTTAATGGCTAAGTTAGGCTGGCGTTTGCTTCAGGAGGAGACTAGGCTATGGGCCTCAGTTCTTCAAAGCAAGTATTTGTGTAATGGGAAAGACTTATGGGATCCCATTCCTGCAAATTCCTCTTTCACTTGGCGAAGTCTGACTAAGGGTGGGGATGTTTTGAAAAAGAACCTTATTTGGCGAGTAGGAAATGGCCAGCTGATAAAGTTTTGGACAAATACCTGGTTATTGGACCGCCCACTTCAGGAGTTGCTGTGCAGCTTAGTGCCTCTGGCTGAGTTGGGAAAATGTCTCTGTGATTACTAGCAGGAGTCCGTGGGGTGGACTCTGGACCAAGTAAGATATCTACTGCTTGTACCTATCTTGTCTCTGTTTCATCATGTTTTTCTATGCCGTCAAGAGGATAATGCGGATTAGTTGGCATGGAAAGCTACTAAGGATGGCCAATTTTCTCTAAAGACAGCTTATCATGCCTCCACTACGACTGCAGTCTCTTTGGTGATGAAAGAATGGAAGATGTTATGGAAATCCGGGGGCTTCCATGGTGGAAACACTGTCTATGGTTGGTTTGTAATGATAGATTGCTCACAAATTTGGCCAAGGTCCAGTGTCGGCTCGCTACTTATAACTCATGTTTGCTTTGTGGCTCTCCTAATGAATCCACCCTCACAAACACCAAACACCATCATTCTCACCATCACTCTCTATTTTCAGCTAACCCAAACACCATCACATTGCAATAAAACTCATCACTCACTCACTCTCTATTTCAGTCGACGACCCCTCACCCTTTTTTTTTTTTTTTTGTTTTTTATGCCATTCATTGCATATGTATTCAATACGAAAATTGTGGTCTTAATAAATTAAACAAAACCGGAAGAGAATCAGAGTCCTAACCTATGGATGTCGTGTGAGGGCAGCTTCACTCGGCTGTTGCTACAGAGTGTTGAACTTCTATGGTGGTTGAATGACCAACCTTGTAAGCTATTGCTTGATTGCTCTATGGTGGTTGTCGTGTGTATGGATTACTGCTATGGGGGTAAAGTTGTAGAGATTTTCTCTTCACCAATCGTGAGTAGGGCTGTTAATCTCTTAGCTGCTATTAGGGTTCTATTTTTTCCTTTCTCTATTTAGGAGAGGGAGGTAGGGAAGGTCGAAAATTGCGTTTGCTAAGATTTTTCCAGCAATGAAATTTGAAGGCCTTGTTTCATTTAGTTATTTTTTTTCGTAATGTACAGATTTGTTTCCTTTAGTTATTTTTTTCCATAATGTGTAAATATATTTCCTTTAGTTATTTGTTTTTGTAATTTGCTGTTTTATTGAATTTTTTTTTAATTAATCGTGTTGACATTTGTGCTTTGGAGTGTGGGAGAGGGAGGGGAGAGTCTTTTGCCATGAAGCATCACGGTTAATTAGGATTTTTAGAAAAACGGGGTTTGAGTTTTGGAGCCTCCAAGAGACTTCACTACATTCTTTTATATAGATAGTATAGGTAATTGGATAAAATGATTACTCAACCTATTGTCACTAGCCAAACATGGCATAGACGTGCACGAAATTGGAATTGAAATGTAGGTTTTATCCGAGTTAAAATGACCTACCCGTTTGTAGATAAACATGCAGCATTGATTCATGGGAGTGAGAAACCAAGCGGTAGGAGTGGAATTTTTTTTGGGCCAGGCTTACCCGAATTTTTTTTCAGGCATAAAACCAAATCCCATGTCACCTTCGAAATAAAAATAATTCTCAAAGCTCACACTAGCCCACCAATTTCAGCTAAAATTCTTTTGATAAATATTTTTCTTAAAAATAATGTTAAATTATATAAAATTTAAATACATAAATATATTAAAATCAAACAATAATAATTTTTTAGATAGTCGAACTAAATCGGGCTTTAAATACAATTTTCATATCCACTCAATGCCTATTAATCTAATTGTATCTAACAAAATTCTCAAATCCTATTAATGGTGGCCAGGCTTGGGTGCCAGCTTAATCAAATCAGATTTAAGAAAAATCTCAAATCTTATAAATGATGTCTCAAGTCTCATAAATGATGACTAGACTTGGACGCATGAAACGGGCTGTCTGGCCCGTGGCCACAGGGTACAAACAATTCGACCCACCACCCGGAAGGTGCGCCCAAATTCTCCTCGTCCAGAGCGACATGACATGACATGACGTGGCGATTTGACTATCATTGTATCTGTTGATATTGAGTGCTTTATCCTCTTCCCATTGCGTAGCTTCGACTGTTAAAACTTTCCCACATTTGACCATCAAAAGAAGAACGAACAAACACTAGTCGATTTCTCTCGCAATTCTTCTTCAATCGATTCATTAAGAAACGGTTACTATGATTCAGTCCGACCTACGTTCGGTGCTTCAGATCGCGTCGACGTTCGTCTATTCCAAACCCAGCCATCTGTTGCTCTCTGGCGGCATCGCCTCCGCCGTTCGGTCTCCCGCGCCGCCGTGGCCAGGGTCACTGCCGGCGTTGACGGCGACGGCGAAGGTGAAGGTGAGAGCTTTTTCCACCAACGAAAGCGAGATTGACGGCGCCGCCGTCCAGAAGGTTTCGATCATGCCGCCGGTGTGCACGGCCGACGAGCTTCATTACGTCTCCGTCTCCAACTCCGACTGGAGGGTCGCCCTCTGGCGCTACACTCCTCCTCCTCAGGTCCCACTCTAACTTACATCCACATCTGGATGTATCGATAATAATGTTATAGATATGTAGTTTTGGAGTTACTAATTCTATTTTCGGATTCATATATTCATATGTATATATATATATATATATTTATATATATTACACGGACAGGCTCCTCCAAGGAATCATCCGCTGTTGTTATTGTCGGGAGTGGGAACTAATGCCATTGGATACGACCTCTCTCCTGGGGTTAGTTTACTCTCTCTCTCTGAAATAGTCAATTTCAAATTTTAGCAGGCATAACATACGACGTTATGGCAAAAATGGAAAAGGCTTGGCATTTGGGAACATCATATACTCTCTTTGCCATGATATGTCACCTCAAATCTATCGATACCCTGTTTCAATTTCATAAATACTGTGATTCAGAACTACTAGGATATATGTAGGCAATATTGCCCACCAAGTGCTGTTAGACTCCTTTACTTTTTTGACCATTTGATAATTCGTGGTATTTTGATGACCAACTGTTCAGTGTGGCTTATAAATGATGTAGTAGGCTGTTGCTAAACCAGTTGAGTTCAGGTGGTTCTTACCCAAAGCGCCTCATCTTCTAAGTTTGTTAAGCCTAAACTTTACAAACTCCAAACTATCAAACTTCAGACAATGCAAAATACAAGTAGTCAAAATTTTGTTTTGGTGTGATGTTTCGGTTAGCATGGAACGGAAGTGACAAATGTTAATATAGTAAAACACTATCTTTTGTTTTTTTTTAAATAAAAATTGTACACTACTTAAGAAAAATTCTAATTATGTTGATACAACTTATTGTTTCAGTATATAATGTTGTGTTTTGCAGCATTTCTCCATGTTTCGGTATGTTTTGATGGAATCAATAAAGAGTTTTGTTTTTTCACTATTATTTTATTTTGGTCTTGGGAAACAAAAACATTTTGGCCGTTTCAATGGAAACAAATGAAAATTTTGTTTCTCGAGTATAGTAGCATATAAATACAGCTAAGTTTTAGCACTGTGATTACTAAATGTCATCTTAAACTTATAAAGCTAATTGAATTTCATCTGAGCTTGGCTTTCAAGTCCTACAGTCCCCTCTGGCTCCAGTTGATCTTGCCCATTCTTTTTCACAGATCCTCTTGCTAATACAGTTCATAGAATGTTCCCATCCAAAATCTCATTTTTAACTTCTGAGATGCAGGCTCATGGGTGCTCAGTCATGGTCTTTCTTTTTGACTTTATATGTGTGCAGTCTTCGTTTGCACGTTACATGTGTGCTCAAGGATTTGACACATGGATTCTTGAAGCTCGAGGTGCTGGATTGAGCATGCAGAGATCAGATTTGAAAGGAATTGAGCAGTCTGCCCATGCAATGTCTGATCAGATGGAAGCTACAACCAAAACTGATGGAGTTTTTCTTGCAGAACAGCAGTCAGCCAACATTTCCAGTGCATTGGCAGAGTCTGGTATCTCTGTTGTCAAAGGGGACCCATTGGGGTTACCAACAGCTACTGCTGAGACTGCAACTGATGGAATTTTTCCTGCCGAACAGCAGTCGACCACTATCTCCAGTGCATTGGCAGAATCTGGTATCTCTGTTGTCAAAGGGGACTCAACGGGGATAACAACGGTTTGGGATGAATCTATGGTAGTGACAAAGTTGACAGAAACTTTTATGCGTCTGTCAGACTCACTCTCTGGCTTTCTCAGTGAAGGCCAATCAAAAATTATTTCTGCGAAATTTTTTGATCAAATATCACGACTCTTAGAGGACTCTTTTCTATATGAACGCTTTAATGAGATAAGGGGAAAACTTTCAAGTTTGTTAGAAGCAAGGCAAAATTCTGCAGTGGCTAGCCAAATCAAGGATCTGAGTCAAAAGCTTGTAAATATTATTGAAGAAAGTCAACTGTCTGTTTCTCCTCAGTTGTTTAATCTGCAAGAGCGTTTTTTCACAACAATAGAAGATTTCCAGAAGCAACTTGACTTGATCGTGAAGTATGATTGGGACTTTGATCACTACCTGGAAGAGGACGTTCCTGCTGTGGTGAGGTGACTTTTCTCCTTGCTGGAATGCTATAAAAATGATTATGCTTTTCTTGTTTGACTATCTAAAATTGACCACCTTGGATGCAATACTTTTTGATACTTCCATTAACATCTTTTTTTACGTAAACCGGTTACGTATAAATGTAGCATGATAAATTAATATTCTTCAGTTTTATGTTGTAGATGGAATATATAAGGGCCCAAAGCAAACCAAAGGATGGTAAATTGCTTGCAATTGGACACTCCATGGGAGGTATCTTGCTGTATGCTATGCTGGCACGATGCGGTAAGATAGCATCACTTAACTAATCCACAATCATTTGTTACATCGTGTCTTGTGGTTCTTTTTTTTGTTTTTTTGGCTAATCGGGCATCCAGGCCAGCTTACGCGCACCTTGACTAATCCCGGGATATGTGTAGTCCTCCCGTCCCACACAAACTAGGCAATTACCAGGCCAAAGGCCTTGGGGAACTCTTGCGCTTGGCAAAAGTCGAACACTTGACCTCCCTTTGGGGTCTTGTGATTACCGGGGTCTTGTGATTCTATGATCAGGAAGAAGTAGATGTAAATTTTCCTTTACTTTTATAGGTAATTATTTGACAAGGACACAACTTTTTTCAAGCATTTGTTTGCTTCATTTAGCGTATGTATGTGGCTAATGGTCTAATAGAGCTCTCCATTTTCGTGATGATTGGCCTAAGAAAACTAAAACAGCAATTTTTGGGTAGTTCTTGCTTGTTACCTCTCTAATGCCACATCTATTGAATGGTTGAACAAATATAGGTGGCTTTTAAAAGACTAAAACAAAGGCTATGGGCCACATGAGCCTTTTTGGTCTGAACACAGGCTTTCATGTGGCAAGAGTCCCAAAATACAATTGAATCCCAAAATCACACCGTTGATGTTATCTTATTTGTTGATATGAAAGCAGGGTATTATTTTTCTTCTATTTCCGCTCATATTACATGGACTTGGGTATAGGTGTTGTGTGCAGCCATTTGACTACCCGGGCATATTTATTGGATGCATTTCCAACTAGACATGTCGGATAGATATCAGATACCCTTATTGAAGCATACTCGCCTACTCGGGGACTTCACAAATTCGGAAGAGTCAACGTAACATAGATTTTCACATTTTTTTAATCTCACTTTGCAAACATGTACAATTTAGCTGATATTCCAAAATCTAAACCATCATCTTCCAAACACTTTAAGCCTCATTAGACTGTCATCTTAAGTTCATATATAGAATGAAAATACATGTGATGTTTTATATATAGTTATGCATAAACGGAGATATATTTTATCTCTTTGAGGGCTTCTTAATAGTGATGCAATGCCTTTGTCTGCTGTTGCCAGCTTTGACATCATTCGTCACTAAGACATTTCAAAAATGAAACGTTAGCCGCATCCAATGCTTGGACTCGCACAGCTTAACAAGACGGTTGTTATTCTTTTATGTTGTTTAGAGCCACTAATGACAAAATGACTTGAAAGATGACCCACATGGGATAGTGCCAAAAAGAACTCCAGGACTTAGTTTCTATTTGATGGCATATTTGGTGGTTTGTATGGGGTATTGATTTGATAAGGCTGTTTGCAATGCAATTTGTGGAGGTTGATATCTTAGACATCTCTGGATGTCTGCATGCGTGGCAATCTTAGTGGTATCACGTTAGAGCAGATAATTTGGCAATGTTTGCTTTGGCAGCACTTCGTAGAATTCACTCCTCCACCATAAGAGTAGACTGATGCAGCTTTACTTGGATCACCTTAATGTGCTTTGGAAACTGCTAATAGTTGTGTTAGTTTAAAGAAATTGATATTCATATTCTACTCCATTTCCATCATGTTTATGTTCATTTTTTTTTTTTGGTGTATTAATATATGTCATCTCAAAAGGTTTTGAAGGAAGAGACCCTGGATTGGTAGCTATTGCTACTTTGGCTTCGTCACTGGACTATACATCTTCAAAATCATCGCTCAAACTGCTCCTACCCCTTGTAAGTTGATGAAAAATCCAGTTGTGGATTAGCTCTTTGTGTTCTACTTTAGTAACTATCTTCTTGTATGTTTTAAGTGGAACAATCTCTTCTAAAGATCTAATAAATAAATGCACTTTCCATGTAGGCTGATCCTGCACAGGCTCTCAATGTTCCTGTTGTTCCATTAGGGACATTACTGGCAGCGGCTTATCCTCTTTCATCTCGTCCTCCTTATGCCTTGTCATGGCTTAATAATCTGATATCAGCGGAGGACATGATGCATCCAGAGTTGTTACAAAAGCTTATCCTGAACAACTTTTGTAAGTACCATACACAATATTACTTTGGCATGAATTTGAGATTATGAGTTTCTTATGTCTTGTGCTAAAGTTGAATGCATGGACATATGTATTAAATATGTTCCAAACAACTATTCTGAGTGCAACATGAGATATGACTTTGGCAGAAATTTGAGATTACAATGTTATCACTTGCACATAAGAGTTGAAAGCGTATGCCTATTTTAAAGTATGTTGATGCAAATGCTTTGAAATATATAAATATCTGCATCTTCATTGTAGATTTTGAAGGTAAGAATAGGGCCAGCTTTTTGTACCCCTGTGATTCAAATTTTAGGCCACAGAAGATGATGTAATGTCAATTTGATGTTTTAATGGACAACAAACATTTTGATGCCTTCATGTGAAAGTTGAGGAGATATTTAGAGCTTACCACTAATTGGGATACCAACATGCATCTCCCAAGGAGGGATGGTGGAGTAAAAGGCAATATAATAAATGCAAGCACTGGTTATCTGTTGGGATTTCTCTCAGAGGTATTGAGGGGCTTAAGAAAAGAAAAACAGCAACCCCAACATGGTCTTCAGTCAATTTAGAAAGCAGTTAAAAGGAATTCCTTGTGGGACTGACTGCTGCTTTAATATAGAATTCTTGACAGTTACGGAACATATTAACAAATAAAGTCTAAATGACATGACAATGCTGAGTTGAATGAGAGTAAAGAAAAGGAGATCCTGGGGCATTAGTTAAAAAGACATTACCGAAGATAGACCTAACATTTGGCATAATTTGCACAAAAGTCGCTGCTCTTAGACTCAAACCTGCGTTGTCATGCTTAGCAGCTCGAGCTTCTACCATTGCACCAAGAAGCAATGCTAAAGTTGAACTTAACTGATATGAGAATAACTGGAAGATGACATAAACTTAACTGGAACTGTTTCGTAATTACCAACAACAACAAAAGTTGGACAGAATGATGTTGCTTCAGACTGAAAAGCACTGTAAGAACAAGGAAAGGCCAAAGACATGAGTGAGGTCATAAAAACGATGTTTTGAATAGTGAATATGGCCTCATATCAAGCTGAATGGTGATGAGATGGTGCAGTGCACAAATTGTTATCTACGGGGCATGGATTGAATTATTTGAAGACATATTAGTGACATTTAAGACATTGTTTTGACCCATTGAAATTCATTTATTTGTAGTCGTTGAGTTCAGTACATCTATCAGTGTCTCTTGATCTTTTGACTCAAGCCTCTTGATCTTTTGAGCATCTCTTAATTGAGCAGAATCCAAACTTGACATTGTTGAATAATCTTCTAATTTTGATCTCTGAACTACAACACTCTGATCACTTATCAGTTTCAACATGCGCTTGTCGAAATGAGTCAAGGTCTTGGAAGATATGCTTGGGCAGAAAGACCTGGGCCAGGATGTATTCTTAAGCCAAATGCTCCAGGATGAGTAGTTGAGTAGGGAGATAAATCCTTTTTTCTCAAAGTGAAGAAAAAGGTTGGATCAAGAAAACGGTGAAGTATGAGCCATGTCCCACACATCTAAGTAGTTTGTGTGGTTCATGCGATCTTTCTACAGAATGGTTTCATTATATGATTTTAAGCCCTCGCCAATTCAAAGAGGCACAAGATGCAATAATCAATGTTGAGCTTTCATTTTCTTTGGGGATATTTCGTATTACTCTGTTATCAGCATTTAACGTTATTCCCTCGAGCTTTCAAGTTCTTTTTTGATGGGGTTTGATTGTTACTGGCAGGTACTATACCTGCTAAATTAATCTTGCAGCTGACAACAGCTTTCCGAGAAGGTGGGCTCTGTGACAGAAGTGGTATGTTTTTCTACAAGGATCATCTACATAAAAGCAACGTTCCTGTCTTAGCCCTTGCTGGAGATCAGGACCTAATATGCCCACCAGAAGCAGTCTATGGTACGCTTCAAGCAGAGATAATCAACACACACACACCCCAACTGTTGGATTTTGGTATCTTATGTTATTTCGTTTTTGTGGCCTTGTTATCTTTTGAAACAGAAACTGTGAAGCTCATTCCTGAGCACTTGGGCGCATATAAAGTATTTGGAGAACCAGAGGGTCCACATTATGCTCATTATGACTTGGTGGGAGGACGATTGGTATGCTCATTTTCCTACTCTTTTCCCTTCTGGAGATGATAAAATATCCTCTTTGATGATTTAGTTACACTGCTTGCAATGGCTTCATTTCTTTCAATCAAAATGCAGGCTGTAGACCAAGTGTACCCGTGTATAGTACAATTTCTTAGTCGTCATGACTGATACACTTATCTGGAGCATGAGATTTGTTACCACCAAAATTCATTAGGGCTGCATGCCCCATTTCTGAAGCAGTAATCAAGTCTCTCTCTCTCTGTGTATGTTGTTAATGGTGGCCGTTGAGACTTGGCAACACGAATCCTACTCTTCTGACTTGGTTCCCTCTGTGTAGGGCAGCTATGTGGTTGGAGTTGCCGTGTCAAATTGAGTACTCTCAAAAGCTGACAAGAACTAACATGTGCAAGAGATGAAGCTCGCTGTATGTAGCTCAGATTTGTGTTATATGTATATCAAGTTTTCTTGTGGATCAAGGTCAAATGAGCAAATGAAAATTCCTCTGTTTTAGTTTTGTTTCCTTTCATAAATCATGTGGAAGAAGTCTTCCTGTTCTGACTGACCGGAAGATAAAGAAGTCGACCTTCTTTGCTTTTTCTTTATTCCCTTTGTTCCCTTCTTTTCTTGAAGTTAAGAGCTTCTTGTATGCCATTTAAGGTTTAGCCACTATTCTGTAGAGTTTCTTTCTTTCTTACAAATCGTTTCCACCACAACAAATGAGCTGAAGATCTAGGCCATGAATTTGTTATCTCCTGGAAGCAAGAAGTTGGGATTTCTCTGCACAAAAAAAAAGCAAAATATCACTCACCGACTATCAGTCTGCCTACTGTGATAAAGCCAATAAAAATAACAAGGGACAATATGCCAATAAAACACTTCTCTGTGCTTGGATTCTAGATTTATTGACGAAACAAGGAAATAAAATTTTTTCACTTGTTTGGTTGTGCTAGAAAGTGAAAGGTAAAAAAAAATAACGGGAAAATATTGTTCTCTCATTTTCCTTATAGAACTATGGACAATTGAAGTGATTCTTATGGAATGGTACATTAGTTGGGAAATGGCATTTCCCATTTCAACCAAATTGTGAAATGACCTCAAATTGTAATCCATTCACATTATCAATTATTTATTTGTTTCTCTGAATTTCTTAGTACGACATTTCTTGGTCCCCTTGTCCCCAAGATAAAGTAATGAAAAATCCACTGTATCATTCTCATGTTAGATATACAAAAGGTCGAAACAAGGATATGCAGATGAATCACAAGTCCCATGTATGGTTGATTGCAATGTCTTTTTTCTTGCAATTTAGGATTTTATGGACCTTGCAGTCATTTCAAGATCATGGTGGTTCTTGGTCCTTTGTCCAGTTCATGAGAATTTGGCAGAAAACATTTGAGTGGTATGGTTTCTGTCATGCATTTTATGGGCTTATTTAGGATTTTGGAACCTTGCATTCTTGGGTCTGCCTGATCTTTGACACCATAGTTAACAATCTGCAACTATTTTTACTTTGTCGGCTTTGGAGTGTAGATTTTACAAGGAAGATATGACTGGGGTTATGTTGCAAATGAAGGGATGTGTAAGATCTGTGACATATCTTTAGGCCATATATGTGCAAGATCTGTAACATATCTAGAGCATGTAACTTCAAGGAAGGTCAGTTTTTGCAAGCCTAACAAAGGAGTGGTGATGGATATAGTTTATTTATCAAACCATACTTGCAATATGCTAATCAAATTATGAATTTCAATCTTTGCAAGTCCAGATGATTATGGTGACCTGATAGACTGGCACGAGTTGAAACCTGGAGCTAAAAAGTTTGGAAATGGGATGTCCCAAAAAAATCAGGGAGGATAGTGAAGATGGGCTTCCGTGGATGGGGTAATTGTTGGCTGGAAAATATGCATGGGAATAATGGGATGACCAAAAAACCCATTAAGTCCGGTCTCCGACCTGATCCGACACGATAGGGGCGGATTCAGAGGAGTGTAATCGGTAGCGGGGCGGGTTCCGAAATAAGAAAGACAAATTTTATCGGGTTCACATTGGTTCGAATTGAATTCGTGCGGTGTCAATTTAACAAATTTAAAAGTATTGAATAGCATCAAGAGTGGCCTCCCCATGTTCATGTCAGACTTTTTAATTTCACAGTGATCATCCATGCACAATGAATAAAAAATCATTCTAACCAGCACAATGAATAAAAAAATCATCCATCACAGTTACTATATAGACATTATCACCATCGGTTGTACATGTATGCGTATATATATATATATATATCGGACGAACAAGATAGCTTTTAGATCACATAATGGATCAATCAACCATGTCTATATCTCCAAGCAACTATTGTCGCTTTGCTCTTCGGCACCATTTGCAAAAGGAAAATCCCATCAGCAGAGGCAAATAGAAAACAGAAGGAAATATTTGAAGCTCAACGGTTCAACGGAAGAGACTGCTCCGGGTTTTGGGTTCGACGTGTTCTCGCGAACCAAACAAAGAGATTCAGTACAATAGCGTTGGGTTCGACGGAATCGAAGAAAACAGCCAAGCGATCTCGCCACCATTGATGGATCAACACTCCATTTGCTTTTACAGAAAAAATCGGAAGTTCACAAATACGAAGCGTACATAGCTTTATCGGGCAGTCTCCATCGTTCCAAACCTCAACACCTTGATGAGAGATATCGGAGGCCACGGGGCGGAATCGGGTTTCGCAATTGCAGGGCGGGGCATAGCGGGGTGAAGGCCAAACGGGTTCGGGGCGGGTTCAGAAAAGTGATTGTCTAAACGGGGTGGGATGGGTTAAGAGTTTCTGACCCGAATCCGATCCATTGCCATCTCTCAGCATCCTACAGCGTATGGATATTACTCTACCCTTGCACTTCAGCTTGAAGACATGTTTGGTAGGTAAACTATAGTTGTCATGAACTTGACATTTCAATTTTAGAAGTTAATGACAGAATTAAGGTTCATTTCGCTGTTTTATGAGGACAGAGATGAGAATTGGTGGACAGTTGGTGCCGTCCCTTGGAGGTAAGTTCTTTACTGTCATTGTTTCAAACCATTTCACGAACAGTTCTAAAAGTAGTATTTGATAATAAATCTAGTCCCATTTGATCATCATCGGTTCAGAGCTTTGATTACAGTTAAATTGATCAAGTAATTCGATGATTCTGAGCAGGGAGTTTGCAGATCTTGTGAAGCATCTTAGGATTGTGGGAAAGAATGAACTCTTGACCAAGGAATTCGATAAGTTCTTTACTGTCTTTTTATGTGCTACAATTTCATGAATTTGGAACTCGGAAACTGACTTCTATAGACTCTTCAGTGGCGAGAGCCTGGCTGCCCTTTACTTGTCTTTCAAGGGATTGAACAAAAAGCAAATGAAGGTAAGGCAAATTCTGTTGGTTGGTCACATCTATAGATTGGACATTGCTTTGTCTCTCACCACTAATGTTTATGACTCTTGTGACTCTCATACAGCTAGCAAAGTTCTCTGGCCTTTTCAATTTTTGAATCATATATACGAATGCAATCTGCATGTTTGAGTGTGAATGGTGGACAAAAATATGACCCAAAACAAGTGGGAATGCAAGGCTGCATTGCTGTATTTGTTTGAAAGCATTGGTTGGCAATTAAATTTAAGGACAAGGACCAGTATTCTTCTGTGAATCGGAATGTGGAGTTGGATACGTTCTATGGTCAACTTTATGAGAGATATGTACACACACACACATATATATATATATATAGAGAGAGAGAGAGAGAGAGAGAGAGGGGGGGGGGGGGGGTGTTGTGGTAGGATCGGTTCCTCAAGTGAATAGAGTCCTTGGGTATAACCATCGCTTGATCAAAGTAAAGGCTTTTGATTCAATTTCGACAAGGACCACATTTCTTATTTTTAAACGATGATTGTGATATGGTGTCTTCACATGATACTGCCAACTTAGGGAATGGTCTTTTCAAAGTCTAATCTCCTGTGCGTTTTGATATAGACAACAGATCAATGGACGTAAGATCTGGAAAAAGTAGAATGCGATTTGGACAGAGTAACGTTGGAAAAACAAGGAATAATTGTGTGTGGACATCACACAAAACTGAGGTTTACTTAAGGACAGCTCACTCCCAAGAAGTATAAGGGCAAAATGAGTCCAGTAAGGGTATGTATGATTCGAAGTGTCACCGCATTATTAAAAAAACAAACTAATTGCTCAGCATTGTCTATATCAGCACTAATTTCTCTACTGACCAAAATTAATTTCTCCCATACATATTGAAAATTTTACCGCCTGTGCAATCTCATTTATTCAATCAAAAATAAAAAATAATAATTATTGGATGAGAATCTTGAAAAAAATGGAGATGATTACAATGAAAAAGCAATTATCACAACTATGATTGTAGTTATTATAAATGTAAATAGCAATTATCACAAATCAATCATTTACTACTAGTAAACCAGGAATTTTGGTCTCATTTTAAAAGTTTAAGAGTTTGACTTTTATCAAGTACAAAAGTTAACCGCAAGAGATTTATCTCTTGTGATTACCGTCTATATTACCTGGACTTGGTATGGGTGTTGGGTGCGAGTACTGTCTAAGTGTTGAATTCATCTAATTCTCATATTCAAGGACACGGGAACACATCTAGATTTCATATTTTTTAAATACTTCTTTTATTTTTTTAAGGTAACATGATATTTACAAGCTAAAATATAATATTTTATACATAAAATGAAAGTCATATGCTTAGTGTTATAGTAAACTCAATTAGTTATACATCATTGTTAGATGTATGTCCAACTAGTTTCGAGTGTTGAATGTCTGACATGGATACTGCACATATTTAGAAGAGTCTTAGTAACATAGATTACTGTAGTCCTGGCATAGGTAACTTGCTTTTGACTAGACTCAGGAAGAGATTAGTTGAGATGCGCTCAAATTGACCTAAACACTTCTCACCGTTGAACCAAAAAAAAAAAAAAATTGACCCTTAATTACCATAATATGATTACATTTTGTGGTAATTGTTGTTACATTGAGCAATAATAATGATCAGTTTAGGTAACAACTACAATCATAGTGGTAAGTGCCTTCATGGTACCGGTCGTCATTCCCCATAAATAATCGACCTTTTTTTTTCCCTTGGTCCAACATATATTGATCCCAGACCAACTGCTCTTTATTTGTCACAAATTAATATTTTCCAAAGTAATTCTTACATGTTATCATTTAGCCATAAACAACTGTTATGGGTCTAAATAAAACACACCAAAATCATCATCCTTCAGAGGTGCAAAGAAGATCAATTTTTGATAAGAATCTCCATGACGATTTGGTTTCCTACAATGTATCAAGCAAATTTGGTTTCCAACGATGTATCAAGCAAATTTCTAAAGCTAGCTATCTGGGATGGACCAGGGTCCCCACAAATATTGTCATTGCCATGTATGAAGCTCTTCACATGTTCAATAGTTCATATATCAGTCCTCCATCGTTTGTTTCCTAGCTAACAAGGCTAAGCATAGATATAGAAACAACAGACCAACTATTGTCTTAATAGGCTAAGGGAAACAACAAACAGTCAAATAATCTGCAATAAGAGCAAGAAGAAGAAGACATTCTTCCTCACATATACCAACACCCACTGCACCAAAAAGAGAAAAACAAAACAATAACAACTTACAACCTCTCACAGCATGCTCTTATATCTTCAGCTAGCCTTACTACATTGAGAATAGAGGATCCTATGTAAATTAAGTTAACACATTCCCTCAAAATATACAAAATGCACCAAATTCCAGTTCACGGCTGCTGCACCAGTGCTCGTATTTCCACTGAAAATTCCAATTAATCCACCTTGTTGAGGCCTCTGATCAGTTCAAGCACATTTAATCAATCAACAAGATTTCGCAGCTGGGTGTTATTTCAATCACTGGACAATGCCAGTCTTTCCAAAGCATCAGAGACATTCCTCATTGTTGGTCTCTTGTCAGGGCTGCTCTGTATGCATGCCATTGCAATCTTTAAAACTGAAATAATCTCCTCTTCCTTATCTGCTTCTTCTTCCAAGAATGGGTCCAAAACATCTGCAAGTGGCTTTTTTTCTTCGATGCACAGCTGAATCCAGTTAACAAGATCCATCTCCAAGTTACCCACCTGGACTACTGGCATTCTTCCGGTAATTATTTCTAGTAAGATCACCCCATATGAGTAAACGTCCCATTTCTGCGATGGTTTCACCACTTTTAGCGCCTCCGGGGCTTGATAATAGGATCCCAAGTTTGAAGCTGAATTGACTGTCACTTCTGATGGGACGTTGCTTTGTTGCCTCTGATGCAGTTTCTCAGAGGCCAGTCGACCAGATTGCAGGGTTGGGGATCCTCCGGCTATATTAGCAAGGCGACCAAGTCCGAAGTCAGAGATTTTGGGTTCCATATTTGCTCCAAGCAGTATATTACTCGGCTTCAGGTCTCCATGGACGTATTTTTTGGGACTGTACTCATGCAGATAAACCAAACCTTTTGCTATTCCTTTCATTATTTTCAAACGAACTGACCATGGTAGAGGTGCAAAGGATACCATTCCAGCCTTCCCTGTCAATATGAAACAACCAAATGATCAAATCAACAAAAGTATAAAAAATGTTGCATGGACCGGGTATAGCTTTATACGTTTCAGGTGTGGGTATGTGTCTAAGGGTTGAATTTATCTAATTTTCATGTCTAAAGACACGGAGATCTTGCAAAATATCCATCTTTCTTAACATAAATTTTTTTTTTATTTTTTTGGATAAAATAGAGTTTATAAGGTACTATAAAGCATTTTATGCATAATATGGGAGCTTTATGTATATTTATAAGATAAACTCGAATTACTAAATATTTTTGTTACATTATGTCTAACAATTCATGTTGGACTCATATCTATATCCATATGACCTTACCCTTACCCAGTGTTGAAGTCCGAGTGTCGAGTGTCTGACATGGGTTATTCATGCAATTTAGAAGTGTCTAGGTAACATAGATCAAATTAACAAAAGCATCAGACTGGTAACCAAAAATGTATGCCAAAAACTATGAGAACTCATTCACCCAATAATACTAACAATAATGATAGTAAAAACAAAAACAAAACTTTGGGCATGATGGTTTGTTGAACCTTACCATGAATTGCAGTTGCAAGGTTTCCATTAGGTATGTAATCATAGATGAGCAGCTTCTCATCGACAGACCAGTAATAGGCCCTAAGACTTACAATATTAGGATGCCTTAGTTTCCCAATCGCTTCCACTTCTGTCTGAAATTCTTTAAACCGCTGAGAGCCGCCTTCTCCCAATCTTCTAACAGCCAAGGTAAGCCCGTCTTCAAGAACAACTCTATAAACAATACCAATCCCACTCTTTCCCAACACAAAAGCTGATGCTTTCAGAAGTTCATCTAGGTCAAAAGCCACCTGTGTATCCAAAGGAACAAGATCGCACTGCTCCACATTTTCTGATAAAGTCTCAGATTCATCCTTTATAAAGCACAGACACTCTTTCCTCCCTTTCCCTCCCTTCTCATAACCATTTCCATCCTTCCTCTTGCTACGGGGACAAACTCTCAAATAGCAATATGAGAACAGCAGCCCAATTAGGCAAATTCCAATGACATCACTTACAATAATGGCAATTACAGCCCTTTTACTGAACCCCTTTCCATTTCCCCTCTTGCCAGTATTGTCGCTGCTATTCTGCGGTGGGTAGTTACTTGGCAAGAAAGGGAATGAGGAGGGCGAACTTGGACCCGCTGAGTTCGATGAACATGGATTATTCAAGGGAGGGCCACAAAGACCTGGATTTCCTATAAAAGCTGTTGGTCCTCTGTTCATAAGAGCACCATTTTGTGGTATCGGTCCACTTAGATTGTTATAGGTTAGATCAATATAGACCTTCTCAGGAAGATCACCAAGGCTAGCTGGGATTGAACCACTTAACAGATTGTGAGACAAATCAACGGTTCCTTGCAAATTGGACAAATTTCCCACGTCATTAGGAATTGGACCATTGAATTTATTGAAAGAAAGGTCCAGTTTTTCAAGGGAAACAAAATTAGCCCCGAACCCATTGGGCAGAGAACCAGTGAAATTGTTTTGACTGAGATCAAGGGTTCTCAATCTCTGGCACTGAATTAATGATGCGGGTAATGACCCATTGAAGAAATTTTGTGATAAATCTAAGTTCTGAAGATATTTAAGTTTCCCAATCTCAGAAGGGATAGTCCCAGAGAAGGAATTTCCATAAAATACCAAACTTTGTAGACCCTGAGCTACAAAGAGCTCAACAGGTAAGCTTCCGAAGAACTTATTGTTCCTCAGATTTACATGTCTAAGCTCAGAGAGAGATCCAAGAGAAGAAGAAAGAAATCCATAGAGTTTCTTCTTCGGAATGCCAAGAGACACAACCCTTTGTTCTTTGCATGTCACACCATTCCAAGAACAAGGGTTTTCATCAGAATAGTTCCAGTTTTTCAGTGAACCTTCTGGGTCTTCTCTAATGGACTGTTTAAACAACAAAAGAGCATACCCTTCATCATTCAAAGAACACACTAGACCTTGAGAGTAACAGAGAATTAGAATGAACAAAAACAAAGCTAACATCTCCCAAAAACTAGAAGAAAAAAGTGACCGTTGGAAATAGAAAGATGGGTATCACAGTGCTTACCTTTCTTCACCAGAAAACCATGGAAGTGATGCAGAGAAAGCTAAGAGAAACAATGGCGTTGCAGACAGAGAGAAGAAAGAGAAGAGAGAGAGAGCTTTGACAGTCATGGGAGAGAGGAAAAGTCCGGAAGTATGGTAAAGTTGGTTTCAGCTAGCAAGACCATAGGAAAATAGACTGTTTAAACAATTAAAACAAAAGAAAACAAAAAAGAAAAGAAAAAGAAGGGTTGGTGAGAGAATCAAATTACAATAACAGTAAACATTCCCTCAATTTCCTGGCTATCTTTCTTGATATGATCTGACGGCTGCTATCTAAAAGCAGTAAAAGCCATCATTCTGGAGGGTGAGGATCTCTTCATCGTCCTGAACCGTTAAGGGCGACATTGAGCTATGAACATATAAAATTCATCAGAATACACATTTCCGTGAAGGGACTGTTTGACTGGTAATGATAACATCATATGCCACTTTCGACCTCTGAATTTGTGAGATTATGATAAACAAGTGGTTGAGATCATCCTTCTTCGGTGGGGGCCATAGGTACCGCACCTTATGATTGCCCAATCCTGTGTGAGCACAATAGGGGTTCTGTCTGCCAATCTTGTGACTCTGTGAGCTGTGGCCTCGGGGGTGTGGGGTTGAACTTACCCTGATAAAATGAGAAAGAAAAGGAGAGGTTTGTAATAAATTGACATGTGAACCATGAAAATAACCGTTTGGCAGAGAGAGAGAGAGAGAGAGAGCCCACTTCATTAATTTAGAGTTTAGACTTTTATTCTACACTAGTTTGATTTAGAAAGTGATAAATCAGTGAGGTAAATGCTAACATATACTTTATAATATTAAAAAAGTGTAAAAAAATGAGAGTTGAACCTTAAATCACACAATTCTTTTAATTAGAGAGACAAACTGTACTATAGTCTTTAAATTGGTGAATTCAAATAGTTAAATCCTAGAACTCAAATAATTAAATCCTGAAATTTTATTTTAGACCAATAATTAGTTGTTATGTGTATTGTTATAGTATTTATACATATAGACTTGAAATGTGACTAAGAAAAAGTCATTTCCTATTGAAAGCAACAATCTATTGGTCAAGCTGTTCTTTTGTTTAGTTTTTAATCTACTATATATTAAATATGAAAAATATCTTAATATAGAAACTATAAAATAAAATATAAAAACAATATAATATATTTAATAATGTAAAATTTAAATATAATAAAATATAAATATAATATAATGTAAATGCTCTCGAGATACTCTTGATCCCATGAATTTTAAAAATTAATGCTCTCACGCTCGTGCATTTGCACTCACTATGTGTGACTCAGGTTATACCCTTTGTATAATTTAATAATACATTTTAAAGTTACATAAATATAGCCTCCTTTAAGTTAAATTAGGGGGATAAAAAAGAATGAAATATATTCTTTTTCTCTCACGTCTTGAGTCAAAACAAAAATAAGAGGAATTTTATTGATGGGTCATGCAACATATTAAACACTGATTCTCAAATTATAAATAAAAGAAAATCTTGATACCTTAATGCTATTATTTTTTACAAAAACATATAAACGTATGTACTTTTACTATTGCAATGTGTGAGGTTTCATATTTTTAGAATAGTAATACAATAAACTTGTTATTAATATTATCAAATGTGTTATTTTCAATTTATATTACCAACTAATTATTCATTTGCTAATCTTCCCTTTTAGTTATGCAACCGATTCTTTATGAATTTTATGGTTAAAAAACTTTCTATTTTTACCATCAGTACCAATTTAATCAATATTAATCTCGAAAGAAAATGGGTGTTTCTTGTTGTAAAGATCAATGGTGAAGTGATAATATCTTAAGAATTTACTCAACTCAAAATCTCCATCTTATACTATAAATGTTAGATTAATGCATTTTTGTTGTTGTTTAATAATATTTAATTTTTTTAATAACTATATCACATTAAATAATTTTGTTGTACACTTAAATCGAAATGTACACTTGTATCTCAACTTTAAATGACCACAAGATCCATATTTATATGCAACTTGTCCCATTTACAAAATAAGATTATTTATGTCATGGGTGAGGGTAAACAGTAGTAAGTAGTGTTAGAAGAAATAATAATAAATAATAAAAATATAATTTTTTGTAAGTTTAATGCGGCAATTGCTCTCTTACGCCCTCCTGCTAAATTCGTCCTAGGCTAGTGGGCAATATTATTGCCTTTCTTATAATTTTTTAAAAACTCTGGAGTCCTTTCCTTTTTCATTGGACTGCTGGGCTCAATATTTTAGATAACAGGCACATATTTTTCATCAAATTATTTTTTTGACAAAAACTAATAAAAAAATATTACTAATTTTTTTTTTAAAAGATTGATGAGTTAATTCAACCCATGTCTCCGCGTGTCGCGCCACCTTGGCTGCTGCAATTTTGATAAAAAGGGGAACCCTCATTTCTTTGTGATCAGCACTATGGTCAAACACATTGTAGAAAGATCAAGCCAACCTTCGTTTTAACCTATACTCTAAGGAGAGAGATGAGCTAGACTAGATCAGAGAACATGTTTATTAGCCGACTTTAATATTTGCAACTATTCTCATCAATTCTTTTCTTGTTAATAGGATAAACATATTAATAATGAAATGTTAAAGAAGCAAACATTATTATAACTTTGGTTGTCTGACAAATATGATTCAAGCATTTTTTTGCAACAGCACAACCGATATTTGTGTACAACAAACTTCATTGTACACAATAAACTTTATTGTAACTATCTTTTTACAAAACAAAAATAAAAAAAAATAATAATAATATGGAGTTTTAGCATTTTAAGGGATCAAATGCTGAATTTCTATTTCAACTAATTGTAAACATCTAGAAATGTTGATGTTCTATTGTAACATCATTTGTGCATGAAAATTGTATCATTGTAGAGTAAATATGAGATAGACGTATAGCAAACGACAACTTGTCCACACAAAAAGATTATTTGCCGACAATCTTCCTTGCATGCATGAATACAATTGTAAAGTTGAAAATACATAGCTTTTTGTGAGAAGAAAAGATAATGCTTGTAGATGGAATGATATACAGAGAAATCAGAAGCTAACCAGTATTCATTTGATTGTGTTAATTTCTTTTGATGCCTAAAACCATTATTGTAATTTCACCACCCTGTTTTAGCAAGAAATAGCATTCATCAAATTTAACTGTACCACATTCCTACTTTATAAGACTTTTTCATTTCAGAAATAATATGAAAAAAGAGGCATTGTTGTATTTTTAGTTTCCTCCGACATCTCAAAATTTAAGATCAACAAAGTCACGTTTCATAACCAAAGTCATGCAATTATTCCCTCTAGAAGAAAGAAAAAAAATAGAACAGAAAGAAAAAGGAAAATAAGTCATGCTGTCATTGTGGGTTGCTTTCAAATGCATGGAAGTTTACAAATTAATATTTTGTGCTTCTATTGGGATTTTTTATTTTTTTATTTTGGCTAAGCGTTAGTTTTTTAAACGGTAACCTTCTAGATATGGTTGAAATTTTACTTCTGATTTCTGTTTTTTTTGTTTTTCAAATCTATTGATTAATTATTGAATCATTTTTGTCTTCTTGAAAGTTTCAACACACTCTCTCCTTTCACTAGGATTTTTTATCTCACTACGCCTCGTGTTAGTCACCCAAATCCAACGAATAATATTGTTACTGATTCAAATCTATGTTCTCATTTTGTTATTTTTTTTTAACGTTAAGTAAAATCGTGGGTAAAAAAAAAATAATATTATCAGTTAAATTTAGATGACTAATGCGTGGCATAGTGAAATAAAAATTTAGAGAATTCTGAATATTAAGGTTTGGAGGGGAGCCGAACCTCTTCCACTATTGATTTTGATCATATTTTTCACATGTTTTTGTCCAAACTAAATTACGCTGCATTAAAAAAAAATAGAAAAAACACATATATCAGAATTTACCAATTATCATGTTTGTATTTACAAAAGTAGTTGATGAACGTCCGTAATTGGCGAATAGTTAAGGTTATTACTCTATCTCATATTATTTTGTTGTAATATAATGAACTAGATTTGTATTGTATACAATAGGTTTATTCTTGTCAACAGTGAAGAGTCGTGTTAGAAAAAATATAAAACATAATAAAAATATTATATTTTATAAATTTGATGTGGCAATTACCTCACATGTCCTTTTTTTCATTAGACTGTTAGGATAAATGTTTTTAGATAATAGGTGCAAACTTTTTCATCAAATCGTATTTTGGACAAAAATTATTAATTTTTTAAGATTGATGGGTCATTGACCCCACACCTCTGCATGTGGCGCCGCCCATGCTTAGCGGCTGCAATTTTGATAAAATGGCCAACCCTTATTTCTCTGTGATCACCACTCTGGTCAAACACATTGGAGAAAAACTAAGCCACCCTTCTGCCGCATGTAATTTAACCTAGACTCTCAATACTGTGATGAACTAGTAGACTATCAAAAGGATCAGAGAGCATGTCTATTGGTTGACTTTAATCTTCATAACTACTCTAATCATTTTCTTATTAATAGGATAAACATATCAATAATGAAATGTTAAAGAAGCAAATATTATTCTAACTTTGGTGATATTATCTCTTATAATTTGACAGATAATGGTTCAACCATTTTTTGCGGTAGCACATATAAGCACAAGCGATATTTGTGCACCATAAATTTTATTTTGTTTAATAATTATTCTTTTACAGAAAAAACAATGGCATTTTAATGGGTGAAATGCTGAATTTACAGTGCCAACTAATTGTCAACCTTCATAAATAAAAATATTAAAATTTTATTTCCCCATCACTTGTGGATGAACATTGTCCTTAGCATCCAACATCTCCCGAAATTGAAATTAGTACAATCATCATAGGCCCCATATGTAAATATATATGAGATAGCGAATAGCTAATGACAACTTGTCTGTTAATATCACAACAAATGTTGGTTTTTGTGTATAAATCACTTGCACTTAAATATAAAATGCAAAAACTCCTAAGAACTTGTCCACAAGTCATCATTGGCTGCACTAACTATACTTCATCTTCACATGCAAGATCATAGATCAATGCAATTCTAAATTCTGAAATACATGTCTTTTCTTGAAAATGAAACATAATACTGTAGATGGAATGAAATACATAGAAATCAGAAGCGAACAATTATTCAAGTGATTGTGTTCGTTTCTTCTAATTCCTATAACCACTTTCGTAGTTTATCACCATGTTTTCTCAAGAAAAAAACATGCATCCAAGTTTAACGATACCATATGCCTATTTATATGCTATTTGCATTTGAGAAATGATATTAAAAAAGAGGCATGGTTCTGTTTTTAATTTCTCCAACATCTCAAAATTTGATAGCAATGTGAACTTATTAGTTTGATATACTACTAACAAAGTCACATTTCATACACCAAAATCATGAGAAAATGCAACAAAAGTCATGCAATTGTTCCGCTTTTAGAAAAAAAGAAAAGGAAAGTAAGTCATGTTGTAGTTGTTGGTTTCTTACTTGCTTTCAAATGCATGAAAGTTTACGAATTAATAATTTATTCTTTTCTTGCAAGACTTACTTCTATTGGGATTCCTGATTTTTATTTTTTACTCAAGCGTTAATTTTTGAACGGTAACCTTCCATGTATGGTTGAAATTTTACTTCTGATTTCTATTTTTCTTTTCAAGTCTATTGATTTATTATTCAATCATTTTTTCCCCTAAAAGTTTCAACCCGCTTCCCCCTTCCACTAATGAGTTTAGTCATTGCTTTTGTCCAAATCCAATTAAGCAGCATTAAAAAATTATAAAAAAACAATCTAAGAATTTACCAATTTTCATTTTTGTATTTCCAAACGTAGTTGATGAACTTGCATGATTTGGAAATAGTTACAGTTATTACTCTCGATGAAAATTAAAAAAAATTAGTCGGCAAATTATTATTATTTTTTGTAATTTGCTAATTAACTTTTGAACCACAGAAATTATACATGTTCATTGAAATCGCATTGGGTAAAGTAAGATTACTCCTTTTTTTTTCATTAATGATCATGTTCTTAAAGTTTATCATTTTTATATAAAGGTTCACAAATCACTACTAGCAGGAACGAAACTATATACGCTTTGACCGTGGGGGCCATGGCCTCCCTCTTCTGACAAAATTTCATTTAGATCCTATATATTTTGAGTATTTATGATAAAAAAAGTGTATATTCGCCTTCAAAATTTTAAAATTTTTTCTATGATTTTTTAAATTTCAATATTTTTTTAACCCTTAACAAAATTCAAAAATTTTATTTTGACCTTCCAAATTTCAAGAGAATTTTTAACTTAGCCCTCTAACAAAATTAAAAAAATTCTACCTTGACCTTCCAAATTCAAGAATTTTTTTTAGTCCTTCAACCAAATTCAAAAAATATTTTGGTTATCTTAAAATTCAAGAAAAATATTTTTTGAGTCTTTTACCAAAATTTAAAATATTTTATCTTGTTATTCCATGGCCTCCCTCAGTATAATTCTTAGTTCTGTCCCTTATATACATCTACATAAATATATATATATATATATATGTATATATATGCATACTCCATGTATATATACATAGACGTATGTACTACTTTTCTTTCCTCACGTGTAGTAACTGGTGCAAAGCCATCTCTGTGCTTTACAGCTGAAAACTTTCATGTTAATATTTTTTCTTTTAGCAAAGCCAAACCTTTTTATTCATTCATACGTCTCTGTATTTGTCCCACAACATGCAAATAAAGTTTGCCTTCCTCTGAAGGACCACCGACCACCCCAACTTTTGCTTTTCTAATTCCAAACATTTTGCCACCATCATTTTCATCTTTATTTTGCTTTGTCCCCTGCTCTCCCAGCTGTGTATATATTATCGATACATTCATGTTTGTTCTATGGTTTACCTAGGCACCAAATCAGACAAATCTTGAATTTTTTTAGAATTAAATTTAGGATGTTTGAAAATTTATTTTTAAATTTGGGTAGTTTTTAATTTATTTACCAGGTACATAATTTTCTTAAGAAAGCCTTGTTTTGACAATACACCTTCAAGAAACTATGAGTTTGATAAACAAGTTGAAAATCACTTGAATTTTAAAAAATAAGTTTCCAAACCAATCACGTTTGTTAAAAGACACGACAAACCTCCCTTCCTAGATGAAAAATAATAAGAAAACTAGTATTTACTCTGTAAAACATAGTTATTAGGAACTATACTCATGAGGGAAGGTGAGTTTTTCCGAAAACACACTTCCAGAGTAGAGACAAATTTAATGTCTCTTGTTGTATAAAATAAAACAGATTTCATTATAATACGATAAATTAGATTTCTCTTATGCAAAATAAGATTATACATGTCATGGGTGATGGTAAACAATGATAAGTAGTGCTAGAGAAAATAATAATAAATAATAAAAATTTTAATTTTAATAAGTTGAATGGGACAATCGCTCGCACATGCCCTCGTGTAAATCCGCTCTAGGAGAGTGGAAGATTTCATTGCTTTTTTATTTTTTTAACTCTTTGAGTCCTTTCTTTGTTTTAGATAATAGGTGCAAAAATTTTATCAAATTATTTTTAATAAAGAAAAATAAAAGAATTACTATGCTTTAAAATTGATGTGTCAGTTAACTTATTGACCCCATTTCCGTGCATATGGTGACACCCATTGGCTGCTACAATTTTGATAA
This sequence comes from Euryodendron excelsum, assembly GCA_033060915.1. NCBI lineage: Eukaryota > Viridiplantae > Streptophyta > Magnoliopsida > Ericales > Pentaphylacaceae > Euryodendron > Euryodendron excelsum. Next base: position 14,013,397 of record CM065388.1, on the reverse strand, counting down.
AAAGGCCAACCCTCGTGTCTTTGTTGTCACCACTCTGGCCAAACACATTGTAGAAGGCCCATGCCACCCTTCTCGAAAAATAATTTAAATAATTTATCCTAGACTCTCAAGAGAGAGATGAACTCAACTGTCAAGAGGATTAGAGAACATGTTAACTTAACCTAGCTTTATGAGCATTTTAGAACTACATTCATCAATTCTTTTATAAACATTTTAATAATGAAATGTTAAAAAACTCAATATTATCGTAACATTGGTGAGGTTATCTCTCATGACAGATAATGGTTGAAGAGTCCGAAGTACTCACGATATTTGTACAAAATAAAAAACAATCCTAAGTTTTAGCATTTTAATGGGTTGACATATTGAAGTTCTATTACCAACTAACTTTTTTTCCCAAAGCAAGGTTCCGTAATTTATAATTTTGAATAATTTTCCAAAGGTTATTGTCAACATTCCTACATAGAAAAGTTGAAGGTATCTTGCAACATCATTTGTGCATGAACATTGTTCTTAGCCTCCAACATCTTTTGTAATTGAAATCATTGCAATCTCTCCTAATAGATCTAACACGTAAATATGAGATGAACATGTAGCTAATGACAACTTGTTGGTTCTCTATATAAATGATCACGTAAATATGAGATGAAATGTAACTAATATAATGACAACTTGCTGGTTCTCTATACATTAAAGAATTCAAATCTATGGCAAAAACAGTGAAACTTACAAAATAGTAGAAAATATCAAAACAAATGTTTATGTTTATGCATGAATCACTTGCATTACTACTAAATGCAATCACTCATCAGCAAGTCATTCTTGGCACCAAATATACTTCATCTCCACATGCAGGACCTTGGATGAAATTCGAAAATCCAAAGCATATGACTTTACTTCAAAAGGAAAGATGATACTCGTACACAAAATACTGACAAATCAAAACCCAACAAATATTTAGTTGATTGGGTTAGTTTCTTTTGATGCCTATAACCATTTTGTGATTTCATCACAATACTTCCAAATTTAACTATAACACATGCTTATGTTTTAGATGCCTCTTGCATTTGAGAAATAATATTTAAAAAGAGAAGATTGTCTTTTTTTCAGTTTCCTCCAACATCTCAAGTTCAAGAGCATATGCTACTAAGAAAGTCACATTTCATGCACCAAAATCATGAGAAAATGCAACAGAAGTCATGCAATTATCCCCCTTAGAAGGAAAAAAAAAAAAAAGAGAACAGAAAGAAAAGGAAATTAACTCATGCTGTAGTTGTGCAATTATTTCCCTTAGAAGGAAAAAAAAAAAAAAAGAACAGAAAGAAAAGGAAATTGACTCATGCTGCAGTTGTGCAATTATTCCCCTTAGAAGGAAAAAAAAAAAGAACAGAAAGAAAAGGAAATTAACTCATGCTGTAGTTGTGAGTTGCTTTCAAATGCAAAGTGCGCGAATTATTTTTTCCTGATTATATAGCCTCGCTTCTTTCTTTTTCGTTTTACTCAAATGTTAATTTTTTGAACTGTGACCTTTCATTTATGGTTGAAGTTTTACTTCTGTTTCTTATTTTCCTTTTCGCATTATTGATTTATTGTCTCATCAAAATTTTTTTTTCTGATAGTGTCAACCCGTTCCCCTTCCACTTATGAGTTTAATGACATTTTTCAAATGTTTTTGTCTCAACCCAAGCGGCAATAAAAAAAAAAAGAGAAATAGAAAACAGGTTATATATATAAAAATTTATCAATTATCAACAACATTGTTTGTATTTCCAAAAGTAGTTGCTGAACTTGGGTAATCTTCTAATAAAAAGCTAGAAATTTAAGAGCAGTGTGGTGTGCTGCTTGGAAAATCCACAACCTCCTGACAATTAATTTATCGCCAATTAAACTGCAAAATGGACCCAAGCTGTTATAATTAATTATGAACGTGTCATAAGGGTTTTCTCGTCATTTTATCTCATGAAATGGATCATGAAAAAGATCATGTTGCTCTTTTATGTCAAAATAAAGAACTAAGTTATACAAATTATTCTCATTATTTCACCTAATTTATTAATGTTTCACCCATTTTGTAGTCAAATTTAAATCACAAGAACATTATTTATTAACTTTTTAACCGTAGAGAGTTGTATAGTTTTTTTTCGTTGAAAACTTGAAATTACATGGGATAAAGTGGAGTTACTCCTATTTTTTTTCCAATCAACGATTATGTTCTTAAAGTATTATCTACGTCAAGAGTTCACAAGAATACACGTACTCTATAATACATAGGTGTATATATATATGCAGATATTACTTTTTCTTACCCACGCGTGCCGTTTCTGGACAGGTTGGAGGCAGAGGGTGACTTTACAATTCTATACCTTCAACGTTTTCATTCCAGAAGGGATGAAAATATAACAAAGTGCAAAGTCATCTATATGCTTTACAGCTGAAAACTTACATTTTTATATATTTTTTTTAGCAAAGCCAAACCTCATACATCTCTGTATTTATCCCACAAAAGTGTGTTGTACACTGACAGAGTGTGCAAATAAAGTTTGTTTATGAAGGACCACCCCAACTTTTGCCTTTCTAATTCCAAACTTTTTGCCGTATTATTTTCATTTTTTTATTTTTTGTTTTGCTTTGTTCCCTGCCCCTGCTATGTGTGCTATGTGTTACAGATTCATTCATGTTTGTTCTATGGTTTAGCTAGTCGCAAAAAGACAAATCATGAATTTTTTTATAAGCTGTTTGAAAACTTATTTTTTTCAATTTGGTTAGCCTTTAATTTATTTACCAAAGGCACATAGATTCCTAAAGTGGTGATTTCAAGCTCAAGGTGATGTTTTGATATTACAATTTTCGGGAATTATGTGAGCTTGATAAATAAGTTGAAAGTCACTTGAATTTATAAAATAAATTTCCAAATCACTCGGGTTTGGTAAAAAAAAAAAAAAAATCATCAAACCTCCTTTCTAGAAAAAGTAAAAAGTAAAAAATAAAAAATGTGGCTTTATAATCTGAACTCGACCTAATTCAAAAAAAAAGAAAAAGAAAATGATTGATGTTTATTTGTGTACTAAACATAAGTTAATCATTCACACTTTTGCTCTCAACTTGAAAAGGTCCATCCACAAATTAGTCGACCTCTTTCATCAATCAGGGAGTCTCTTAGAATTGTCCTTTCTTTTTTTCATTTTGTCTATGCGTGTAGTTCCTTCTTTGCATATTCACTTCTTCGTTTAACTGTAAATCATAGAAATCCTTTCATTTACCTTGAGGGGAAAAGATGAAAATTGGCATGAAGAAACAAAATTCAATGGAGAAGGAAGATTGAAAAAGCTTGGCAGTTGGTCCTCCTTTAGGGTTTACAAGTAAATATGTCAAAAGTTTTGTTTTTCTTCTGCAATAGATTCATAAAGTTCACCATCCAAAGGGAGAAAAAATGATAAAATTTAGCAATAAATATGTAAGCGTTTCGTTCAAATGTGTATGAAATTGGTAGGATTCTTTTTTTAAACAAATCTGAAAAAAATAGAATTTGTCGTGAATTTAATTAATATTTAACTAACCCACTAACCCAATTGTTAAAATTGCTTGTTGATTAGAACTGATTTCTCTACCACCACAATAAAAACAAAGGGAAACAGTTTTGATCAAACTGCTGGCTAAATTTTCAAACTTACAGTGACGAGAATTTATGGTGGAGAGAATTTTTGTGGAATTGAAAGTCATGCATACGGAAAAAGGTTTGGTGGTTTGGTAGTACTTGTAGTAATTCCTATTAAACGGTGATTCGTGATTTGTGAATACGGATTTGTGGTGTAATAGAGAGATATTTATGTTATGTTTGAAACTCAAATTTATCAAGAGAAAAACAAAAGAAAAAGAAAAATTTTCCTTCACCTTTTTCTTTTCCTTTTTTTTTTTTTCTACCACCAAATCATTGATCCACACAAATATAAAGCCCTAACTTGCTTCATGTCATGTTTAGCTTACTTGCAAATATTTTAGTGTATGATTATACTAATTGAGTAATTTGATTAGCATGTTTTAATGAGAGCGTGCCATGGAAGGATTATCATATTTCTGAGCATAATTAGTGAGTTTAATTCATGATTAATTAGTCAAATTAATCTCTATGCTTAACTTATGTTAATTATGATTAATTATTATAAGTGTGATTAATTATATTAATAATGTGAATTAGTAAAGCAAAAATGTGTAGGAGTGTGACACCCAGGTGTGTTCTTCACTTAAGTGTGGTGTGTGCATAAGGTATGTCTTTCACTAGTCTTGCTAGCATTGTGTGGGTGTGTGAGTGACATATGGAATGATAGATACACCTTGTATCTATAATGGGCTTGAAAGCCAAGGAAAGATGAGGTTGTTAGTAACATTTGTGTTTAGTAAGAAAGAAAAAGAGAGAGAGGAAGAAAGAAGTACAAGGGAAAGTTTATGTGATTATTTCTTACGGTGAGAATCTCATGTTATGTTTGATTCAATATATTTTTGTTGGTTATTGCATACTAGTATGTCATTTCATGCCATGGAGGTGGATTGGAGGTGAGGTGTGGAGGAGTGGTTAAGCTTTCCAAGAGGAAGCCTTGATTCTTGTATATTATGCGTGTATTGTGTTTTATGTATTGTTAGTGGCTTTAGAGTTTCATTTTGAGTCTTTGGAGAGCTTGTGATTGCGTTGGGATGGCATGAAAAATTTTAAAACCGAGTTGGGAGATTACATTTTCGAGCCAAGGGGGCTCTGGTCATCAGGATAGTCCGTGGTGTCATCTTGACAATAAGCTTTGAAGGGGTGCGTTTGGTCTTTGGTCGTTAGGATGGAGGTTGTGATCGTCCTTGATAGGGGTGGTTCTCGAGCTCTGGTCGTCAGGACGGATCTAGGGACTGTCCTGACGGTGGGTTTTGTGAAGGGTGGTTAGTTTCTAGTCGTTAGGATGACGGGAAGGACCGTCCTAATGATGGACTTTTATGTGTTATTATTCCTCTCTGGTCGTCAGGACAGTGAGAAGGACCGTTCTGATGGTAAGCCAGTTTGCGTTATTATATTTTTGATCCCTTGCATTTTATTAGAAAAGGTTCAACATATTCCATTGAGTTTGTAATACATCATTGATGTTCTATCTTGCATGTTTAAGGACTATAAGATATGAACATGCATTGATTATGAATTATTACAATTATTTCATCAAGTTTGATGTGGTGGTGTGCGATAGGTTTGTAAGCAAAGTAAAGTACTCTGGTTCAACCAAATGAGTAAACCAGTTGTGGTTATAAGCGGTATTGGGTGGGGAGTTTAAGATATTCTGACTCATACTGTATTGAATGTCATATTATCTTTATTAATGGTGATTGATAGATTATGAGGTGATATTTGTTTACAACTCATACTGTGTGCATAATGTGCATTATACGGGAAAATGTTTGATCACGTGAGACTAATCTAAAGTTTAGTCATGGTAGACTAACCTAAAGGGTGTCTTGGTGAACATTTTTTGATGACAAGCCATCGATATATTGGGTCAATATTATCTAAATCGCACACTCATTTGTGGTGTGTCATACATTGCATTACATGAGATTTACATTTCGGTGGTGGTAATTTATCTATTGGTGGATTATACAATATTTATCTATCATTTAGTCATTATAAGTTTAATTATCTTACTGAGCACGTTAATATATAGCTCATACCCACACAATTTATTTTGTCAGAAAAAATTGAGATGAAGATTTAGTTGACTGCAGTTGTCGTTGTGGTCGTAGTGACTTTTGTTCTTATGGTTGATGTTGAGTTAGAGAGTTTCAAGAAACTCTTGTTGATGTGTCAGTGATCCTTGACTATGTTGTATATGAGATGATAGTGCTCATGAAATTTATTTACAGTTGATTTTGTAATTATTATGAATTTAATTTGATAATCTTCTTATGATGTATAGTGGATTATGAGATAAATTTATATATATGATGATGTTGTTTAATCATTGTAAGATTTCTATCTTAGGAATTATTATGAGGTTTCACTAATAAGTTGTTAACTTATGCGATCGCATCCACCCAAAAAAGATGTTAATGACGTCTAATTAGGAGTGGGTGTGACAACACAACCTTAAAGAAAAATACCATATAGCAAAATCTCATGAGGTATTTTCTTTAAAGTCTCTCTATTATATCATAAATTTAAGTTACTATTGTATTCACATACCACGTACCATAATTTAATAAGGATTACTACCAAGTACTTAGTACTACCTAATCACTAGACTATTTTCTCATATACTTAGTACTTAGTACTACCTAAGCATTAGTAGTTTTTTTAAACTAAAATTAAATTTTTTTTATGAGTATGCATAATGATAACTCTTAGCCCTGAGCCTAAAAGTTCATAAAAATAAAACAAAATTTGAATTTTAGTTGAGTAAAACACTAAAGACGGAAAAATCTATATAAACAATAAAAAAGTAGTTTTATACTTGCTAAGTAATTTTTTGGTTTCGTTTACCCATGTTTTTTTGTATTTTTTTATTTTGATAAAAATAAGTCAAAAGCAAAGCTAGTAAAAGAACTTAAAATAGATGCCGACATTTCAATTTATTAGGTTCGGCTCTCCGAACCCTCCTCTAGACCTTAATGTTCATAATATTTCAGACTATTTATCTCATTACTCCATGTGTTAGTAAATCATATTCAACGGTAATATTGTTTTCTCATTTAAATTCATGATCCTATTTTATTAGTTTTGTTCAATGTTAATTGATTTCGTGGATTTAAATAAGATAATGACAATTGTTGGATATGATTTAGTAACACTTGGCATGATGAAATAAGGAGTCTAGAGAATTATAGACATTAATGTCTGGGAGGAGCCGAACCCCAGTTTATCTCAACACCAGCAGCGAGGTTTTGCAAGGATATATCATCATTGGAAATCTATGCGATTATAAATAGCAAAACATTATGGTGTATTTACACTTCAAATTTCAAACTCTTTTTTCTCATAATTTTAAATTTATGAGATATAAAAAAACACATGTCCTTATATTATTGGTTATATATTTAACTCCTACAAATTACGGATAGTAATATAAGATGAAGTTTAAACTTAACAAACTTTAATCATCAACCTAAGCTTTAATCTTTCAAACTTTGTTTTTTTTTCTTCTATCTAATTCAAATTTAGAAATTTATATAATTTTTATCTCAAGTAATTATCCTCTTTACTTCTCCATCAAAACTAACCATCCAATCCTTCCAATATTTAATATTTTTATTAAAAATATTATTATATTTGAACTATTATGTTATCCTAGCCTAAATCTCCGCTATGTTAACCTTATCTTAATCATAAGTACGATCTTTTTAGAATTTCAAACTAACAAACGTTCATGTGATAATAAATACTTTAAACTTCTAACTACTTTTTCTCATAATTTTGAATTTATAAAAATAATAAAAAGCCACATGTCCTTATGTTGTTGGTTATATATTTAATTATTACAAATTACGGATAGTAATATAAGATGGAGTTTAAACCTAAAAAACTTTAATTTATGCAGTTTTTATATCAAGTAATTATCCTTTTATAATATATATACATGTATATAAACTGATAAGACAAGCATGTCAATTAATTGTTTGAACTGGAGTGTTTAAATAAATCTTATCAAGTTGTTGGACATCCTCCTTATAAATAAGAGAAATAACTTATGTAGTAATCTAAAGTTACGAATTATTCTTCATTCTTCATTAGAGAATGGAAAGAATTAGAGGAAGAAGGGCTTACAGAAAATGAATATGAAGATGAAAAATTGGAAGAATAAAGGATTTTTTTTAGTTAAACCACTCTTAGAATTTATGTTTATGAGTTTCACTTTTATTGCAAGTGTTATTTTAGTGATATCTAATAATTTTTTTTACTTTATAGTTTTTCTGTTGTAATCTATTAGGATTAATATGATTATTTTTCTTTGGATGAATTTGATTTAAATGAAAATTTGCTATGACATTAATTTATCACTGTGATATGTGTTTATTTTTTCTTAAGAATTTTTGTGCATAGAATGTGCTTACTAGTTAGGAGTAGTCGATAAATGTAAAGCTCACATTGTCTCCAACATCCTAGCACAATAAGTTACTGTGGTCGTTACTTGGATTGTGCATTAGCAGCCTATTTGTAATTATATAAAGATTAGACCTCAAAATAGCAATAAGAAATGCGAAAAAATTATATTATTCTCTTATGTTTTGGTTTCGTATTTGGACATGATTTTTAAATTGCTTTCACAGACCACAGATTGGTTTAGTAGATAAGAAATTTTCTTGCTTAATATTTGGGTTTGAGTCTTCATAATCGTTCGATAGGTTAAATCTACTCTTTAACGCTCATAATATGCGATAAGGCCTACGTTTTGACTCCAACATAGGTACGGTGAAGTCTCTCACAAATAGCTTCATGATGCTGAGAGATAATACTCACTTGCGGATGTATAGAGTAGCTAATCTACATATATTCATTTTTTGTACCAAAAAAAAGTTGCTTAGGTTGATTGAGTTCAGGCGTGGTTGATTTGAGTGGATGATCCAACGTAATTTTTGATGTGTATAATCCATGTATTATCATCTGCAATGAGCTCATTGCTATCTCATCAAGAATACCTAACAGGGTTCACTTTTCCTCAACTTCATTGTTTTCCTTGCTTTTTTTTTTTGGGGGATTTTGGATAATATTATACAATTAAAAAAATTCATACAAAAATGTTATATGATATTGTAAGAATGATAGTTTTTCACTTAAAAATAAAACAACCAACAAGATAGGTTTCTATCACAATAATATGGTTGTGATATTATTCAACTAAAATTTTCTATACAAATTTCCTAAAATAATTTGGTTTTTCCCTTTTTAGTTTATCATTCAGGTAACTTTAGGAAAGAACAGGATTTCCTTTTGAGAGCTGATCACACGAGGACGCTTCCGTCATAACAACGACGAAGACGCCTCGTGTCAGCATGTCATTCACGGAATTTTGGCAGCTGCGAATTGATATCTCCACATTAGTATTTTGTAGCCTTTAGGGGAAGACGGCTAAATCCTAGCTGGCTAATTACTGTCTCGTGTTACAATACATCAGTCTTCGATCTTGTGAGCAATATTCAATCAAACAAATTCCCTAACTCGTGTGTTCTTCTTCAACAGCTTTGTTGCCTCTTTCTTCACTTTCCATTGCTTCAGGCTTGGTTTTACAATTCATGGATGGTCTACATCAGCTTTGTTGCCTTTAGTTTCTTCACTTCCCATTGCTTTTGTTTTTATTTCTTGCTTGGTTTCACGGAGGGTTGCTAAAATCAATTTTCCCACATTACAACTGCATGTAGTTTATTCAGCGAGGATTTTGAATTCACAAAAAATGTGAATTCAAAACCCAAAAAAATATTTTTAGAATAGGCAAAGTACGAAGAGAAGAGAATTACTCTGAACCCTCTATTTCTCTTTCCTCTCTCCTGGATCTCATCTTTCTCTCTCTAAAACTCTCGGCCAAGGTCCACCTCTCACAGCTTAACCAAGTCCCTTCCTCTCTTCTCCATAAAAAACTCTCCGCCATGGCCACCACCTCCACCACCATCTCCCACGGTAGAAACCCACACTAACGCCGTTGATTTGTACACACGCCGTGAACATCAAAGGCTACTTGATTTCTACTCTTCAAAGCTAGAAAACAAATCAAGGGTTTTGGGGAGGGGTTTGGAATACATCATGGGGGCTATTTTCATCCTTATAAATTTTCGATGGATAAACCATTCTGATTCCAGTGGCAAAGGGACAGAAAGGATGAGAGAAATGTGAAGCAATTAGAGAGTGAAATCAAAAGTTTGAGAGAGAATTGATGAGAGAAGGGTCAAAAGAGAGAGAAAATGAAGAAAAAGGTGAGAGACGTAAGAGGATTGTGTGATCTGTGCCATCTCTTTCTACCTTTCTCCTTTATTTAGCCGCTCGAATTGGCTTCAGCCGTTTTATGCCAAAAAATTTAGCCGCTCGAATTGGCTTCAACCGTTTTATGCTAAAAAAAAATCTAACTATAGAACTTTGTAGGCCAAAATTCTGTTAATGAAATGCTGACACGGGGCGTCTCTGTTGTTGTTATGACGGGAGCGTCCCGTGTGATCAGCTCTCTTTTCTTTTTTCATTTTAACATTCAGGTGATGGGCAGCATCATTTGGGTAGAGTGGACTTCATTGATTTACAATAGTGAATGTTATTTTTTTAAAACAATTTGTTCAGAAAGTCTAAATAGATTGACGTAGCAATAATATTTTTATAATTAAGAGCAATCATAATAATTATTTATTTTATAATAAAAAATTCTCAATCAATCACATTCTTATTTATAAATATTCGTTATGAAATAAGATCATCTTTTTTATTTGATATCACTTTTTTGAAAACTCAACAATTCCATGCGCATCTTGTATTGTTGAAACATAAAAGGATAATTTAGTGCCCAATACTTCCGTCACTACAACATCTAAGTTGATCAAATGAATGCAGCTCATCTCAATATGCGATGAGGTGGTTCTCATGTTTCAAAATGTGACTTCAAGGTCGCAATAAAGTAATACCAAGGCCAGCCCTAAAAATTTGGAGCTTGGATCCCTTCATTAATTGTAGTTTAATATGGCAAACTTTCCTTTAAATAAATTGTATTTCATCCATGATTTTTTCGAATTCCACTCAAAAGGTAAAGAAAATAAAAACATTACAAAGTTAGGTCCGTTTGATACAATTTTATTTTAATTTTTAATATAATTTTTTTAATTTTTAAGAAAAAAAGTTAATTTTTTTAATTGTTTTACTTTTTATTAATTTTAGTTTATAAAAACACAAAAATTAGAATAAAAAAAAACATTCTTTTTACTTATAAGAAAAAAAAAAAATTGAAGCTCTACCAAACCGCTCAATTATGTGGGATAAAACAATTCAACACTGCTAATTTCATTTTGCAGATGTATGGAAGTTACAATTGAAAATCGCCCACGGTGTTCACATGAACATGCAACTGTGCCATGGAACTACCTCGTCCCTATAACTTAATATATCCTTGAATCCGCATATGCTATGATATAGACATAACGGCGTGTTTGTTTCTGATACAAATTGAAATGAAAGCAACAAAATTTGGGACTGCGTTTGTTCATTCTGCAGAGCTGAATTGCTTTCTTGCGTCAGTACAAATTTCTGGTGGAGATGAGTGAGCTAGTAGTGATGAGCTTCAGTTCAACCACCGCAGGCTGAACCGCACCCGGCAGCACATCCAGCGCCGTAAGAGTCGGTGTGGGTCGCTGAGGCTTTGTCTTTGGAAACACCACCCCCACAAGAGAAGATAATAGCTGACATGAGAGTGAGGCTGATCACAGCCACCCACAAGACAAATGTTGTTTAAATAGTTAGATAAATAATTCCTATTTAATCACTATGTGTATAATTAGTGATCACAAATAATAAAATAACACGAATTATCTAATTATCAACTAGAAGCAATTTTAACTAGAAGACAATTAAAATTTGAATAAGAACAAACTAAATCGTAACGACTTACCCGGTTGTCGTTCACAAAAATAGAAAATGTAGAAATCGAAAGATAGATTGAGTCGAGTGTTTCACACTCTCTCCTTAAAGACAGATTCACCCCCCACAGTTGGTGCTTACGGGATGATGGGCGTCTGACTCCCAGGATAAAACGATCTCAGCAGTCTTTAGGCAGCACTTCGATAAAAACTGCTCGGCGGCTTCACCAGATGATCTGAACTCTCTCAGGAAGAAAATACGTGAAGAAGAAGGAATTCGTTGTATGCAACAATCGGAATTTTTCTTATGTTATGAATGCTAGAATGCTGCTCTATTTATAGAGCCCAGGTGCCTGTTCGAAACACTGGTTCGAACAGGTACCAGCAGCCAAACAGTCTCTTACCGGAGGGACACACCTGTTCGGTCAACGGTCACACCTGTTCGGTCAACGGTCACATCTGTTCGGTCAAACAGTCAGAAATTAATTAATTAATTAATATAAAATTAATTAATAAAATAATTAATTAATTTAATTCCGACCCTAGCCCAAAAAGAAAAGACTTGAACCGAACCCACGACCCACGCCCACGTCCCGTCCCGAACCGGACCGGACGGTGGCGGCGGCGCGCGCGCGTGTGGAGTATTGGGTCAACCCATGGGTTCCATAGGTCCTCCCTCTTTCACAAAAGTGGGGTGCCCCTTGGGGCCCAAACCTTACTCCAAACTTGGGTTATATATGGACAACTTATTTCCCATGAGAAATCAATGTGGGATAACCCACTTTCAACTACATAACCCATATTCAAGGGGGTGACTTTGGAAGCCAATAACTCATTCAATCCTACACGGATTTGAGCACTCGGAGGTGAATCCAACGCACCAATGACCCGACACAAAGGATGCATGGGTCCCACATTTATATTGGCTCAAAGATCAACAAAATAATGGGTTTACACCCATTTATTCTAACAATCCCCCACATGAATGAGATTGGCTGGAAATGAAAAATGCACATGAGAATACTGACTTGACACAGAGAGAGAGAGAGAGACAAGTAGAAAGTTACCGCATCGGGAAAGGTGGCTTTTGGCTTTGAACCTTCTCTAGTGAAATACCATCGGATTTATTTGGCTAACCAGTGAACATGATGTCTTGAACTGTTCAGCCGTTTATATAAACCAAGACAATAGTACTCACACGGTTCCTTTCAAATCATCTAGTGATCCATTCGGTTGTGTTCATTTTGGCCCTGAACAATGCCTGGTAGATTCATGAGTACTCTAGAGAAATTAGCCTTAAGAATTTCTCATAGAAGCGGCCCCTTCATACTCATATAGGTGATCTCTTATTAAGAGTATCCTACTATACTCCACTTGGAATTCCAAGGTATAAGAATCATTAAGAGCTAAGCTCATCTTAAACACTGTCTATTGGTTATCACTATTTCATCATAGAAATGGACAGCGGAACGAGTTCCTCAGTGATTTGTCCTAAGTCACGCACAATTTTGTTGTCCCGTTGAACCTAGATCTTGGGATCTCCAGTCAGCTAGGTTGGGTTGCCATTATGGTGACTTTTTAAGTCATAGGCTTAAGGCCCATTCCCCTCGATGAATTCTCTACTTGATCTTTCGTCAAGCCTTTTGTAAGCGGATCCGCAATGTTGTCCTTAGACTTGATGTAATCAATGGATATAATTCCATTAGAAAGCATTTGCCTCACAGTATTGTGTCGTCGACGTATATGTCGTGACTTCCCATTATACATGTGGTTTTGTGCTCTTGCTATTGCAGATTGACTATCGCAATGTATGCATATAGCAGAGACTGGTTTAGGCCACACGGGAATATCCTCCAGAAAGTTACGAAGCCACTCTGCTCCCTCTCCTGCTTTATCTAAAGCGATAAACTCAGATTCCATGGTGGATCTGGCTATGCAAGTTTGTTTTGAGGATTTCCAAGATATTGCTGCACCTCCTAGAGTAAACACATATCCACTTGTGGATTTAGAGTCTCTAGTGTCAGATATCCAATTTGCGTCTATGTAACCTTCTACAACAGCTGGATATCTCGTATAGTGCAGCCCATAATTCAAGGTGTATCTCAGATACCTGAGAACCCTAACTATGGCCTTCCAGTGGTTTGACCCTGGGTTACTCGTATATCTGCTCAATCTGCTTACCGTATAAGCAATATCCGGACGTGTGCAATTCATGAGATCAATTATCCGTGAGTATTCTAATTGAGATATGCCCTCATCATCGTTCTTGTATAAATGTAGAAAACAATCTATGGGTGTGTTTGCTAGACCGTTATCAGACTTACTAAACTTATCGAGTATCTTCTCGACATAATGAGTCTGTGATAACGCATATCCCTCAGATGTTTTAGTAATCTTAATACCAAGTATAACATCTACAATCTCTAGATCCTTCATGTCAAACTTACTGTTCAACAATTTCTTAGTAGCTTTAATAACCTCAGTATTGCTACCAATGATAATCATATCATCTACATAAAGACAAACAAGGACATAACCATGAGCAGTGTTCTTCACATAAACACATTTATCGCATTCATTTATCTTGAAGCCGTTTGACAGCATAGCATTATCAAACTTCTCATGCCATTGTTTCGGGGCTTGTTTTAGTCCATATAAAGACTTAACAAGTTTGCATACCTTTTTCTCTTTGCCAGGAACAATGAATCCTTCAGGTTGCTCCATATAAATCTCCTCATTCAAATCTCCATTTAAGAATGCCGTTTTAACATCCATTTGATGAATCTCAAGATTATGTAAAGCCGCAAAGGCTATCAAGATACGTATGGACGTTATTCTGGTTACAGGAGAATATGTATCGAAATAATCCACTCCCTCAGTCTACTTGTAGCCTTTGACTATAAGTCTGGCCTTGTATTTGTCAATTGAGCCATCTGCTTTCATCTTCCTCTTGAATATCCACTTGTATCCAAGGGGTTTATTACCAGGTGGAAGATCCACTAGTTCCCATGTATGATTTTGCAGAATTGACTCAACTTCACTATGGATAGCCTCTTTCCACAAAGGTGCTTCCGGAGAGGACATTGCTTCTTTGTAACTCTGAGGTTCATTTTCTACCAAATATGTTAGAAAATCAGGACTGAATGATTTTGCAACCTTTGTCCTTTTACCTCTTCTAGGTTCAGCGTCGTTTTCTTTATCCACTGACCCATAGTCTTTATCTACAATGGTATCATGAGTTCGTTTAAGCAAACTTGATCCATGTGTAGACTTATACGGAAACTCCTCCTTAAAGAAGGATACATTCCTAGACTCCATTATTGTATTCACATGAATATCTGATATTTCAGACTTGTGAACCAGAAATCGATATGCACTGCTATGTTCGGCATAGCCAATAAATATACAATCAACTGTTTGTGGTCCTAATTTTACCTTCTTGGGTAAAGGAACCGCTACCTTAGCTAAACAACCCCATACTCTCAAGTATTTATAGGAAGGTTTTCGACCTTTCCACATCTCATAAGGGGTTTTGCCAAGTTTCTTGTGGGGTATCTTGTTGAGAACATAGTTGGCGGATAGCAACGCTTCCCCCCACAAATTCTGGGGTGCCCCAGAACTTATCAACATAGCATTCATCATCTCTTTTAGAGTACGATTCTTTTGCTCAGCAACTCCATTTTGCTGAGGTGAATAAGGTGCAGTGGTTTGATGTATGATACCATATTCAACACATAGTTGTGCAAATGGTGATTCATACTCACCACCTCTATCACTTCTTAACACCTTAATCTTTTTGCTAAGTTGATTCTCAACTTCACTCTTGTATTGTATAAACATGTCTATTGCTTCATCTTTACTTCTCATTAAGTAGACGTGACAATAGCGAGTGCAATCATCAATGAAAGTTATGAAATATTTTTTCCCACCTCGAGTTTGAACATATTTCAAGTCACAAACGTCACTATGAATTAGTTCAAGTGGTTCCGTACTTCTTTCAATTGATTTAAACTGAGTTCTAGTCAACTTTACCTCAACGCAAGTTGCACATTTATCATTAGCATTAAAATCAAGTTTAGGCAAAGACTCTAATTTAACTAATCTACGCATGGTATCAAAGTTAACATGACCTAGTCTACCATGCCATACATTTGAAGACTGAAGCAAGTAAATAGAAGATGCAGTATTATTACTAGAAGGCTTAGGAGCCACAGTCATTACATTAAGTTTGAAGAGCCCATCGCTCAGATATCCTTTTCCCACAAACATTCCCCCCTTAGTAAGTACAAACTTATCACTCTCAAACACCAACTTAAAGCCCTTCTTACTCAACAATGAACCAGAGACTAAATTCTTACGAATGTCTGGCACATGGAATACCTCATTCAGAGTAAGTTCTTTGCCGGAAGTCATTTTCAGAACGATCTTCCCTTGACCTTCAACCTTTGAGGTTGCCAAGTTGCCCATGTAGAGTTGTTCACCGTCCACTGAGTGGTAAGATGTGAACATCCACTTGTTGGCACAGATGTGACGAGTGGCCCCAGTGTCCACCCACCATTCTTTAGTATTGCCAACCAAGTTTACCTCAGAAACTACGGCAGAAAGATTCAGGTCTTCCACATTGGCACAGAGATCCTCGGTCACATTGGCTTGAGTAGATTTCTTCTTGTGGTTCTCTGGATCCTTCTTCTTAAGATCCTTACGCTTGCGACATTCCTTGGCCGTATGACCAGTCCTGCCGCAGACGTAACATTTCCCTTTGAACCTTTTGAAATCGCCACCTTTGGAACCTTGGTAGGACCTTTGACCTTCATGCTTTCGCTTTTTGTCGTTGGATTTGGCTTGCTCCACCACATTTGCCTTTGACACCATATGGGTGTTAACAAACTTCTTCTCAGAAGCTCGATTGTCTTCCTCAATTCTTAGCCTGACGATAAGTTCCTCAAGCCTCATCTCCTTGCGCTTATGCTTCAGATAGTTCTTGAATTCTTTCCAGGACGGCGGCAATTTTTCAATTATCGCAGCCACTTGGAAAGACTCACTCAGAACCATGCCTTCGGCATGGATGTCATGAAGTATAACTTGGAGATCCTGGACTTGGCTAATAACTGTTTTAGAATCAAACATTTTGTAATCAAGGAACTTACCGACCACAAATTTCTTTGAGCCGGCGTCTTCCGTCTTATACTTCTTGTCTAAAGATTCCCACAGTTCTTTTGCCGTCTGCACGACACAATACACGTTGTAGAGTGTATTATCCAGTCCATTGAGGATATAGTTCCTACATAGGAAGTCAGCATGTTTCCATGCTTCCACCGCCGCAACTACTTGCTGGTCGGACTCATTCTCGTTCAGAGTAGGAACATCTTCACGAAGAAATTTTGCCAAGTTCAGAGTCGTCAGGTAGAACAACATTTTCTGTTGCCACCTTTTGAAATCAGTTCCATTGAACTTCTCTGGCTTTTCTCCGTGATTCACCGGCACATTTGGTGTATGCACTTGATTCACCGGCACTGTCATTGTCGGTACCGGTGTCCCAATCACAGTAGGAGTTGAAGTAAGAGTAGGAATAGGAGTATCATCAGCCATTTCTGGATTAACCAATTTTACACAAAATTTGAGTATTAATCCAGAAACGATATATAACACGACACTAATTAACACAGTTAAAAAATAGGAATTGGATCTGTCTTTAAGATTGTTGTTTAAATAGTTGGATAAATAATTCCTATTTAATCACTATGTGTATAATTAGTGATCACAAACAATAAAATAACACGAATTATCTAATTATCAACTAGAAGCAATTTTAACTAGAAGACAATTAGAATTTGAATAAGAACAAACTAAATCGTAACGACTTACCCGGTTGTCGTTCACAAAAATAGAAAATGTAGAAATCGAAAGATAGATCGAGTCGAGTGTTTCACACTCTCTCCTTAAAGACAGATTCACCCCCCCACAGTTGGTGCTCACGGGATGATGGGCGTCTGACTCCCAGGATAAAACGATCTCAGCAGTCTTTAGGCAGCACTTCGATAAAAACTGCTCGGCGGCTTCACCAGATGATCTGAACTCTCTCAGGAAGAAAATACGGGAGGAAGAAGGAATTCGTTGTATGCAACAATCGGAATTTTTCTTATGTTATGAATGCTAGAATGCTGCTCTATTTATAGAGCCCAGGTGCCTGTTCGAAACACTGGTTCGAACAGGTACCAGCAGCCAAACAGTCCTTTACCGGAGGGACACACCTGTTCGGTCAACGGTCACATCTGTTCGGTCAAACCGTCAGAAATTAATTAATTAATATAAAATTAATTAATTAATTTAATTCCGACCCTAGCCCAAAAAGAAAAGACTTGAACCGAACCCACGACCCCCGTCCCGAACCGGCGGGCGGCGGCGGCGGCGCGCGCGCGTGTGGAGTATTGGGTCAACCCATGGGTTCCATAGGTCCTCCCCCTTTCACAAAAGTGGGGTGCCCCTTGGGGCCCAAACCTTACTCCAAACTTGGGTTATATATGGACAACTTATTTCCCATGAGAAATCAATGTGGGATAACCCACTTTCAACTACATAACCCATATTCAAGGGGGTGACTTTGGAAGCCAATAATTCATTCAATCCTACACGGATTTGAGCAAGTAAATAGTCTAGATTCATCTCCTCTCGGAGGTGAATCCAACGCACCAATGACCCGACACAAAGGATGCATAGATCCCACATTTATATTGACTCAAAGATCAACAAAATAATAAATTTACAACCATTTATTCTAACAACAAAAACTACACTGCCTTGAGCTTCAACGCCACCACCAATCCATCTTGTCATCTCTCTTTCTCTTTCTCTGCAGGAGGCGCTTGCTTTTGAAACGAGCATTCCCACAGGTTTCTTATTCTTTTTTTTAGTTGACTTCAAAGGGAAACAGCCCCCTTCTCTCTCTCTCTCTCTCTCTCTCTCTCTCTCTCTCTCTCTCTATACTAGCAGGCAATAAATACAATAAAGTTCTTTTACGTTTAAAGAAAGTGGGTCAAGGAAATCAATGTGAATACTGAATTGGTGGTGATGCGTCTGCTTATTCCACTTTTTTGTCGAAGACTGCATATTTTTCTCTTGTAGTTATCCACAGGGTGGAAGTCTTTTCTTTCTTTTTTTTTTTTTCGTTCTCCTAGAGCATGAGCGAGAATGTAACGTAGTAATAATAATGCAACACATCAACTTGGGTTTCTTTTCTTTTTAATTTCTGTCCGAATATATTGCTTGCTGTGGTTGATCAGCATATTTTATTTACTAAGGATTGGTCATCATATTGCATATGCGAAGGCATAGACTTTGACAATATAGCTCCAGCCACTATGCTTGAAATAGTCCAACTTTATCCGCTCTTTTTTTCCCCACTAATTAGATGTATAAGGGAGGCCTTTGGGGAGGGGACGATGACAACTGACTTCGCCTCGAGAATGCGGATGTTAATCCCAAGCGTGGATTGACAAAATAGTAATATTCAGTGAGTCTGAGTCAAATTCTTTAAGAATCGATTCAATATGATGAATTAGCTCATAATTATACATCTCGGATCAAAGGAGAACTATAAACTACTTCTAAAAAGAAATAAAAATTGTTTGTTTAAAAAATTAATTCAATTAAATTAAAACAAATAGAAATTGCTTTAAACGGTAGGAAAGAAATTTTTGGATCTGATTGATCTGATTACTCAACTCTCCTGAAATTCTAACAGAAATTTTATAACTCAAATTATTGGTTTCATCTTAAGCCTTTAATTTAAAAGATTTAGCAATTAGAATACAATTGATTTTTAGACTAAGAATTATAATAAAATCAAAACCATAAATTTATATAATTGATTTTTACAATCTCTATACCAAACAAAGATTTGTGAATAGATATTACCAAACTTAGTCAAGAATCTAAGTTTTTTCAAATATCTAATGTTTAATTACTAATAATTAAGAAATTTGAAAAATAAAATAATGATAATTCAATTACTTCCATTGAAATCTTAAGATTCTTGAATAATCTTTACAATCATCTTGAAGAATTAAATTACGTTGGGAAAACACAATTTTTATTGTAATCAACTGAATTGAATCACAAGTTGAAGTACATTGAAAACCATGTAACTCTTCTCTATGCTGCTCTAAAAACTGCTATTAAAACCCCAAAGCTCGTAAAATGAAGAAAAAGTCCCGAATTATGCACAAATCTGCCTTAAATAGGCAAAAAAATAAAATAGAGCTGCCGTGTATCGTTCGAACGCTCTGTTACGACCCCAACAGAGTGTTCAAACGGCCTTCTAATGGGCTACTAACGTGCAATATCGGCCTCTGAATCTTCAAACAAGCTTCAAACTTGATCCAAACATACTTTTCTTTCTCTGGCCGTTGGAATGCCTGAAGGAACCGTTCAAATGCTCTCAGTAGCCATTCAGACGCCCACAGGGGCTGTTTGAATGAGCTTTATTCTTTTGTCCAAATTTTGTCCGAAGTTGTCCATTTTTAAGCTCACAACAAAACAAACTATGTTAATACTAAAATAGAGCTAAAAATATATAAACAACCTTAAACTAAAATTAACAAAATACAAGTTAAGGTGTTGTAATTGCATTTTTGAAGTATAACCACAAATCTACTGCTTGAGATGTGGGCTGAGAAGCCAACTTTATCTTTTTTAAGCTAGCTTTCTGAAGGAAAAAGTCAAGTAGTTAGGTAGTGCTGCGTTTTCAGTAGTCATTCCTATAAGGTTTACCTATATGGTGTTTTTTTTTTTACCACAAATTCAAGTTGCTAAAATAATAAAATACTATGTGTTATAATTTAATAGAGATGACTACTAGAAACTCAATATTACCTAACCATTAGACTTTTTTTCTCACTTTCATGGGACCAAAGAAAAATATTACACATAATCACATTTGTCACCTCATTTTTTTTCCTTACTGATGTAGTTGCAATAAAACGCTCCTTAGGAGGGGAAACTAGTTTTCCGAAAAATTTGCTTCCAAGAGTAGAGACAATACTTAAAATTTTAAGGAGAACTTTTAGGAAATATTTTAGAAATTCTAATATAATTTAAAGAAGCTTATCATAAAGTTTTATAAATGTTATGGAAACTCTATGGAAACACCTTATCATAATTTTTAGTATTTATCATACTCTCAAATCTTTTTTCACAATAGTATATAATTGTTCTAAAGCATTTATAGATATTGCGCAGCATTATTATTTTAATTGATCATGAAAATATTCTAAAATTTTATATTGTTATTTTTAAGATTCCTAATAAATTTTCTTATAGATTCTCTATATTCAATTTTATATCTCCTTGTACTTTCCATTTCCCATAATAGTTTTAGGTCACGTTTCACAATTTTGTTTTCGTTTCCCACTTTATGTCCCACATTAGTAGATGCACGTGGAATCCACTATTGTCTAGGAGTGAAAAAATTTAAAAAGAAATGGCATTTTGTGTAGCAATTTTGAGACCAAACAACAAAGCTATGCATAGTGAGATTTTTTTTTGGTTTTCAAACTTTTGAAAACATTCTCGGGTTTTTCAAGTTTTCTCCTTCAAAAGCTCCATTAAAAAAAAAAAAAAAAGTGTTTTAAAGGTTTATTGAGCTTTTTCCTTCAAAAGCTTCATTTTCAAAAAAAAATTTCACTTTCAAAACATTCACGGGTTTCCCTAGCTTTCTCCTTTAAAAATCCGTTTAAAAAAAAAAAGTGTTTCAAAGGTTGCTCGAGCTTTTTCCTTCAAAAGTTTCGTTTTTAAAGAAAAATTCAATTTTCAAAACATTTTCAAGTTTCCTAAGCTTTCTCCCTTAAAAGCTCTGTTTAAAAAAAAAAAGTGTTTCAAAGGTTTCTTGAGCTTTTTCCATCAAAAGTTTCATTTTTAAAGACAAATTCCATTTTTAAAATATTTTCGGATTTCCCGAGCTTTTTCCTTCAAAACCTCTATTTTCAAAACAAAAAAAAATTGTTTCAAAGGTTTCTTGAGTTTGTTCTTTTGAAAGCTTCATTTTTGAAGAAAAATTTCATTGTCAAAACATTCTCGGGTTTTTTGAGCTTTTTCCTTCAAAAATTTAATTTTCAAAATATTTTCAAGTTTTTCGAGCTTTTTCCTTCAGAAGCTCCATTTTCAAAATATGTTCTGAGATTTTTTGAGCTTTTTTCTTCAAAAGCTTCGTTTTTCAAAAATATTTTCGAGTTTTCGAGCTTAGACCTCAAAAAGCTTTGTTTTTCAAAATTCTAGGCTTCAAATTCAAATGAGCTTTCTAATACTCTTTTCAAAGAATTCCAAGTTTTAAATCAAACTAAGTTCCAAAAAGTTTCAAAATTCAAAATTCTTGGTTTTCTTGGTTTTCAAACCTTTTCCTCAAAAGTTTCGTTTCAAAGTTCCAGGTTTTTAAACTTTTTCCTCAAAAAGTTTCATTTATTTGTTTAAAAAAAAATTCTAGGTTTTCAAATTTTTTCCTCAAAAGTTTTGTTCCCAAATCAAGTTTCAAGTTTTCAACCTCCAAAATTCTAAATTTCTAATATTCCAGCCCATTCGGATGCCTCACGAACAAAATGAGACTCTTACTCAATCGTTTTCTGTCTTCGACAATCAAAGACAAAAAAAAAAAGAAAGATGTAAGGACTCCATTTTTGCCCGCTCGACAATCTCCGATCCACATCGGCCTACCAACAAACGTGTTACAACACTATCAAGCCCAAACCGGCTTTTAAAAGAATCAAGTTAAATCGGTCATTTCCCGGTCCTATCGGACCTAACTGAAATCAAATGACCAAAATGCCGCTAGGCTTTCCAAGGTAGTTTTCAGAGACCGGGCAATCTTCGAAACCAATCACCACCGTTGGAGTGGCAGAAGCACCCACAAACTATCACATCATTGGAGTGATGAAAGCACTTATAAACTATCAAGTCGTCAAAGTGACGGAAGCACTCACAAACTATTAAGCCTTTGGAGTAACGGAAGCACTCACAAATTCTCACACCGTCAAAGTGACAGAAAACTCACAAACCTTAAGCAGTTCACTTCTGGTACCTGCTAGTCCACCAACATAGAATGTCCGTTATGTCTCTTGGCATTAGATGACTTCTCGAGATCAGATAATCTCTAGAACCAACACCAAACCATCAGAGTGATGGAAACACTCATAAACCTTTAAGCCGTTGGAGTAACGAGAACACTCACCAGGTCGACGCGGGTATGGCATTAAAACCCCTAGTGTCACGAGATCGAAAGCGCCTCTTGGTTGTGTTGGGGACTGCAGAATTTTTCACGACTTGGCTATAGTGTATATGCATACTACCAAATATTCTGATCTGATTAGTATAGCCTAATTTACGTGATTGGAATCGTACCTTCGAGACCTCTCTAGTTTGATCCCGAATAACAAGAATCAGTACTAAACACAAAGCAACCGCTTGAACTCAACCTTTAAACTTCTGCTGTATTCCTCGTACACGCCTTGCTCTACAGAGAGTGGGCTCGCCACTACTAGGATTTTTCTTCCTCACAAAAATGTGTATCTCTCAATTATGTGCAGAGTGTAACCCTAGCAGCTCTTAAAGCGCGTATATATCTAGGCTACAACAAGGACCATAAGATTAGTATAACTAGAGCTTCCTACGCAAATAAGGACTCCTAATCCAACCAGGATTAATCCTTATTTACATAAATTATAATTTATACCACTAACGAATTATAATTGCACTCCCTGTTATACTAGAAATTATATTTTGAGCTCCATATTATTAAATGCTTATTTATCTCCCCACGTTAAGATTACAGATACCCGTCTATTAAATTAAATTACTGACAATTAAATTTAATAGACTTATTTAATTCCTTGAGACCTTCCACTTAACTTATTTGATATGTTGGATTTATAATCCACCTGCAGGGTTTGACATAATCAAAACTTATAAGCTTCCTCAATAGGGTATCATCAATCCCTATACGGGGACATGGATTCCATCAATAATAAATATTCACCATACATGTAATGTTATTGTCCAACTCACTGAGTTTATTGACCCACAAAGAATCTCACTCTTCTGTGAATCAAAATAATAAATACTATATGCACGTGTCTATTTATTATATTAGGATTAAGAGCATAAGCACTCATAATAATCATGATGTATGAATTGTTTTATATAGTCAGTATAAAAACAATTAGCTCAACATGATCCTGTTCAATACACACAAAGTCTACTAGTGCAAGGAGTTTGAACTATATTGTTTTTCATAGTCAAGAAAGACCTATTAAAACTTTGTACTACAGTCTTACTGATGGTGTGTCCATTTCCATCTAAGACTGTGAACGATAAACTTATATTCCATAAGAACCAATGATATGATCTTCCGTGTGTGAGTCATACTCTACACACCAAATCATCTACTATATAGAACAAGAGACACACATGCATAATCATTAAATAAATAAAGCAACGTAAACATTTCTCACACAGATTCTCATTAAAATGGAATAACTAATTTATTAATAAATACTAAAGTCATTATACAAAGCATGTCTTTTAGTATAAATTCCAACAGGTTATGGCACATTTTTTAGAGAAAAGAGAGACCTCCGGAAACCAACTCGTCATAATCATCGAAGTGACGGAAACATTTGTAAACCCAAGTTAATACTGATGCCTGCTAGCCCGTCTCGATGAAAAATAATCAAACTGCCCTTAGGCATAATGTCACATTTTACGAGAAAGTACAAACTCCTTGAGACGGTAAGTCCATCCAACCCGACACGTCTTGTGAGAACATCTTGCGAGAAAATACAAACTCTTTTAGACGGTAAGTCCATCCAACTCGGCACGTCCTTGAAAAAGTACTAAGTCCTTGAGACGGTAAGTCTACCTTTCTAAGATTATCCCTGAACAGTTCGGTATGTTCAATATTGCATTCTAACTGACTTCGGACCCATTCCGGTGATACCTGGTCAAAATGACCATTTTGTCCTTGGAAACCCTCGACACGCTCATCAGGAAGTACAAGTTTCCCGAAGCAACAAGACCACACAGACTACCTCTAAGTAGTTAGACACACTCTTCTGTGAGAATAAAGTCCACTCTAGCCTCATTCCGACAAGTTCCGATCAAAATGACCATTTTGCCCTAGGGGCTCGGGCCTCTGTTCCAACCACACCGGCTTTAGGAATCAAACCGGTATCCACCTGGATACTCTGAATGAGAATCCTGTCCAATGCCAAATGAGTTCTTGACTTAAAACACGCTTAAGTCATTAAAACCTTCGTGAGGCGTATCATAAACACTCTGCTTAGGTTGACTTTTTCCTCAATTCCTTGACTAAAATGCACTATCAAATGACTTGAGAAATGCGTAAATTAGAAAATTTTTGAAATCTTTTATAGAGATTTTTCTATCGATACGGATCGATTGAAAAGATTGCTTCCCAAAGTGTTCGATGACGTGGCCTGAAAGTTACTACTTTGAAAAAACCCTTAAAGTTTCTCACAAATGCTCTGCCAGGGTAGAATTTTGCTTCAATTCCCTGATTAAAATGCACTATCAAATGACTTGAAAAATGCATAAATTAGGAAATTCTTTGAAGCTTGTCTGGAGGAGCTCCCATTGGTATGGTTCGATTGAGGAGGTCGCTTTCCGAAGGCCACAATCATGTGGCACAAAAACTAACATTTCTGGAAACCCTTGGGGCGTCTTATAGACGCTCCAAAATCTTATTTTCATGCACACTTTTCGGTTTATAAGAAACAGCAGGGGAACTCTTTCTACGTGACCGATTTCCCCAAATCTTTCCCAGATTGCATGAATTTTGAGGCAAAATCAGTATAAAAGTTACCAGCAGTGGAGCGTGTGCTGCATGTACCCAAATCTTGATAAGATTGGATAAAACTTGCCTTACAACCCAAGCTGGGGTAGTACAAGGACTGTCACATGGCACTTAACCACTAGCCTAGTACAGGTGCATGTACTATATGCGCTGGCCGAATATTGGCCAGGCGCATGTAATACATGCAATAGACCCCAGTAACTTTGTCTATAAATACTAGGCCACTCCCTATGTAATTTAAAGCCACAAACAGTAGCAAAACTCTGCCAAATTTAATCCAGAGCTCCAAAACTCAAGGACACCCTAAGTTCTTTAAAGCTCTAAGCTAATTCAAGCCTTCTCAAGTCCATTCAAGACCATTCAAGCTTAGGCTACTCAACAATGGTGGATTAAAGGTGCTTTGAGGCAAAAGGTAAAGCTCTCTTTATATTTATGTCTCTCCCACTCATTCTTTTTTCTCTTCAAGCTTACTTGGGCTTTCTCTATTTTAACCCCCATCTTCAACCTCTTTTTCTTGCATACTTGAAACAAGAGAGCTCTAAGGTCATGCTCAAAGGAAAGCCTATGAGAACCACTGGTTGGGGGACCTCTCATAGGCCTACTTAATCATAGTACCCCAGAGGCCTTGCAATGTGGTGCAGCCTTGAACCTTGTATGCTTCATGACCCTTTGCATATAAATGCTGTATTATTCATGTCTTGCTTGCCCTGGCTTCACTTTCTATGTTTCAAACCATTTTAAAAAACTTCATTGTTTCCATCTTCCAAAGCTCTCCAAAGTTCATGTTCAAATGATTTTCAAAAAGTGACTCTAAGTTGGAGTTTCTTGAAGTTTAAGCCAAGAACTCTAGTTTTCCAAGCCTTGAAAAGCTCTCCAAAAAATCTCAATTTCTACCCTTGCATCTATGCATTTCACTCTCTTGAGTTGCATAAAAATGGTTTTCAAAATCCCCTCTTTAAAAGAGGTTTTCAATACCTTTAAAGCTTTAAAAAACAACCCTCCCTGAGGAGGTTTTCAATGATTTTGTTCTCTTGAGTTTTGAGGTTGGAATGGTCTTAAGGAATCTCTCTTTGGAGTGATTTTTATCAAAACAACCATATAAACCATAGCTTACTAGAGTGGTTTTAATGCCCCAAAGATGGTTTCCAAAACAACCCTCCTTAAGGAGGTTTTCAATAAAGGTTCACTCTCTTGAGTTTACACAAAAGTGATTTTTAAAACAACTATCATTTGAGTAGTTTTCAAGTTTTCAATTGGTTTTCAAAACTACTTGTCAATATTGATTTTCAAAGTTTCACTGTCTTGCGTTTGTGGTTGTAATAGTTCTAAGGCAACCCTCCTTTGAGTGATTTCCAAATACTAACTGACTTGCACCAAATAATGTCTTCAGATAATTCCAAGCGCAGGATGGCGAAATAGTATAAACTCGGTAAGTTTGGGGTCGAATCTTCAGGGAACAATTTGACAAGCTGAAGAGACTATATCACTCTCTCAAATCATACACAAAATCTCGCTAATCACTTCCAAAAAGACCAAAAAGTATCACTTGAAAGTTGAATTGTTTATACTAAACTAAACTAGGAAAATTGATTTGTATTCAATAAAAGAAAAGCCTTGAAATCAATTGATCCAACCAACTGCTTCATTCAAAATTCCAATGGAGATATTGTATAACTCAAATCATTGATTATGTTGTGAGTCTTTGATTTGGAAGATTTAGCGATAAAAACATTATTCTTTGGCTATCAAACATAGAATAAATCAGGTTTAAAACCATAGATACATACCATCGACTTGTTGCCAAGAATAATAAAAAACCTAAGTTTTCAAAAATATCTACTCTAGATTGAATCAATTTTAGAATCAAAGATACATACTATCAATTCATGCAGTACATATACTAAATATTGATTCATGCATAAGTATTATCGAACATAGTTAAACATTTAGGTTTTCGTAAGAATCTATGGATTGATTCCAAAGAATTAAAAAGAAGAAGAAGAAGATTTGAATGCTGAAAATGCAATTTACCTCCATTATTCATCTGATATTTTAATTGAACTTCATAATTAATTCCAAGAGTGGATTTAGCTGCTCACCTTCATAGGAAAATACAATTGTATAAAAATATACTGAATTGAATGAAAGCCTGAAATTCTTGTTACAAGAATTGAGAAAAACTATGAAACCTAACTAGAAGTAATAAATAAAACTCTTTCTAGCTGCTACTAACTCTCCTAAACAATAATGAAAAAGCTAACCCTAAAAACAACAACAACCTCAGCTTTTATAGGCTTTCAAAAATTTCAATCCCGAAATACCATTCGAACGCCCATATAACTGTTCGAACGTAGTGTCCACCGTTCGAACACAGCGTCGAACATACATCGAACAGGAAAATAGCTCTCTAAATCTCTCGAACAGACTTTGAACCTGGTCTTGACGTGACACCGTTTGATGCACTGTTCGAACGCAAAACTC
The DNA here is from genome assembly GCA_033060915.1 of Euryodendron excelsum. Lineage (NCBI taxonomy): Eukaryota > Viridiplantae > Streptophyta > Magnoliopsida > Ericales > Pentaphylacaceae > Euryodendron > Euryodendron excelsum. The sequence continues at coordinate 13,985,493 of CM065388.1, read as the reverse complement.
TATTGTTTGAACGGTCTATGTCATGCTGATATCATGCATTCGAACGCATTCTCTGGTCGTTCAAATGCCTTTTTGTACTTCTGCTCAAAATTTTCCTTTTAAGCATGGGATTCCTAAAAACATGCATAAAACTAAGTTAGTAACTAAATAGGACTAAAACAACATAAATAATCTTAATTTAGGTCTAACAAGAAACTAGTTAAGGCATGTAGATTGTACTTTTGGAGTATAATCACACCCCCTCCCCCAAACTAACCTTTTGCTAGTATCTAGCAAAATACTAATAACTAAAAGATATATCTACTTTTGTGGTAGTTATGAATGCATTTTAGCATATTCACCAAGCCTTTAAACCCCTATGTTACCCTTAGTGGACAAGTGGTGTCTCGTGAGGGTTTCCAGTGATGGTACCCACAAACATCTATCCATATCACGTGAAAGATAATAGAAGTACATGAAACATACATAACTCCATTCAAGAAAATTATCATTTCACCCTAAATTCTGAGCCATGCAAGATAAAGGCATAAAGCATATAAGAAAGAATCACATAAAAGTGTACTAATAATGACATACAACTCAACTATCTCAAAATCATGCAATTATATCCTGTATACTTTGATTCAAATCTCACTAGTCATACACTCATGAAGGACATGAAACACATGAGTCTCTCAATGGAAAGCTCTTCAATAGAATAAATGTCAATGAAACAACAAAAGAACAATTCCAATATCAAAAACTGCAAATATGTAAGTGTATCGATTTAGCACAGCATCATGAAAAAATATCCATAGTTTAAGCATTAACTAGAGAATTGACATAGAATGATTTATACTCAAAAGGATTAGTAACTTATGTAAATTTTAGATAAACTAAGGCGAATGAGGAGAAAGAAAGAGATAGTAAAACTTAACACATGTATTGTGCGCTACATGTGATGATCAATAAGTATACACTTCTAATTTTTCAACTTTTCAACAAGATTATTCTCTTTTTGTTCTTCTTCTTCCACTTATATATATATATATATATATTTTCTCTTCCTGCCACGTATATAGATTTTCTTTTTTTTTTTTTTTTTTTCAACTCCATACATTTTCCACTTTTACAAACTCTCATAAGCAATGATATTAAGTTCTTTATCATAGAAAGTATTTCAACAATGATATGCATTTTGTTTTCTTCAAGGATTATATGTGTACGAGTATCAAGACAAAGAAATTAGACACAAATAGCTTAGAAGGAATAGAATGGCTTCAACCTAATATCCGAAATACATTAAGTTCAAAATTCAAGAGAGTATAAGTGTCAATGCCTCTAACTACTACCCAACATATAAATCAAAATCAAGTATAATGAAGCTATTGAATGAATAGAAGATCAATAAAACATTATTGACTAAATGTAAATAAACTCAGATAGAAGATAATTTGGCTCTAAAACTCACAAAGTAAAATCTCTACCTTTTAAGGATATGTATACACAACATCGCACCTTAGTTTCTCATACTCGAGAATGTAGAAAACACGTGGTACTCTCTCGTTAGAACTCATCCTCCTAGAAGACGAGTGCAACTAGGCTTGAACTTGAAATTGATTCGAACAAGAGCTTTGAGAAAAAGTTTGGAGTCGCCACCTAACTTTGTTAAGGTGAGTTAGGTCACCTAAAACTAAGTACAATCCGAAGATTAAACTTAAATTTTTTAAAAAGGTTTTGAAAATGCCCTTCTTAAGAAGGTTCTTGGAAAAGAGGTCTTAGTACATTTTTAAAAGTGTTAAAGCCCTTTTAAAACGCGACTCCAATTTTAGTCTTCGAAATATAAATCTATAGTCCGGGAGTTGGTTATGTATAGGAAAGATATCCTAAGATCATCACCTTACCCTACCCTTTTAGTACCTACATGTCTAGTCACCATTGGTTAACTCACTTGAATAACTGGTTACTAATATCTATTTAATATCCAGTTTAAAATTTTGAAAAATGGTTTGGTTATCACTTTGGATGAGATGATGTAATGATGCAAGTTTTGGATCGAATTTGAAGAAGGTTGTTGAAAATAATTTAGACTTGACAACATTTTTTTGAAAAGAGGATTTGACTTAAAATAGAGTTATGACCACACCTATTTGAAGGTTGCCTTCGTATCTCATTTAGCGAGAATCAGGTCATTCATAGTTTTGGCCAGGGCCCGATAGAAAATAAGTGCATTGAGGCCATTGGAAAACACATTGGGGTTTAATTTTGAAAAATAGGAACATTTGGGCTTTTGGGAACTTTGAAGACGCATTGAGATCTTTGGAAAGATCTGAAGACACTTTGAGGTCGTGGAAAAAAGAGAACTTGAGAGTTTAGAAAAATGCCTTCGAACTAGGACTTGGGTTGTTTGAAGTGTTTTTGAAATCGGGTTTGAAGATGATTTTAAATGTTTTTGAATTTAACTCAAGAGAGTTTTGAAATTTTTTTAAAACAACTCGAGGGAGTTTTGGAAGTGCTTTGAAACAACTCAAGCGAGTTTTGGAAATATTTTGAAATAACTCAAGGGAGTTTTGAAAATATTTTGAAATCTTGTTTCAAAACTTTGGAGGTAGAGTTTGGATTGAAAATGCTCTTATGAACTTATCTTTGAGAAGCTTTTGAAAGTAGTTTTTGAATACCTTATGAAAGATATGTTTAATGTTTCATCATCTTTAAGAGGTTAGTCATTGAAGAACTAAACTCCTTTAGGATTATGAGTTTTGAAAATATATTTGAAAAAGGGGCTAGAAACTTCCCTGTGGTTATTAAAACTTTAGGGTTATAGAACACTTCTTGAATATCTCACTTACATTTGAACAATCCTAATCATTGAAAGGTTAGGGTTGCTTTAAGAATGTGATATTTGAAAAAGACTTTTGAAAAAGAATTTTGAAAAAGACTTTTGAAAAAGGTTTTTGAAAAGCATTTAGGGTCGACACCCTATATAGACCTTAGAAGGTCAAGCTTGATGTGTCACTTCCTCTAAGGAAACCCTAACCATGAGAGGGTTAAGATTGCCTTAGAGTTATGAGTTTTGAATCACTTTTCAAAATAGCTTATGGAAATGTTAGGTGTTTAGCCATGTTTGTCAAGACAAGTTTAAGATAATTCTTAAAAATATTTTGGAATAGGGTATGGAAGAATTAGAAAAGACTTTTAAATTGATTTTTGAAAACTCAAGAGAGTAGGATCTTTTTAAATGCATCCCATGCAAATGATTTTAAATTGAAAAAGGGTTTGAAAGAGGTTTGGAATTGGAGTCTTTGAAGCCTTCTAACTAATAGTTAAGATGACCTAAGGTCAACTAACTTGGGTTAGGTTAACCTAGAGTTAATTAAATAAGGTTAGGTTAATCTATGGTTTGGACAAATAGGGTTAATTAACTAGGGTTAGGCTAACCTAGGGTTTGGAAACTAGGGTTAGCTAACTTTGGTTAGGTTAACCTAAGGTTTGGAGATGTCCTAAGGTTAGCCAACTAGGATTGGGTTAACTTAGGGTTTTGAAAGGTGGTTTTGGACTAAGGTTTTGGCATAGTGGTTTTGGGAAAATAGTTTTATGCATGAACTTTGAAAAGTAGTTTTTGGAAACTATGATGTTTTGTAAAGGACTTGGAAAACAACTCTAAAGAGTTACACGAATTTTGAAAAAGATTATTGCATGAAAATGGGCTCTAATAAAGTGTAGGGTTTATATGGTTGATATTTGGAAACTACTTCAAGGAGGGTTTCATTGGGACCATTATAACCACTAACTTAAAGAGAGCCAAACTTTTGAAAACCAACATGTAATGGTGGTTTTAAAAAACTATTTTTTATGCAAAATAAAGAGAATGCAATTTTGAGAACCCTTCTTGAAGATGTTTTGAAAATCACTTTTATGATGTAGAAAATCACTTTAGTAAGTTAAGATTCCTATGGTCAGTAAATGGGGAGACCAGTCAAGAGAGGGTTCCATAAGGACCATTTCAACTACAAAACTTAAGAGAGAAAAACTTTAAAAATCAAGGTGAAATGTGAGATTTGAAAACTATTTTAATGTAACTTGAAGATAGTAAAATGCAATGATGCAAAAATGAATTCAAGGAGCTTAAAGAAGGCTCCCTAGGATATAGAAATCCAAAGTTTCAAACTAGGCTCCAAGAAACCAACTCTTAGGGCCATTTTTAGAAAAACACTTGAATATGAATTTTAAAAAATGTGTAGAGATTAGAAATGCTAAGGGGTTTGAAAAATGGCTTTGAACATGAAAAATAGAGCTAAGTATGCAATACATGAGCATAATAACTATATGCAAGGGGGTCATGAAATCATACAAGGCTAAAAGGCCACACCACATTTCAAGGTGCTCCAAGTCCTTACCATCTCAAAGTAGGCTTGTAAGAGATCTCCCTACACGGTGGTTCCCACAAGATTTTCTCTAGGCATGACCTAGGAGCTTTCTTGTTCCAAGCAAGCAAGAAAAGAGGGAATAGAAGATGGGAGTTGAAAATAGAGAATAGTCTAAGTAGGCTAGGAGGGAGAAGAGAAGAGTGGGAGATAGCAAAATGTAAATAAAAATATTACCTTGTCTTCACAACTTTTTCAAACTTCAATGGAGAGCTTTGCTTGAGATTTGAAGAGGCTTCAATGGCCTTGAAGTGGGCTGAAGATGGCCTTTAAGTTGCTTGGAGGCTTTATGGATGGGTGTATAGGTTTAAAGTGGGTGGAATCTAGCTTAGATGCTTAAAAGGTTGAAAGAGGTAGAGTATTTAGGATGTTTTTGAGGTTGTGGGAGTGTTTCAGCAGGGTTTTGCCATTGATTTTAGCTCTGAATATTCAAGGGGGGAGGTTTGGAATTTATAGGCAATCTGTTGGGAGCTGCCACATGTGCTACATGCGCCTAGGCAATTTTTGCCTTGGTGTATGTAGCGCATACTCCAGTACTATTCCAGTGGCTAAATGCCATATGGCACCCTCTGTATTGACTCAACTTGAAGAGCAAGCAAAGTTTTGATCAATCGGATCACAATCTAGGCGCATATAGCATACGCTCTGCCGCCGAGAACTCTGTGTTAACTTTGCCTCAATAATTGTGCAATTCAGGAAAGATTTGAAAAAATGGGTGCCGCGCCCCGATTTTTGACCAAGTCTTTTGGGCTTGAAAAAAAGCACAAAACTCCATCACCGAGAGTGTTCGTTTAAACTTCGCATTGATAATTGTGCCAATTGGGGAGGTTTCAAGAAAATCGGTTGCATCGACAGTGTTCTCCTAGGGTTTCTTGTGGACTTTCGAGTTTTCAACAAAACTGAATGGGTTTTTGAAAGTGTGAGATATCATCTTGGGAAGTGTGCATGAAATCGCATTTTTGCAGAGCGTTTGTGATATGCTCCGTGGGGGTTCAAAAGTAGTTGTTTGTGTGCCATATGATCGAGGCCTTCGGAAAGCGATATTTCCAATTGGATCGTACCAATGGAAAGTACTCTAGAAATACTTTTGAGAATTCCTTAATTTATGCATTTCTCAAGTCGTTTGACAGTGCGTTATAATAAAGGAATTGGAGAAAAAGTCAATCTTGGCGGAGTGTCTGTGAGACGCTCCAGGGGTTGCTGAAAATAGCAATTTTCAAGCCACGGGATGAGGAGCTTCGGGAAGCGATCTTTCCGATTGAGTCGTATCGATGAAAAGACCTATGAACGAGCTTTCGGGAATTCCCTGGTTTACGCATTTCTCAAGTCGTTTGACGGTGCGTTATAACCAGGGAATCAGGAGAAAATGCAATCTTAGCGGAGCATCTACGAGACGCTCTAGGGGGCTTTCGTTGAGTCAAGAGTGTTTAGTGTCGTAAGGTCCACCTTAGGTTAAATAGGGGAGTATGACAAGACCCGCTGTTCACTATTCTAGGACCAGTGCAGTTTCGGGGTGCATTTGGGTGGGCCAGGGCCAAAATGGTCATTTTGACTGAGCTCAGTTAAAAAGGCCAGGAACGGGTTAGAGTGTTGTGTTAAGTGTGCAGAGTCATTCAGGGATGATCCTGGGATATTTTCTACTGTTTGGTGAGATTTGTATTGTGTGGGGGCATTTAGGGGTAAAATGGTCATTTTGATCGGAGTGAGCCGGAATGGGACAGGAGTTGGACAAATTGGCAGGTTGAGGACGCCTAACTATTTATGATCACTGTGGAAAGGTGAACTTATCATCTTGAGGGATTTTGAACTTGCTCAAGCCGTGTTTGGAGGCCCAAGGGGCAGGTTTGGTCGTTTTTCACCCAGTCAGGCTAGCAGGCGCCGGTGTCAACCTAGGTGTTGGTTTCCTAGACCGCCTGATCTAGGAAAGCTACCTGTGCGGTGTTGGTCCCTGAGACCGCCTGGTCTCAGAGAGCTACCTGTGGGATGGTGTTAGTTTCTGAGAATGCCCGGTCTCAAAAAGCTACTTGTGAGGGTAGTGTTGGTTTCTGAGAACTCTTGGTCTCAAAAGCTACCTGTGAGGGTGGTGTTGGTCTCCGAGAATGCTTGGTCTCAGAGAACTACCTAATGACGGACATTCTACATTGGCGGGCTAGCAGGGGCCGGAGATTGCCGAGCAGGCAAAAATAAAGTGCTTACAATGGGTCATATTCACAATGTTTTCCTATTGTTTCTCAAGAATCAGAACTTATGGGGGGCTTTAAAGGTGTTTGGAAGGGTAAGATATTGCCTTAAGAAGCGTGTATGAAAACACACTTTTTTGGAGCATCTGTGATATGCTCTGTGAATGTTCAAAAGTAGCGGTCTTTAGGCCACGTGATCAGGGCCTCCAAGGGATGAACTCTCTGATTTGACCGTACTGATAGAAAGTGCTTAGGAAATACTTTCGAGAATTCTCTAATTTATGCATTTCTTAAGTCGTTTGATGGTGTGTTAGAATTAGCGAATCAAAGGAAAAGACAACCCTAGCGGAGCATTTGTGAGACGCTCCAGGGGTTTTTGAAAGTGGCAACTTTCAAGCCACGCGATCGGGGGCTGTGGGAAAAGATCTATTCAATCGAGTTGTATCGATGGAAAGACCTATGGACAGGCTTCTAGGAATTCCTTAATTTACGAATTTCTCAAGTCGTTTGATGGTGCGTTATAATCAGGAAATTGGGAGAAAAGACAATCCTAGCGGAATGTCTGTGAGATGCTCCAAGGGAGTTTCTTTGACTCGGAAGTGTTTAGAGTCACGAGACTCACCTTAGATTGGACATGGGCATAGTATAGGGTATGCCGGTTTGGTACCTAGAGCTAGTGTGCTGTCAGGGCGCACTTGGGCCACTAAGGGTAAAATGGTCATGGATTAGAGTGGCATATTAAGCGTGCTAAACTGTTTGGGGACATTCTTGGAAGGTGTACTTACCGTCTGAAGGGATTTGTGTTGTGTTGGACAAAACGGTCATTTTGACCATAGTTGACTGGAACGAGACCGAAATTGGTTAGGATGGCGTAGTGAGTACGCCTAATTGTCTAAGGACATTTTGGAAGGGTGGGCTTACCGTCTTGAGGGATTTGTGTTGTGTTGGTGTGCTTAGGGACAAAACTATCATTTTAACCAGAGTTGACTGGAACGGGACCGAATTGGTCAGGATGGCATGTTGAGTATGCCTAATTGTTTAAGGACATTTTGAAATGATGGACTTACCGTCTTAAGGGATTTTGAACTTTCTCAAAGATGTGCCTGGAGGCCCAAAGTGCAGGTTTAGTCATTAGGCTTCTGTTGAGTCCAGTGGGCCTGAGAAGCGGTTGACTAATTGGATAGGGGTCCAAAAGTTAATTTGGGCTTGAATATGCCTATGTAGTTTTGAAAGTGATCTGGCTGGACTAGAGATTGCTGAGCAAGCAAAAATGGGGTGCTCACACACAAAATATCAACATAAGATGTCATATAGCATGCTAGGGCACAATGATGTAATCTTTTTCTTACGATGGTTTTATGACAAAAACTTACAATGCATCATAATAATAATGTGAATCAACAATTAACTCAAATTTAGTCTAATGCATGACTCAAAATATTCTCAACATCATAAGTGCACTAACATGAATATTGTTATGGTTTTTACAAAATCCTTTTTAATACATGCATCATGAATAATAAAGTAATCAATAAAAGTACAGATAAATATGCTAAAGATACAAACCAAAATATTCCAAAACCATAAGATACTCAAACATTTATCGAAAAACTCAAGTGTCTGAAAGATAGTCAATATAATGCAACACCTGAAACTAATCCATAAAACATGAAAAGATTTAAAGTATAATAGACCGAGATAACAGAATAACAAACACGTAAAAAAGATAACACAAAACATATCCATTAATGTGCGAAAGAGTTTTAGATACTTGAGATGATATGAACATGCAAAAATCACACAATATCTAAACTCTACCCCTAATTATCCTTGTCATCACCAACAATTGGCGGCTGCATATAGTGATCCATAACCAAAACAATCATGTGCTTAAGTGTACCCTGCTGTGCACTAATACGACCCTCTAGCATACTAAGATGATCCGTATGTGCCTTCTGTGCTGCTGCTCTCTCATCCATGGCAACCTTAGTCCTCTCAATTGCAAGTCCCTGTTGAACAAGGGTCTAACTCTGCTGCTCTAATATGACACTATGCGCTGTTAATGTCTGAGACTACTACTCAAGGCTCACTAAGAGAGCCTAAATACTTAGAATATGGTCTGGACCCTGCTGCTTTGGCTGCTGTGCAGTAGGAGGACCCTTTGCCTGCTATTGTAGAGTAGGCAAATGTCCCTCTAAATGCCTCATAGTTGATCCATCTATAGGTAACTGATACTGAACAAGGAGAAGCTAGGAATATTACTGACCCTAGACTCTTTTATGATCTAGGATGTTGATACTCAGTATGCAGGGCTATGAACATATATCATGGAAGATCAATGGTCTTATCCATACCTATGACCCAAAGAAGGGATACTCTCAAATGGTTCACGTCAATATGATGTGTGATAGGAAGGAGTGAATGATATGAGAATATAAAAAAGGTTGGTAACGTGGTATGAGTACCCTTAGTGGCAGCTGTCGGCAACCTAACCATTGCGTCCTAGCAATGTAAACCTCTGTAGACATAATATCAAAATTTGGTGCCCCCTCAGATAGAAACCCAAACTGTGCATTAAGAACTCTAGGAATTTGATATATCTGGGTGAAAGTGTCGGGGGTAACTCTAATTTGATGCCCCTAACCTTTGACGCTATCATGTCCTCCCTAGGAATGGTAACAGTCATCCGAATGTTTGCCATGAGCTTAGCGATCAACATGAAAATGCATAAGCCCTGCAAACTAGCCAATGGAGCCCACTGGTTAGCAACAAACTCCTCCTCCCATTTATAAATACAACCCCTATAAGCATGGAGAGAAAACTGTCTTCTCTCGGGTAGCCTCGCACACTCCAAATCTTAGTAAAGGCATCAGACGCAGCCTCACTGACAAACCTCTCAACATCATATATTGGGGGAAGCGACAATGCCAAGCCTCAACCCCTAATAGCTCTACCACATCTACCATCCTGGCCAGCCATAATGATAAAAACAAATAAACTACCAAAGTAAACCTCTAACAATATAAGAAAGTAATGCAAAGAAAGCTCAAGAGGAATACCTAAAAAGGCAAAAATGGATGATGATGAAGTGTAAACCCATGCTCGAGTTCCGGCACAGCCTCGCTATCTCAGCAACTTAGAAAAACTCTCAAAATCTCACTTTCTCATGTTCGAATTGAGTTCAAACATGAAATCAAACGTGCTATATATAGAAAAATAAATGCATCAGACAATCGTTCGAACGGCTTTTCAAATGCATGCATTCAAATGCATGTTTGATGCAAATCATACGCAATTAGTGAGCGTTGATGTACGTCAGATCGTTCGAATGGATGAAGTGGCATTCGATCTCTACCGTTCGAATGCATGATTGGCCGTTCGAACGATTCATCAAAAATTCTAAAAAAATGAGAAGAAAAACTAAAACTAAGCAAAATAGAGCAAACAAAGAGCTCCCCCCAAATGAAAGTCATGTAATGTTCTCAAGGCATGAGAACAAAGCCAAAGGAAAATAAAAAAAGGGATGGGTGGGACAAACGAGAATACATAAGGGTAACCCGCCCCACCCCGCCCCCCCAAAACTAGGGAGAAACTAAGGCTAAAATACTAGACTAGGCACAAGAAAAACACTAAACGAACTCTAAACACCTAAACTACACTATTGTACAAGAATAGGGCCATGGTCACTTAAAAGATGGTGGATCCCGAAGATCCATATAATCAACATCGCCTACTTCTAACTCAAAATAAGGCTTAAGTCTTTGCCCATTCACCTTAAAGCGCTTACCATTCATAGGATTTTCTATCTCAATTGTCCCATGAGGTGACACCTCCCTAACAATATATGGTCCAAACCATCTACTTTGAAGCTTACCTGGAAACAAATGCAAACATGAATTATATAGTAGGATCTTTTGACCAACTTCAAAAGGTTTACAAAGACTGTGTTGGTCATGTAGGAATTTCATTTTAGCTTTAGAGATCTTAGCATTCTCATAGGCGTCGTTATGGAGTTCATCTAGCTCATTGAGTTGCAATCTCCTATTTTGGCCCGCTTCATGCATATTCTCATTAAATTGGCAAATGGCCCAATAGGCCTTGTGTTTTATCTCAACTGGAAGGTGACACGTCTTTCCTACATAAATCGATAGGGAGATGAAACTAAGATGGTTTTATAAGTAGTCCAATAAGCCTATAAAGCGTCCACTAACCGCAAGGACCAATCCATCCGGTTAGGGTTAACAGTTTTCTCTAAGATTTGCTTAATCTCCCTATTTGATAACTCAACTTGGCCTTAAGTTTGGGGATAATAAGGTATACCAACCGTGTGAATCACCCCATACTTACGCATTAAAAGACCTACGAGTCAATTTTAAAAGTGAGTTCCACCATCACTAATAACAACACATACCAAATCGAGAAAATATATGCTCTTTTAAGAATTTGATCACCACATGATGATCATTGGTATTCTAAGGGATGGCTTCAATCCACTTGGACATGTAGTCTATGGCAAGATAACCAAACGAACTAGGAAATGGACCCATAAAGTCAACACCCCAATAATCGAAAACCTCTAGAATAATGATGGGGTTAAAAGGCATCATGTGCCTCCTTGAACGACTACCTAAATGTTGGCACCTATCACTGGATGTACAAAAGATATTAACGTCTTTAAACATAGTGGGTGTCGCGCCCAGATTTTTCACACTCGAGGAATACTCACACAAGTGGGAAAAACACTGTACTCTCTCGTTAGAACTCACCCTCCTAGAAGAATGAGTGCGACTAGGTTTGAATTGAAAAATTGATTTGAAATAAAGGGCTTTTGAAAAAGATTCGGAGTCACCACCTAACTTGATTAAGGTGAGTTAGGTCACCTAAAAACTAAGAATAATCCGAAGACTACACTTAGGGTTTTTGGAAAACGATTTTGAAAAGATCTCCTCAAGAGAAGATTTTTAAGAAAACAGGTTGTTTGACAACCTTTTGGAAAACATTTAGCCCTTTTTGAAAAATAACTCCATTTTGGTCTTTGAAATCAGTGATCCTAGATTCGGAGGTTGGTTACGTGTAGGGAAGACGCACTAAGCTATCACCCTACCCCGCCCTTTCGGTACCTACATGTCAATTTACCCTAGATTCACCTATGAGAGTCTTCGACTAACTATAGTTCAATCCTATCTACTTTGAAAAACAATGCTTGAAAACTAACATGATGCATGGTATGCAAGCGTAAGGAAAGAGAATTGAAAAATAAATTTGAAAAAAGGTTGATTTGAAATTGATTTTATTTGAAAATAGATTTGAAGAGATGGAATTGAAATTGGAAAGTTTGAAAATTGAAAGTAGAAATTTGAAATTAAAATTTTAAATTTGAAAAGATTTTGAAAACCGCACCCATGAGGGTGGAATTGAAAGTTTGAAAAGTATTGTGACCGCACCTATGAAGGTTGCCTACGTATCCCTTTGGGGGAATCAGGTCAAACGTAGTTCGGACAAGAGTCCGATTGAAAATAGAATGTTTGATTAGAAGAAAGAGATTGAATTGAAAATTGAATTGGAAAATTGAGAGATTGAACTTTGAATAGAGGATTGAAAATTAGAATTTGGAATTTTGGAATTGAAAAGATTGAATTTTAATTTAAAAAGATAGATTTGGACTTGTTTTGGAAAGAGAAGGTTTAAGAAACCTAAACTTAGGAAAGAGAAGAGACTTAGGAAAGATTTGACTTGACTTGGAAGATTTGGGAAATTTAGGAAAGATTGGATTTAGGAAATGTTTGAATTAGGAAGAGGTCCGATTTAGGAAAGTTTCGAATTTGGAAAGTGTCATTTTAGGAAGATTTTAGAATTAGGAAAGGTTTTGAAATTAGGAAAGTTTTCACTTTAGGAAAGTTTTGAAATAGGAAAGTTTCATTTTAAGAAAGGTTATGAAAGAAGGAAGTTTTGAAAATTGGAAAGTTTAGAATTTGGAATGTTTTGAAATAGGGAAGCTTTGAGTTTGGAAAGTTTTAGAAACAAGGAAGTTTTGAAAATAAAAAATTTTTGAGTTTAGAAAGCTTTGGACTTGGAAAGATTTGAAATTTAGAAAGTTTAAGATTTAGAAAGTCTTAACTTAAGAAAGTTTTGAATTTAGAAAACTTTGAATTTGGAAAGATTTGAGATTTAGAAAGTTTAAGATTTAGAAAGTTTTAAAGTTTTAAAAAATCTTGAGATTAGGAAAGGTTTGAGTTTAAGAAAGGTTTGAAAGCTTAGATTTGGAAAGTTGAGATTTGGAAAGGGATAGAATTAGGAAAGGGTTGAACTAGGAAAGATTTGAAAATTGAGTTTTAAAATTTAGGAAAGATTTTATATGTTCAAGTTTTAGAAACTCAAGATTTAGGAAAGTGGAGGATTAGGAAGGATTT